>CAHIKZ030004034.1:2112500-2305000 GCA_903632075.3 Acanthosepion pharaonis | reverse complement strand
TGTAGGTTGTGTGCTGGTGTCTTGTAGGTTGTGTGATGGTGTCTTGTAGTCTGTGTGTTGGTGTCTTGTAGGTTGTGTGATGGTGTCTTGTAAGTTGTGTGATGGTGTCTTGTAGGTTGTGTGGTGGTGTCTTTAGGTTGTGTGTTGGTGTCTTGTAGGTTGTGTGCTGGTGTCTTGTAGTTTGTGTGTTGGTGTCTTGTAGGTTGCGTGATGGTGTCTTGTAGTTTGTGTCTTGGTGTCTTGTAGGTTGTGTGATGGTGTCTTGTAGTGTGATGGTGTCTTGTAGTTTGTGTGTTGGTATCTTGTAGGTTGTGTTTTGGTGTCTTGTAGGTTGTGTGATGGTATCTTGTAGTTTGTGTGTTGGTGTCTTGTAGGTTGTGCGCTGGTGTCTTGTAGGTTATGTGCTGGTGTCTTGTAGTGTGATGGTGTCTCGTAGGTTGTGTGCTGGTATCTTGTAGGTTGTGTGATGGTGTCTTGTAGTTTGTGTGTTGGTGTCTTGTAGGTTGTGTGATGGTGTCTTGTAGTTTGTGTGTTGGTGTCTTGTAGGTTGTGTGTTGGTGTCTTGTAGGTGACTGCATGTTCGCATGTAAACAATTAAAAATGAAGCATACAAAAACTTGGGTTTCTACAATGGGCCATTTATACTCCTCTTTTTTTTAATACAATCTGTAGTGAAACAAAGTTCTCAATGTCTCTTAGGTATGTCTGTTTTCTTTATTTGGTCCAGATGTTAAGGTTAGGTAAATATAATCATCATTATAATAGTCAGGGTAATAAAAATTCCAGTTCCTTTATTATTAGCATCATGGGAAAACATATTTCTATTTCTTTTTGTTATTATTCATCTTATTTAATGATTTTATTTAATCTTCCAACACATGTTTTGCCCTTGAGGACTTCCTAGGACTACAGTAATGTTTATGATGATGCGACTACACATGGGAATAAAGGAAAAGGGAGTCGAGAATTTTAAATTTAAATTTTTTTTTAAATATATGTTTGGGGTATATAGTCTAGCCAATTTCATTTAGTTTTGTTATATACCATACCTATTAACACTAATGGGTATGTCCCAATTCTTATAAGTATGTTGGACATTATTGTAAGTGTGGATAATATGCTATCAAAGTAGCCCACCACTAGCAGTGGTTTACCTACTTCACAGCACTGGTGAGTATTGTATTTTGTTGATGTTATAAAGATTACCATTTCATTTCCAACCTCCATTTTGTTTATTCCTCATTCAGTAACCCTTTCTAGGTTACAACAAGTTTCCTTTTGTTTATGCTTCCATCACTTTTGTTATTAAGTATACCAAACTGAGATAGCAGACCATCTGCCAAGAAATGTGAAGTGTTGTAAGAACATGAATGGAAATTTACTGTGGATGATTTAGTGATTAAAGCACTTTCTATACCTTTTCATCTTAGTAAATTACATTGTTTTTTAATTTGTCACTTTACATCAAGGTTCTTAAAATATTTTTCCTTTCTTGGCAGATCTTCTATTATCACAATGTGGGACGCTTAATAACAAAAGGGGTGAAAACATAAACAAAAAATAAAAGAAACTAAATGAAATCAATTAGACCATGTTTTCTTAACCTTATTCTGGTCATGGCCCCTTTCAATTGAATGCGAGTTCTTTATAGACCCCTCATGCCAACTTGAGTTCTTGTCCCCTCCTCCCTCCTGCCACATCCCTCAATTTAATACATCTAGGTAAGTAGGAGTATTAAAGTTGTAGTTTGGATAATACTATGGCATCAAAACATTAACTCCAGTTGTAAATCAGAGAATAATATTTGGATAAATATTTTATTTGAATAAATTCATTTATTTACAAAACAAAAAGTACATGTACCATCAGCTCTATCTTGTATGGTTTCAATGGGATCCCTGTGACTGGTGCAGGGCTGCCAAATTGTCAATGTTTGGCTTGAAAGCCTTCAGAGAGAGACGTAAATCGACTCTTTTTTTTCCCCCCCTACATCAAGGCAATTTCAAGTCTTTGACAGCAGATGCATCATCCAACTGAAACCAGACTCAACCAAGTAAGATGTGGGAAAAGTGAGTAAGAGCAACTTCACATCTTCCCAAAGTAGTGGGTAATTCTTATACATGTCTTCATTCATCCTCAACTCCATGCTTTAACCTCGCTTGAGATGTTGTGTTATTTTAAAGTTTAATGAAATTTTCATGTAGGGTGATATCAACTTCAGGTGCATTAGCAATGAAGGGATCCACAAGCCAGTGTGGAACTGTCATTTGGAGTAGATCAGAGAAGCGAGTTTTCATATCATTATGCAAATACTGCGAATAATCAACATACACTGCTTGGTCATCATCAAGCAGCTCGGTGGATATATTTGCTAAGGAAGGAAACTGTGCAAACTCTCATCTCTCACGGTTCAACTAGAATAGCTTTAGTTTCCCATGAAGTGCATTAATTGCCTCCCTGAAGGAAAACAAGATGGAGTCATTTCCATGGAGTTCTTGTTCAGGAAATTTAGCTTTTCAAATATATCAGATAAGTAGAAGATATCACTCTTTGCATCAACAAGTTTCTGTCCAAGTTATGTTTCACTCAAGAAAGAAATAACACTGTCCCAAAGTGCAACAAAATGATGCAGGCAATTACTCTTAGACAGCCACCTGACTTCAGTGTGCAATACAAGTCCTTCAAATTCCTCACTGTTCTTTTCACATAATTGCTGAAAGAGGATATCTTACAGTGCATTCTTTTTTATCAAGTTGACAGCCTTCATAATATGCATAAGTGCTTTAGACCTCCTGTTAAGTGTTTGGCAACCAAATGATGCCACTGAACAACACAGTGCATGCAAAACACATTAAGAACAGCATTTTTTAAGTAAGCACTGAATCCCAGGTACCTTTCAATCATAGCATCTGTTGCACAAGCCACTATGTTCTTGAATGAAATGTTGTTCTCAAAATATGCCTCAAGTTTTTTGAAGATGGATTCACCTTTAGTGTCAGTCATTAGTTTCAATGTGAAAAGTAGTTCTTGACACATATCATCAGCATTGAGAAAACTTACGAATGCCATCAAAAAAGCAGAATCAGGTAAAGTTGATACATCATTAAAATTAGTTGATTCCCTGATTTTTGATAATTGTTTATAATTGACAAGTCTGAAATAAATCTCCCTTTCTATTGACATGTACATACCCATGATTAATTAAATCAATGGCTTTTTGAGTAATCAAGAAAATACCTTGAGAAGAATTCTGTTTATAAAGAGCCAAAAATATCAAAACAAAAATGAATTATTGCTTTTTCAGTTGATGATCCAGAAAGAAAAGCAAGCTGATGAGAAGAAACTAAATTATACTTATTGATAAAAGAAATCATTTTGCTGAAAATAATTTTTCCAAAAATTTCGAGAAGTTTGAAAGTTCAGAAATTGATTGAAAGTTTAACAAGGAAAGTCCTTTCCTATTTTTTGGTAATTGAATTATTTTAGCAACCATAAGAAACTCCGGTGAATATACCAAATGATAGATTCATTAGCAAACATGTGAATTACAATTAAATGTATCAATTACAAAAAATTAACAATTACAAAAAGAAAAGAAAAATTTAAAGACAAGTTGGTGAAAACATACCTTAATTTACACTTTAAATTACAAGTTTTAAAATTTTAAGAAATAGGAAACTAAAAAAGGCCATTTTCTATAGATCAGATGAAAAAATTACAATAAATAAATATTTATGTTAAGAAAATGGTTTAGATTAATTTAATATCTAACTTAATAATAAATTTAAAATTTTATTTTAAATAATAATTATTAATTATAAAATACTTCATATATATATTTTGTGGGTCCAAAATTTTCTGTGCCCTCTCGTGGCACCTTATTTTCAACCTTCAACTTGTGGCCCCTGAAAATATCTCATGGCCTCAAAGAGGGTGCATATGACCCTTGTTGAGAAACTTTGAGCTAGACTATACTTAAAATATTATAAGAAGATTTAATACTATGTGTGTGGCTCCTAAAATATCAAAGTCAATTCAAATTTTCAAATGACCTTCCCAGTAACATCAGCTCTCAACATGATTTTTATGCTGATGACAAAACCATTTACTCCTGTCTCAGTAGTTAGGCTGATCAGTTTGATAGGGTCAAAATGGCAGCTGATGTCCAAAAGAACCTCAAGTCCATTGTCAACTGTGGCAAAAGATTTTAATGCCTCCAAAACTAAACTTCTCTCCATTAATCATCTGAGAAACAGCTCTCTGACTTCCATCAGCATGGCTGATGCTAACCTCCAGGAAAGTGACTTGTTGCACCTTCTCAGTCTAAGCTAACATAAAGTGGAATGACTATATTGAATCCATTGCTAGGTTAGCTGCTAAGAAAATTCGTTCACTGTGTTGTGAGAGACAATTTTTCTCTCCAGGATTTATAATACATACACATAGGTCTACCATTCGTCTATGCTTAGAATATTGCTGCTACATATGGTCAGGTACCCCTGCTATTTACCTTGAGCTCTTTGATAAAATCCAAAGTAGAATCAACAATATTACTGATCCTGATCTTGCAGCTTGGTTTCAGTCACTTTCCCACCACCATAAGGGTGCCTCCTTGTGTTTTTTCTATAAATACTTTCATGGTAATTGTTCAAATAAGCTCTTCACTATGGTACCTAGAGTTTTTGAGTTTAAGCACAATACTAGACTGGCAGCGAGATACAGTTGAGCTGGCTAGATGTATCCATAAGTTCTATGTTAACAGTTTCTTTTCTCACACTTCTCGCTTGTGGAACTCCTTTCCAGCTCCATGCTTTCCAGCCAACTTTAATCTGCAAAAATGTAAACACAATGTCAATCGTTATCTACTGTCCTCCTGATTACTCTTTTCTCTTCAGGCTCATTAATAATGTTTCTGCTCCTAATTCTTCTACACCAAGTAATACCTTGTATCTTACTGGCCTTACTGCCTTGCTTGGGTGAATTCCATTAAAAAAATATTTTGCTACTTTTTTTGTGGACACCAACTCAACTTAACTCAACCCAATCCTAAAACAGCACAAAATGGGTCAGTATTTACATTATTTGGACTATTGTCCTCATCTTTGTTATCATATTTATCACAATGTTTCATCCGTTGTATGCTCCGGCCTTTTTCAGGTGGTTGGGTCCTGTCACTGGGTCTAACCAATGCCTTTATCCACTGTGCCATGTGCCCTTAAAGAGTTGTGAGTTCAATACCTGGTTAAGGCAGTGGAGAACTTGGAGAGGTGAATTAACAGGAGATAACTGATAACTGACATCCATTAAGACATGGCATGTGGAACTAGAACAGTCTACCACAGCAAGCAAAATAAATGGTTCAGTTCGACATTCAAACCACCTGAAGAAGGACAGTGCGTACAACAGCCAAAATGTTGTGATAAATATGGTGACAAAGATGAGGACAATAGTTTGAATAATGTAAATAGTGTACATAATACCTCATCTCAGAAATATAGACAGATACAAAATGGGTCAGGTTTTTATTTAAGTCTATTGGTAAATATTGGTCTAGTTTATACTTGGGTTTGCAACTCTACAAAAGGGATTGTTCAGAAGGTGGCCCATTTTGATGAGGATCTTAGCCTTCTTCTTTAACAGAAATGTTCCTGCAACTTTGTCTTTTATATAGAAAAATAACATTTTGGAGAATTTATTATTTTTTTTTAAATAAATGTTCCTAAGTTATTTCACTGCAAAATAACTTCATTCATTATTTTGAAGATGTATTCTTTACAAATGCACATTCATTAAGAATTGAATTAACTGAGCTGTTTAATGAAATTATATTTTTTTATTTATTTTTTTTAAGCATTTCACCCCAAGCATGGCCTGAGTGCCACTAGTAGGCAAGAGGATACAGAGAGTGAAATTGAGAGAAAAGACTGGATATGGGGTGGGGGGTGAAGAAAGGATAAAAGATGAATGGCGTTCAAGACAACAGAAGATGGTGATTGACATTGCATTTAAATTTTTGAAGATTGTAGTTATCAGGGAAGAAATTAAGAGAATGGGTGTTCCACTGTCAGAACTGGAGCACCAGGGAAAAAAAAACTCGTCAGAGCAGTTGCCATGAAAATATTTGTAAAAGAGACAAAGGGAAGCCACATGAGATTTGTGCAAAAATGACTGAAGTTGAAATGCCAAGTCAGGATTGATTACATTGTAGATCCTTCTTTGGATTTTGTCAAGAACCTTAAGATGAATAGCAGGAGTACCAGACCAGATATGGCAACAGTATTTAATGCACAGCCAAATGGTAGATTTGTATATGTGTAAGATGGACTCTGGTGAGAAAAACCAAGAAGGCGCAGTGAGATGCTCTCTTGTAGACAAGCATCAACCATGCTGATGGTGGGCAGGGAAGTTTTCTGTGGTGGTTAAATGAGAGAAGTTTAGTTTTGGAAGCATTAAAATTTACAAGCTGTTTCCTGTCCCAGTTAACCACTGATTGGAGGTCCTTTTCGAGAGCAGCGACCAGGTTAACTTTGTCAGCACTGACGGATTTACTATTGAGACAAGAGTAAATGGTAGTGTCATCTGCATAAATACCTACTTGGGAACTGATGACATCAGGAAGATCATTGATAAAGATCAGAAACAGTGGAGGACCCAGGATATAATCTTGGGGAACAGCCACATTTGTATGAAAGAATCTGGAAGTGAGTCCATTCAGAACAACATTCATTTCACAATTTGATAAGAATGATTGGATTAAATCAATCAGTCATCCTGCAATACCATAGCCCTAAAGCTTATGTAGAAGACTAGCATGCCAAACCCTGTCAAACACCTTTGAGATATTTACAGCCACAGCTCGAGCTTTGCTGTTATTATCAAGCTGCATATTTATTTGTATGCATGTGTGTTTGGATGATGATGTAAATTAAATTTTTCACTAAGATTGTAGCAATTTTTATATCATATCTGTGCCTATGTATTTTACTGATAAGCTAAATTAAATTTTTCGGCAATGTTTAATATATGTACCTACAAAAAAGTGATGTCTCAAAATAATAGATTTTCTCTTGCCGTCTCTATTTCTCTATACTTCTTTGGCAATTTTTTATTGTTTTAATAAGTTATTTTACAATTTTAATAAAACTCAAACATATGAAATGAAATTTATGCATTCCCTTTCTCTTGATAATTGACAACAAAAGTATAACGCTCTATTTTTGTAATTAAACACTCTACTGAATAAATAGTGCTTAACATTTTTGTTGTCAGTTCTTGAGATAAAAAAGTATAAATTCATATTGCCACAATCTATTTTAAGGAATTTATGTGGTGAGAGCAAATGAAAGAAACATCTTCAAAATGCATTTTTTCAAAAAATTCCAATTATTTGCAGTTATGTGTTTATTTAAATTTTTTCTTGTTTGTTTGTTCACAGATATTTTTTAATAAATTTATAAATAAAAAAGTTTATTTTCACAGTTATTTTTTTGATAATAGCATAAATAATAAATATTAGATTGTAGTTGGTTCATATATTTTTTTATAAACTTGTAAATATAAAATTATTCTTGTAAATAAACACTATAATAAAATAAATAGTTTTTAATTGTTTAGTTGTAAATTCTCAACAAAAGAGAAAACATAAACCCAGTTTCATATGTTTCGGTTTTATTAAAATTTTAAAAATAGATTTTTAAAACAATAAAAATTGCAGAGGGAGTATACAGGAATAGCAGTATCGATAGAAAGACCATCACATTATTTTAGGAAAATAAATGTTAAACTTTGCCAATTTTTCAATAACTAGTTGCAATTTTTGCATCATGCTTGAATATGTATTTTGCTAATTAGCTAAATCAAGAAATTTTATTTTTTATAAATTAGTCTTTAGTGAATAAAAATAAATGTTTAATTGTCTAGGTTGTTTTTTGGGGGGGATACATTCTTTTGAGAGAAGTGTATTTTTAAGAAAGCCTGATGGTTTGTGAAAAAATTGTTATATGTGTAAATGTTTTGTACTTCGTGGTTAAAAACTACCAAAATTGTTTGTTATTCTTTTTGAATTTATGGAAAACTATGTTTTCCTATTTATTGGCCAATGAGAAACCTGGTCTCATGCCCTTGTGAAAACCTGGATGGATACTTCTGTGATAATCTTTTTTTGAATAAAAGAATTTCAGTCAGCAGATAACTCCAGAAAGCATCTGGGCATAAAAAGTAAAAGCATTTTGACATTGTGAAGGTATTCAGAAGAGAAGGTAGATAGTTACAAGCAAGCTGCAGAGAGCTGAAGGAATTTTGATGTTCACAAGTGAAAATTCTCCTGCAGTTGGAAGAACACATAATGAAAAGAACCAAAAAAAATTCTTAAATTTAAAAGAAAAAAGATTTTTAAAAATATTGTTAAATATCCCAGAGATGCTCATGGGATAAGTAAAAGTAGTTTTTTTTTCATTTTTTTCAAAAGGTAGTTCCACCTTTGTCTTTCTGTTTTCTTGAATGTTACTTTCTCTGTTTTTCCATTTTCAAAATTGAATCCTTGTTTTTTCAAAATTGTAATCCTTTCATCATTGTGATCCCTTTTGAAAATGTCATCCTGCCTTAATAGGTGCTCAAAAGTAAACTTTTGTGCAAGTTTTGTATTTGTACCTTTTTTTTGTCTATACTGTAATGAATGTTTTCCCTGTGAGATTTTATGCGGTGGTTGAATCGTGTCATTTGCACCTATTTCAACTTTAGGGAGAAGAGAAGCATGAGTTATCTTTTCCTTTTCTATATTTACTAACTAGATTTTTTGTGTTTGGCACAAGAATTTACGATTTAGAAGGAGTTAAGGTTTTATAAAGATTAAATTTTTCAGTAAGCTTGTTGCCTTTTTCAGATTGTACTTTCTGATTTCATTTTATGGAGGGAGCCAAATTTTTCTCAGTTTTGCCTTTAGTAAGATTTTCAATCAAGTTTTTTCTTCCTATGTATTTCCATGCGTTGCTCAATGTATTTTCATATGGAGCCTTTCCAGTTACTTGGTTTATTAAAAAGCATTATAAATTCAATAGCTTCAGTATTTGTTAAATTTCAAATTAATGTTTAGAGTCAAAGGTTGACACTGAACAGTTGGGGCATGGAACACCTTTTTGAGTAAATAATTGATTTTATAATTGTTTAAATACAGCCCCACCACAATCACCATCGTGCATTGTAAAATTTAATTAAATTTAATTTGGAAATATTTTCCCTTACCAAAATAATACATGAAGTTTTGAAGTGAATGGTTGTAAGAATTCCATGTTTTTTCAATTAATATTCACAGCCACATTCTTCACATAAGTTTCTTTTAAAATTTCAGTTTATATCTTCTTCTATGCGCCATGATTCTCCAGAACACTGGCGATAATTTCCTGTCCTTTGCAGCTCTTAATACATTTTGTCTTTTTGTTATTTCTGCTAAACTTTGTTCTGCCATCCATTTAATCAAATTCACTAAATTATGCATTGTTTTTCTCTGTCCCTCTTGCCTTCAATCTATCCTGTGATTATCAGATTTTCCAAGCCCTCTTTCCTCATAATGTACCTTAGAAATTTCAACTTTTTCCTAATGTTAATTATAAGGGTCCTTTTTGTTTCCATTTTTCTCTAAAACTTTGTTGTTGCTCACATACTCAATTCTGTAGAACAAGATTTCTGTTGGCTCATGTCTCATCTTCATCTGTGAGAAGATTGCCTGGCATTCATTGCTATATAAGAGGATTGGTATTATGTAACAGTTCAGTACATTCTGGTTTTTATCTGATCCCTCATAATGGGTGATCTTCCTGAAAATCTGAACAGGGCTTCTACTTCATATCTGTCTTTGTGTGTATTTTGCTGATAAGCAAAATAAATCAGATGATGTATTCTGCTGTATAGTCTGTATCTTTGAAAGCTGTGGACGTCAACACAGAGTCCTGGGAGAGCCTGGCAGCCATACAATCCAGATGGAGAGGAACCCTGACTAAACCCCTCAAGTCAGTGGAGGAGAAGCTGACACAAGTCACCACACATAGGTGGGCATGCAGAAAGCAAAGTGACAGCTCCAACAGACCAGAGACAGAACACACATGTGACCTCTGCAACAGAGTTTGTCACTCCTGCATCAGCCTCTATAGTCACAGACATCAATGCTCCAGTCAAGCAGACAACTAGGATGCTACCTATGGTCAACCCTGACCAATGGAGGCCCTCCCCAGTCTGTATCTTTCCTCTACACAAATCTCATAACTCAACAACTCTGTAAATGTTTTTTCCATTAATGAAATCCAGAGATATTCATCATTATTATTGTTCTCCTTCATCAGTTGGGTCATGAAACCCTTCTGAGTACCATTGACCAGAGTGTAGCTGACACAGTACCCATGGGACTTTTTGGAGCAATATGTGAGAGTTAGATGTAGTCTGTGGACCAGGAGCTTTTTGCATACCAGATCACATAATTAAAGCAGGGTTGACCATTTTTCTGGAAAGGTGCTACCACTAACAATACACCCCAAGACAGTAATATATATATATATTTTAATCTAATTCACCCCAAGCAAGGCAGTAAAGCCACTAGAACACGAAGGGTTACTGAGTGTGGAAGAATTACATAATGGAAATATTGCTAAGGAGCGAGAACAGTAGAAGAGCAATCAGGAAGACAGTAGACAGTAGCAATCTGAATTTTTGAAGATTAAAGTTGACTGGAAAACATGGAGCCAGAAGAGAGTTCCACATGTGAGAAGTGTGAGAAAAGAAACTGTTAACATAGAACTTATGGTTATATCTAGTCAACTCAAATGTAAATCAATGAGACCTTGACACCAGCCTAGCACTATGCGTAAATTCATAAAATCTAGGTACCAAAGCAAAGAGCTCATCTGAACAATTACTATGAAAGTATTAATAGAAAAGGCACAGGGAGGCAACTTTACAACTATGGGAAAGTAACTAAAGCTGAGATGCCAAGTCAGGACCAATAAAACTGCTGATTTTTCACTGAATTTTATCAAAGACTAGAGCCCAGCGTTGCCCTGGGATGTAACAGTAAGACATAGATCAAGTATCGACCATCATAAAGACTGAAAAATAAAATTGACAAAGATTATTGTTTAAGGTTGACAGACACGCATGTCTTAATTAGTTTTTTTGTTGTTTTATTTTTTTTTTTACGAATTGGTCAAACGCAAACTCAAACAAAAACATTGTTTTCAATCGTTATGAGTCTACCGATTGAATAGAATTTTATTATAAACAATTGTCTTGTAAATGTAATTTTTAAAGCATTCTGAATGTAAAAATAAAGAAAAAAGTGTGCAAGACAATAAGAAACACTACCTGCCAAAAAAAAAGTGAAGTTTTGTTGAAATCGTTTGAAAAATGTACGAAATCCAATCCCATATATAAATGAACACACACACACACACACACACACACACACACAACCTGGGTTTTATAATAAGTATAACTCGATATGAATTGTTCCCCTTTCATTCTCATGACAGCGATGCCTCTTAATTGTATTTTCGAATTCATTTCTTGCAAAAACAATTGTGTTTTTCCAATTTTTGGCACTGTCAGAACCACCATAAGGTAATTTTACGTAGTCCTGTGAAGTTTTGTTGAAATCGGTTGAAAAATGTAGGAAATCCAACCCAATATATAAACGAACAGACACACAACCTGGGTTTTATAATAAGTATGATCTTGAGATATATAGCAGGAGCACCGGGTCATATGGAGCAGTAATATTCTAATTGTGTACAAATGGTAGAATTATAGATATGTAAGATAGATTTTAGAGAGAAAAATTGTCTTGCACAACATGGTGAATCAACTTTATTAGCAACTGACCTAGCAATGAATTCAATATAATCATTCCACTTCATGTCAGCCAAGAATGTTCAATGAGTCACTTTCCTGGTTAGCATCAGTCATGCTGCTGGAAGGCAGAAAGAGGTCTCTTAGATATACATCATATATATATATATATATATATATATATATATATATATATATATATATACATTTAAATATATGTATATATGTATATATATATTTATATATATATATATATATATATATATGAGTAAATATACACATATGTATATATAATGCATATATATAATTATTTATTTGAAAATTATAGCATAAATATTTATAAAATCACTACAAAAACAGCCATTTTGTTTCAACACTTCTGTTGTCTTATCAAGTGATGATGTTGAACTTAACCACATGATAAGACACCAGAAGTGTTGAAACAAAATGGCTATTTTTGTAGTGATTTTATAACATATTTATGCTATAATTTTCAAATAAATAATTGTATTTGCTCTACTCTGTATTGAGCACTCTTTTAAAAATAGTATTTGTTGGTTATTGGAATTTATTCCGTATACACCAATCCTATACTTGGGTATATATATATATATATATATATATATATATATATATATATATATATAACTGAATGGGTAAATATAGGTAGATATACAAGTAAGTGATTGTATACAAATGCATAAATACTCTAAAGTGTAAAAAAAACAGTGCACAGTGTTAAGTAACAGAGCTATTTAAGAAAGTAAGAAATATACATAATATCTTACTTTAATTGCACAACTCGGAGTTTCATGCTGAAGCAATTTTCAAGTGTTGAAATTATTGTATTTATTTTTATTTATATTTTGGGTTGACGTTTTTTTAAAATTTTCTGGTTCACACAAGATATATTATTGTTGTGGTGGAATATTATTGGAGTTAAAATATTTAAATGAATTGTAGTTTAATTTTGAATTTAAATTTAAGCTCAGATTAACATTTAAGACTGAAAATAAGATTGGCAATAAGAATTCTAAATTCTAAATTAGGGAAACAGGCGTTTTGAAAATGTAAGCAAATGATAAAAGACGTTGGAAAATCAAGGGGGGCAACTCTATTTTTTCCAAAAATCAAAAGAGTAATTTATAATAATATTACTAAACTAACTAAAGCTAATGATAGCAAGAACAAAGTATGCTAAAAAAATAAAGTAATATAAAACAAAATAAAATAAAGTACTACCACTACTACTACTACTAATAATAATAATGATAATACATATCAATGGAAAGAAAATGATTTAAAATAAAATAAGAAAAATAAAGTAGAATGAAATAAGACCCTTATATTGTAACATATAAATATGCAAATAAACACATAAATTACCACCACCGCCAATGCTAAAATTATCAATTTCCTGGATGTAACATTTGACCTATCTAATGGGCTTCACAAACCATACACCAAAGTTTTATAGAACCATAGATATATCAATAAACAGTCCAACCACCATCTTAAAATACTGAATAACTTACATAAGCTGGTTCAATTAAGACTGTACACCAACACTAGTAATAAGGACATTTCTGACAAACATAAAGGCAAGTACATAGAAGCACTAGAACTTAGTAGCCATAAAATTAACCCTAAATTCTTAGCAAATAGCAATAAGGATGCCAACAAACCAAAATGTTGTAAACACAATACTATATGGTTTAACCTGACCTTTAACAAAGACATCAGAAAAATTTTTTGAATTTAATCCATAAGCACTTTAGTCATTCTCCAACACTTGATCTTCAACAAAAATGCCATCAAAGTTAGCAACAATTATGCTAAAAACACCGACCAGTATATAGCTTGACACAACAATTCCTTTTTAAACAAGAATTTCAACAACCTTCAAAGCAACAAAACCTCCACAACTAATAACTGCAATTGCAGAAAAGCAAACCCTGCCCATTAAACACTAAATGTATGTCCAAATCGTTAGTTTATAAGGCTGAAATCAAACATTGTGATACAGTCAAGTTTTATGTGGGTTCTATGGGAACAATTGGAAATCACACTTTTACTGCCACCAAATGACATTTGGAAATATCAAATATCAAAACAGCACTGTCCTCTCTAAATTTTTCTGAAAGCTAAAAAGCCAGAACAAAAACCCAATTATCACCTGGGAATTAGTAGCGAAAACTAAGCCCTTCAGCAAGAAAGGCTATAAAAGTAACTTATGTCTCTCTGAAAAATTAATAATCCTGAAAAATATAAAAAATCATAACCTCTTAAACAAAAGAAGTGAGTTGATTAGCACCTGCCTACTTAGATCCAAATTCCTACTCAAAAATGTTGACCCAGATTAATATAGTCTAGCTGAACCAGGCATCCACATTTACTAGTATTGATATTAATATTTTTATATTTTTTTACTTTGCTTTCTAGCTACCTTTATTGTACAACTATTGTTAATTTTAGATGATAACGCATTTAACAATTTTATCATTCTATTTTTTCCATTATCTTGTCACTACCTTTTTTACTATATAACCATTATTTTTGCTTTGTTTGTTGTCTTTCTCTTTTACCTTTAGTCTTATTATTAGAAATGTGTTTATTTATTCATCTACCTGCATTCATTATTTTTATTCAATTGTTTTTTCATTTGCCTTATTTATTTATTTATTTGCATATTTACAGATTTTTATATATGGCTTTCATTTCATTTTTTTATTGCAACATATTTTATTATTACTGATATCACTACTTTTAGTTTTTTTAGAAATATTAATATTAATAATAATATTATTATTCTGATTCTCGAATAAAATTAGAGTTATCCCCCTTGATTTTATAACACCACTTCTAGTTGCTAAACCAGTGTCTCCCTAAATTAGAATTTACATTTCTTATTTTCAACCTTATGCTTTGAATTTCAAATTCAAAACCAACTACAATTCATTTAGACATTTTAACGTGTTTATTTACATATTTATATGCTTCAATATAAGGCTCTTATTTTACTCTAGTTTATTTTTCTTATTTATTTTTAATCATTTTCTTTCCATTGATATGTATTATTATTATTATTAGTAGTAGTAGTGGTAGTACTTTATTTTATTTTGTTTTATTTTATTTTATCATGGCATCAATTACTTTCTTGATTTTTGGAAAAAAATAGAGTTGCGCCCCTTGATTTTCCGACGCCCTTTTTTTTGTTTGTTAACAAAACCAGCGTCTCCCTAATTTAGAATTTATATTTCTTATTTCCAGTCTTATTTTCAATCTTAGCTGTTAATTTGAGCTTAAATTTAAATTCAAAATTAACCTACAATTCATTTCAATATTTTAATTCCAATAATATTCCACCCCAACGCTAATGTACCTCATGTGAACAAGAAAATTAAAAAAACAAAAAAAGTGTTGAGTCAAAATAGAAATAAAAATAAATATAATAATTTCAGCACTTGAAAAATGCTTCAGCATGAAACTCATAGTTGGGCAATTAAGATATTATGTATATTTCTTAATATATATATATATATATATATATATATATATATATATATATATATATATTTTACATTCACACATATGTATATGCATATGTACCCAGTCGTGGCTGTCAGACAATTTCTGCAACCACATCACCCCTTACATCTGGCCACCTGACTTCCAAAAGTGCAATTCCTTGATTATTTTGTGTGTGTGTGTGTGTGTGTGTGTGTGTGTGTGTGTTGGGGGGGGATGCAGTTGAGTGAGAAACCAACAAAACTCTTCATGGCAGCAAACTAGAAGACCATAAGAGTTGTAGGACATTTTGAAGTCATCTGGAGGCCATGGTTGAAGTTAATGGCGATTTTATTGGATAAATTTACTCTTTCATATTTTAAGATAATCTTATGTAATTTTGGTAAATATTTCTGTCAAAATGAGATATCAGTGTTATTTTAATTTTTGCATAATCTAGACAATAATTTATTCATCCCATCCTGCATATATATATATATATATATATATATATATATATATATATATATATATATATATAAATGCATGTGTATATGTATATATAATGCCAGGATATATTAATTACATCAAGCTTACAAAAAAATAATGGAAAATAAGAAAATCTGCAGTCAATCACTGAAATTGCTGGATGAATGGACAGAACAATTATAAAAATTTTGTTTATAGAACTCTGGAGTTGAGGTGCTAGACTTAAGATTTGTGAGGTAAGTGATAAATTCTAATTGCATTAATATATATATATATGTGTGTGTGTGTGTGTGTGTGTGTCTTTGATTTTTGAGCACACCCATCTGCTTGAAATGCTAGCCAGTCCCTATTGCAAACACCTGCTCAAACACATTTGTGCTTGTTCAACATTCACAGAGGCCACCCAGGGTTTATACTGCAACTGTGCTGAGTGAGTGGATATTAGTCCAAACACGACCAGTATGCTTAAACTCTTGGTCAAAATGACTAGTGACTTCATGTTAGCACAACCATCGACAGCTATATATATATATATGAAAGAAAAATACTGAAAAAAAACAAAATTCTGAATATGCATTATTAATATTTTTCTTTCATACTGTCGGATTTATATCCATATATTTGCTTATATATATATATATATATATATATATATATATATATGAATTATAATAAAATACAAATCAAATAGGGATCAGAAACCTACAGAATGATAGGATAAGGAATAAATAGGAAATGTTTATAAATAAACATATTTTGCTTTTATTAAAGCTTCGTCAGAGAATGAAATATTGAAAGAATTTTCTGGTAATTTTATTTTTGTGTTTAATTTTCATTGGCCATGCAGATGTCATGTGCATTTCACTTGTCAAGCAGAATAAATAATGCCTAGTAGACACACAGACACATACATGTATATATATATTGTCATCCGAATCCCACATAGACAAAATAGAATTATGATACACTTACAAACTTAAATTATACACATGGACGCTGCTTGACAAGTCAAGCACACATGAAGTATGCCTAACCAATGAAAATGAAACAACACAAAAATAAAAATACCAGAAAATTATTTTCCGTATCTTATTCTCATGATGAACAATAAAAGTGAAACATGTTAGATTTATTAATGTTTACTATTTGATTTTTATCCTATCATATATATATATATATATATATTTCATAATAAAATAGTATGGCAAATTGTAAAAGAAGTTTTTGTAATGCGTTTCATCTATAAGGATTCCATCAGACTGAGCTTTGTTGATGAAGTACTAACAAATGAAATATATCACAAACACTTTTTTCCAATTTGTCATACTATTTCTCTAAATACTGTTTGTTGATATATAAAATTACACAAAATTATATATTATTATATCATATATATATATATATATATATATATATATATATATATATATATATATATATATATATATATGACATGTCTTGGCCTTTTGCCCACAGAGAATCTCCTGATCAAACAAAGCCTGATTTTCAACATATATCTTTCTTGAATCCCTAAACATACATATCTGCTCTGTTTTGTATCCTAAGTTTTAGGAAATAGATTAAATACAACATATTTTTAATTTATTGGTTTAAATGTTATTTTTAATGGATACTCATATTTGGGAGATGCTGTTTATATATATATATATTGTGTAATTTGCAAATTTTTAATATAAAAAACCTCGACTGAATCTCCTACACATATACACACACACACACACATATATATATACATATGAGAGAAAGAAAGAGATAGAAGGGATATGAGATAATTCAGATATAAATAAAATATATCTGAAAAAAAAAGACAGTATCTATAAAGACAAAAGGAAAATCTTTCTTACCAATGTGTTTTGTAGTCTGATGAACTTTATCAAGGAAAATGTAAAGATTTTATTTTGCAATCAGAGGATAAAACCTATTGGTAAAGAAAAGTTTTCCTTTTATCTTTATTTATATAGTATTTTCACAGATATAGTTTATTTATATCTGAATAAATAAACAGATACACACACACACACACATATATATATATATCTTCAAAATCATCTAAAAATAAAAAAAAAATAAATAAAAAATAAGATTATAATAATGATTTAAAAAAACAAATGGCCCAAACTTAAGACAAACTTTTATCATCAAAATCTTTATTATTAAGAGGCAACACCAAAGGAATTTTTTATTATTAAATTATATTTTTTTAATCCTTTTTAAAACCTTCAAAACTTTGGTTAATTTTTTTTTCTTGCATTTACAAGTGAAGAAAAATTACATGAAATTTTAGTGTCTTTTTGTCGTGAAAAATACATTGATTTGAAAATTCTTGCAAAAATCAAATAACTGTCTGATTTTAATGCAACTTTCAGGACTTATTCACAAATGAATGAAATTATTTTATAAATGTTTCTCTTCTAGAAACTCTTGGTAATTTTTTTTTTTCATCTGTTATTTAATTTTATGAAATTTTGAGAATTATTTTTTATACAATATTTATACTAGTTATAAGAAGAAGTCCTTGAAAAATTTAGATCAATTTTCTTTTGTAAGCAGGACTCCTGTTACCAAAAGTCTGCTTTGTATCATATGATGAAAAATGTAATAAAATAAGATATTATTTAATAAGAAAAGCTTTTAATTGCTTTTATGAATAACATATTTTTATATTAAAATTTGCAAATTACACATGTTGAAAAATTAATAATTTTCCATCATTTGGTATTTTAATTGAGAAACTTTTTGAGCAATTATTATTCAAACTAATGTAAAATTTATCAATATATCTTTTTTAAAAATTGAAAATTATAAATTAAATTAAAATCAAGAATCAAAATTAAAATTCAAAATTTATCTATATTATATTTTTTAAAAATTAAAAGTTAAATTAAAATTAAAATTTAAAAATGTATATTTTAAAAAGTTACAAATTATAAATTAAATTAAAATTAAGAATTAAAATTAAAACTTAAAATTTATCAATACTATATATTTTAAAAATTAAAATTAAATTAAAATTAAGAATTAAAATTAAAATTAAACATTAAAATTTATCAATTGTTTAGAAAATTTAAAATTTTAAATCAAATCAAAATTAAAATTAAAATTCAAAATTTACCAATATTATATTTAAAAAAAAATTAAAAATGAAATTAAAATTAAAAATTACAATTAAAAAATTACAAATTTATATTTTTAAAAATTAAAATTAAAAATTAAATTAAAATTAAAATTAAAATTAAAATTAGAAATTTATCAATATTGTATGTTTTAGAAATTTTTAAAATTATAAATCAAATCAAAATTAAAAATTAAAAATTAAAATTATCATATATTTTTAAAAAATTAAAGATTAAATTAAAGTTAAAAATTGAAAATTAAAATTTAAGATTTTATCAATATTACATCTTTAAAATATTAAAATTATAAATTAAATTATAAATTAAAATTAAAAATTAAAATTAAATTTCATAATTTAATATTTTTTCAGTATGGTATTTTTTTTTAAATTAAAAATTTAAAATATTACATCTTTAAAATATTAAAATTATAAATTAAATTATAAATTAAAAATTAAAATTAAAATTAAAATTCATAATTTAATATTTTTCAGTATAGTATTTTTTTTAAATTAAAAATTTAAATTAAATATCAAATATTTATCAATATTATATTTTTTAAAAATTAAAAGTTAAAAAATTATCAGTATTATATTTTTTACACAAAAAATTCTGTGTTTTTTTTTATGAATTACAAATGTTTTTTTTTATTTTCTATTTTATTCCCCACATCAATGACGGTAGAATTATTCAAAATTCCTTTGCAGAAGGATATATTTAATGCAGAGTAAAATTTTTAGAAAGCTTTCTTTTTTTTTAAAATGTATCTTACAGTTTGATAAAAAAAATGACTAAATGTATATTGATTTCATTTAGCTAATAAAGCTTGGGATAACTTAATTGCAATTTTGATTCAAATTCTTTTTGTTATTTATTTATAATAAGCTAGTAAACCTTTTCATAAAGGCTTGTTTTATTAATATGTATCCTTATGCTAAATCTGTCCTGGCTAATACTAGCCTTGAGTAAGATGAGAGAGATTATTTTTGCAAAAATCCTGTTAATCAGACAGCCTTCTCTCATGTCTACTGAAATACGTTTATTGAATATTTGTGCAAGCAAATATTCACCGTCTCTAATCATATTCAAATTTCTTAGATGAAGCATTATCAGTTAGTGTTAATTCTTGACAACTATTTCTTTTGTAAGAAATTTAAATCTCTCGGAATTTTTTTTAACAGAGGATGAAAAGTGTGACCGTGGAATCCAAAGGTGTGAAAGATACATTGCAAAAGCTAAGCAAAGTATTAAGAAACAGAATCATTTTGTTAGAAACAAAGAAAAGTAGTGAACTGTTACATAATATTAGTCCTCTTATTATTTACATTATTCGGACTATTGTCCTCATCTTTGTCGCCATATTTATTACAACGTTTCAGCTATTGTACACGCCGGCCTTCTTCAGGTGGTTGGAAGGTCGAACCGAACCCTTTATTTCGCTCACTGGGGTAGACTGTTCTAGATCCACGTGCCATGTTTAATGGATGTCAGTTATCAGTTATCTCCTGTTAATTCCCCTCTTCAAGTTCTCCACTGACTTAACCGGGTATTGAACTCACACTCTTTGGGTCCTGTCACTGGATCTAACCAACACTTTTATTCACTGTGTCCTTGAGGACATCTGTGCATGAATTTCTGGGTATTATAAACCTAATGTCTTCAGCAACCATTTTTTACCAGTGCTCATATTGCAATTTTTTGCTGTTATCATTGTATATTTTTTTTTTACCAGAGCTCATATTGTAACTTTTGTTGTTATTATTGCTTTTCTCTGGCACTTCTTATTACTGGTTCCCATATTGTATTCCTTTCTATGCTTGGTTGGCTCAGGAGATTTTTGTGGCCTAGCACATGTGCTGATTCCTTAAGTTTACAAATTTTCCAATAGTATTCCTTGTCTATGATCTCAACCTGATCCCACAGAGGGTGGTGATCTTCCTTCTCTCTCCATATGTGATCAGCCACGCCTGATTTTTCCACTTCCCCTCGTGTTACAGATTTCTGGTGTTCTTGAAGCCTTACCTTAAGGGGGCAGCCTGTCTCCCCTTTATATTTCTTTCTGCAGCTGCACAGGATAGCGTACACACAATTTTTAGTCATGTTCTTCTCTGTGGGGGTCTTACTCAGGAGAGATATCTGCGAAGTGTCATCAAGCTTTTGAAGGTTGTCTTGATGTTATATGGACTGCAGATCCTTTGTATTTTATCTGATAACCCCTTCAAATAAGGCAGGCAGACTGTTTTCTGAGTGTTGTTGTTCTCCTCTTGTATCCACCTATCCCAGTTTTTGGGGGCTGCTGCCATGTACCCAGGGTAGTTGTTACGTTGTAGGGTACTACTTATACTGACCAATTCTAGAGGTGGTGGGGAGAAAAGGTAGATTCATACTGTTCCCAAGAGTATTTGCATATAAATGTATATAATGAACCCAACTCAAATTGGAATTCAGTTCTCTGATTAACAATTCCAAGACATTATCCATTACACCACCCACACATCCAAGCTTACAGCACCAGGTATTCCTAAGCGGTCACCCATCTAGAGACTGACTAGGCTCAATGTTGTTTAACTTCAGTGATCCTATTCAGTTTCAATGTGGTATGGCCATAAGCATAAGAAATATAGAATTAATAATAACTGACAATGCTTCATGTGACAAAGTAAAGAATACAGCTAAATTTGCATGATTCCTATTTGTTGGTTTTCATTATTGAATTAGTATGGTTCTGCCAATGAAAAACAGGCTCCTAAGGATAAAAAGTCTCCACTTTTAATTCCAATCTTCACTGGTAACTAGCAACTGTGTAATGATGATCTGGGATTTATGATAAAATAGCAAAAAAGATGATCAAAATAAATAATAGTTCACCATAAATTTCTACTAGAGAGAGAAGAACACTGGAGAATCAGATGTCTAAAGGAGTCAGCACATATACAAGCCTATAAGGGCCTCTGCAGTAGGCCTAGCATAAAAATAAATACCATATAGCAGGCATTAATAAATAAAAAAAGAGATGTAACAGTAGAAGTAAGAAAAGAAGTGGTGGCAAATGCAGTGAAGTGTGACAGCAGCAAGGTCAAAAGTAGACAGGAAAGAACATTAGGTTTCAGGCTCCAAGTTCTTTAATCCAAGTTCTAGGCTATTGTCCCATGGTAAAAGCTTGGTTCATGGATTTGTTGACATAGTAATGGTGAGTTCAATCCCCAAGCCAGTTCATACAGACTTAGAATCAGTGGAAACAGGATGAGCAATAATTATCCCTATGGGCTGAATAAGGGGTTCACTTCAAAATTCTGATACAGTTACTCTGATTGACAGACACCTGAAGAAGGCTGGAAGTTATAAAGACTGAAATGTTGTGATAATAAAAACAAAGATTAGGACATTAGTTTGATTGTAAATATGTAAATAATGATAACTCCTCGTCCCAGAAATTCAGGGCATACTGAAGGCAAGAGGGATGGAGAAAAACAGTAATTAACCTACCTAAAGAGTGTTGCAGACCCCCTGTAGGTGTTATAGGGATCTGTAGGATATGGCCTGTGCACCCAAGTAAAGATGAGTCACAGGAGGCCCACAAACATTTAAAAATAAAAGATGTGAATCTGACAGGTTAACAAGAGAACAACAAAGTGACAAACTTAAATTAATACAAAATTTATTTTCAAAATATACAAAAATATTGTTTCAGTTTAATGAACTGAAAAGAAACATGGACAAACAATGAATCAAGTAAATGGAGGCAAAATTAAGTAAATGGAGGCAAAATTAAGTAAATGGAGGAATACTGACCAGATAGAAGATCAAAGATAATATAAATGTGATTTAATGCTAAAAGTAGTGTCCAGGTAAGTTAAAAGTTTGAAAGTTGAATTTAAATGTCCAGTGAAAGTGTTGACTAGTTGCTGGTTAAATCCAATAATGAACCCTATAACCTAATGTGTACAGAATAGGTTGGTTGAAGCCTGGAAGATATAGCCAAAGAGGGAAAAAGTTCAGTTTAAATGTCTGGTGCTGGCATTCAGTAATTGCTGGTTAAGTCAAACAATGGACCTTCCATAGTATTTAACCCCAGTGTACAGAATAGGTTGATTGAAATTTGGATGAAGAAAAAGCAAAGGTCCCAAAGTAATAACTTGTCTGCCATGAACATGAATGAGAGTATTAGGGGTGCTATGATAAGAACTTGGGTAAATAGATAGCAGAACAGGGAGTAGGAAGGATAGTAAAATGACATTATTAAGAATTACAAAGGATATGAATCCATAGAGAGCCATGATTGCCTACGTCCTGAAGGGGCATGACATATAGAAGATGAATATGTGTTTGTTTAAGTTATTGGATTGACTTTTTCCTCATCATTATCATCCTCCATTATGCTTCTTGGCATAGGAAAATCAATCGTTCATTTTAACCCTGAAGCCCCATGCCACTCACTATATGTTCACTGTTGCACAAGTACCTTTGAGAAAAACAGGTGTGGAATAATCCACGTTACCTTTTCACCCCTTTGCAGAACAATCCATTCTTACACCCACATACCTGTTATCCAATCAAAAGACTAGTTCTGACAAACTCAATTTCTCATTGGCTAACAGCCTTAAAAAACTAATTATGCATGTGAAAAATGCCCTTGGTGCTCAAATGTGTTTGAACCTATTTTTCCTTTCCAGAACCTATAAAAGAAAGAAATTCGAATCAACTTACTACTCAGAATTCCACACTCAGAGAGATGCCAACCAATTTCACGCCAGTTCAAACTTTGACTTTCCTGCGCAAATTAACCTCTGACTCAACAACCTTTTGGCATACTCAATCTCTCTTTTAAACAAACTTCTCAAAAATTCATTTACTTTACTTGAGAAAGTGAAATATATATTCACTACATATTAGTAACAGCAACAAACAAAAATTTCAACAATTAACAGTTCAAGGTACGCAACTTCATACAACTTAATATTTTGCATAACACTCATATACACACACTAACGTTTGAACTGTAAAATCGAACACTTTTGTACGTTGAACAGCAAACTGTTTAATTCTTACAACAAATCATCAAAACATTGAATTAAGCATTCAAACATACTCAACAACAAACTACATGTCTTATTACATCAATATACAACAAATCACCAATTCATAACTCATTTGTATATATTTAAATTGTATATAAATTACCGTATTGTTGTGCATTTTACTTGTCTTTGTTTTTTAACTCTGCTTTGCGTGACCTGTTCTGAACATTCGTTTATTATTTGTTGTGGATGAATGTTAACAAACATGCCACCTAAAAATTCCTTCTGATTCAACCAAATACATTCACTAATCCCCAACACAGGAATCCATCTCTTATTCCCCAACTATCAAAACAGCAGGATAGTTACAGCTCTTTAGCCTTAGATAGCAGCCAGTCTATGAGAAGGAAAACTCTGAATTTCTAACTGTGGAGTAGGTGACATGAAACTGTAGAGGACTGTGTGGGTTTGAGTGTTGTTGAATTAGAAACATTTGCTGTTTATTCCCGCTAGAAGAAGGTCCAACTACAAGAACAATGCGGACTCAAGTTGAGTCCAACTGAAGATGTAAAGGAAACAAACAAGACCGATATATATATTAACAAATATATCTATTAAACAGCAAATTCACAAGTGACAAAGACATTAACATTTGTGTTTGTGTGTGAACGTAAAAAGTTTGTTCTTTAGTGAATGTTCATACGTATGTGTATGTGTGTTTCATGGCGTTTTCCCACAAATGGGCAAAAACGCTGATTTCCGTGAGATTACATTTTTAAATGTGTTTGTTGAGATGCAAAGTAGAAAAGTGAACGAGGCAATAAATTGCCCAGTATTTATAATGTAGGGAGAGCGACCCCTAGTGAACAATTAGGGAATTAAGGAGGAGCTAACACCAACAAAACCATTCTGCTGTCTTTCTTTCCTGAAAGGGTTTGGCAATTCATTGATAAGGAAAAAAAGGCATCTGTGTAGAGTTATGATCATCTACGTCCTAAAAGGACATGGCAAGTGGAAAAAAATGCAAGAACGAAAAAAGAAGGAAGAAAGAAAGAAAAAACAAACAAATATTTAAAAAATAATGTTTATTAAAATATTACTTTAAATATTTATACAATTGACATTTAGTTTATTTGAATATTACAGAGTTATAAAAATTAAATATGTTTTTGTTATTAAGATATATTAAATAAATTTAAAATATTATTTATTTTATTAAAAATATTACGAATTTTAAATAAGATATTACTTATTTTCTTTGTGTTTTTCCAACCCACAAGCTGAAATTAACTTACTTTCTATGACTATTAAATAATGTTCTTACCCTAACAAAGCGTACAATATTACTTTCCTTACACGACTTTTTTTTTCCGTAAAAGCCACAACACACGTGGTTGAAATATTTTAATCACAAGGCGGCGCTACTGTTGCTTTACCGACCTTGACCTTGCAGTAAAACGGCTAAAAGCGACTCTGCGGTGAAGATCAACTTGAGTAGTACACACTCTTAATTCACGAGGGTAAAAATAACTGAAGTAGAATAATCAAAAATTCAAAATGCATGAAGAATTCATTAATTTTATCCGCTATTACCTCGGCCCAACGACCGAATACTTCTCTTGTTTAGGTTTTATTATCTATGCTTTGGCCATGTGCCGTATTATGACGTCCGTTTTAACGTTGGCTACACAATCTTTGTTTTCACGGAATTTGGGATGGATGAGCAGACTTACTTATCTTGGTGAATGGGCAGGTTGGTTATTTGTATTTTTAATCTGTGATCTTATTCCTCTTCTTCCCATTATATATATATATTTTTTCCCTATATTAAAATTAGTCATCGACTCACTTTAATTAAAGAATAAAAGCGGGATAACTTCGGATTTTTTTTAACTACATGGATTCTATGGAAAATCGAAACAACTAATCCGGAAATACGCCGGATGATAAAATTATTAAATGAAAAATAAGATTGTAAAAATATTTTCGATCGAGTATTATCGGAAGTCAGTATAATCGAATTTTTCTATTAAAAAAAGAAATCAGCTAAATTAATTTAAATTAAAAAAGGGAAAACCATTTTTCTCCAGAGGTGTTTCGATATTGACTTGAAAGAGAAAGTGCTATTTTTGTTTACAAAAGAATATTGCATATTTTTATTGCAAGTTTAAAAAGCAGTAAGTCATACATTTTGGGGTCTCGTATCATTTCCTTTTTCAGTAGAAACCAAAAAATGGTGCATTTTTAGTTTTGCATTCTTAGCTAAATAAAGTCGCGTGCAATTTATAAAGAAAGAATAAGGATACCTATAAAATGTCAGTAAAAACAAGGAAAACAAATGATTGTCTCGTCATGAGACTATTTTTTTTTTTTTTTTTTAGTTTAAAACGCCAGCAATGATTGAAAACATATTTTCAAAAATGTACAAAAAATTCTGAAAAGTAACAGTAACAAAAATTTAACTTTTTCTTAGCATCTCCAAACAAAAATCAGCACATTTTTTTTTGTTGTTACTAAAAAAAAACTAGCTTAGTCTGGCACAAGGTTATAGTGCAGTATCCCTTGAGGAGCAAAGAGGTCTATTGCTCAGTTATATTTTGTAGGCACTGGAAAAAAATGTGCCCTACTTTCCATCTCCTCATTACTGCTAATAATAGCAAATCGGGAAGCTAATTAAAAAAAAAAAAGAAAGTTTATTGTGCTTCTAGACATCCATAGTAAACAATATCCTACTGCTAACTTTGATTAACATTTATTTCTGTCAATATTTCACGAGATATACGTATGTGACTAAAAAAAAATAGTATGCCTATTTTTTTTTTTTTTCGTTTTGTGATTATTTAAAATAAAATCATCTCATCATATTTTGAAATAACAAGTGCAAGACCTCATGTTGAACAATAACCCCGCCCAAAAAAAGAAAAGAAAAAAAAAAAACAATAAATTTATGATTGCATTTTTTACTTTGTACAAAAAAAAATGTGCAACTTTTTTTTTTGGTGGGAGCTTAAGAAATTTGGATACTTTCACTTTCAAAAAATCTTATCGTTAATTTTGCCCGAAGGCATTTTTAATTTTTTTTTTCACTCACATATAGTTGGCTCAGGTCCCCATTAGAAATGGCCATCAATACTTTCTTTTTAAAAGGTTTTAATTTTGATCCCACACAACTAAAAGAAAATTTAAATCTGTCATTCTCATTTTTTTTTTTTTTTTTTGCTGGTTGCATAAATAAAAATTGAAGTCTGTATTTAGACTAGAATTTCTAAAAAAAAATGTTTGATATAGACAGAAGAATAGGTCAAGAAAACTACAAGGGTAATTTCTTCAAAGGGCATTTATTATCGACTTAAAACACGATTGCCTTTTTTTTGTTGTTTGTTTATTAGACCGGGTTCATTTGCAAGTAAAATAAAATCTCTTTTAATTGTAATTATTATTTAATTCCAAACTTTCAGCTCCAGCAAAGGTAAATAAATAAGTTCAATTTCACCATTAGCAACAATTACATCTCGCCAAAAAAAAAAAATCAGGTAAAAAATAAAATTCTAATTTCCGCACGCGCCTTTTTTCGACAAGGTGTGCCGTTAGGTTAATGTAATTAGATTACAAAATAATGTTGTTATACTAAAAGTGGTTCGGATACACTTGGGTGGGGTGAATGGATTCGTTATTTGAAGCATTTTTTTTTTTTGTTTGAGGCTAAAAAAGAAGTTTATTAGGAAATCCTTCTTAAAAAAGTACTAAAATAAAGTTAGATTACTGGCGAAGTGAGTGTCTTCAAAATAATTTTCCAAGTTCTATCAAAATATGAAAATGAATCTTCAACAAATTTCCTGATTGTTTTTTTTTAATTTGTTTTATTGATTAATACGAAAATTTTGAATATTTTGGGTTCAAGTGGCAACAACTCTCCGTTGACCCCCTCCTACAACACCTTTTTTTTTCTTGGCTTTATTTTCATTAAGCATTGTTAAAGTTCATGCACTGTTTGATTTTTTTTTTTTTTCCCCACTTTTATTTTAATTTGCCTCCAATCTCAGTTTAAGATTCTATTGCTTGTACATGTAGGTAAACATTATCCATGATTTTCAGCTCTCTCCAGGAATCATGTTAAGAAATTATATTTTTTGCATTGTAATGCCGTTACCTCAGTAATTTGCACTGTTATCAATGTTTCTTTTTCTGTTCCTATCTAATCCTACTCAATTGGTTCTGTTATGTCTTATATTTCATCAGTTGTTGTTTTAAATGAAAGTGAAGTTAGCTCTCACAGTGTACATGTCCATTTCAATATCATTCAAGTTGTAGGTTTGCATGTGCCTAAAATATTTCAACAAAATTTAAAAATAAAAACTTTAAAAGCATAATTTTTTTTATTACAAAATCATTTCTGAGAAGTTCATTAAATCTTGTAATTATCTAATGATTTGATATATTTTTTTTTTGTTTAAAAAATTAAGTTGTTTTTTTTTTCTTCTCTCCAACTTTGATTTTATTTGCTCAGCCTAGGGTAGGGCTGGTCCAGACAGTTGAAGAGGACTGGCTTATTTCAAACTTGGTCAAATTGTGTGTACATTAAATGACACAAGCACATGAATGTCACTCATACACAACACAGACATAGACATATATGTTACATATGCATGTTTGCAAAATCACATGCAGACAATCATCTTTTCTTTTGTTTTTATGTAGATTTCGATTATATTGTTGTTTATTTAAATCAATCATAGTTTTCTACCCATTCATCTCTTTGCCTTTTTTCTTGTAAGCGTTTCATTTTTGTGAGAATTTTCAGATTTTACATTCATTGTAAGCTTTGATTGATTATCTTTGTAAGGTAAATTTTACATTCAGTGATCAATCCAGGTTTTTATATATAAGGCTTTCACCAGGTGACAGCTTTATATTGTCATTTGAAATATTAACTTCTGATCAGGCTCCGTCATCAATTCTTTTAATTTTTTATTTTATTTTTATTTACCTTGTATTTATAGGATGTTTAATGTTTAGTGACTTGGAACGAGACATCATTGAGGTTTCAGCAAAGTTTGTTACATTCACTTTTGTACAAATACCCTTGGGAAAGCTATGAATCCATTTTTCCTCTCCCTCCAGCTATGGGTTAAATAGTAACTATCTTCCTTGCCTTGAGGTAGCAACCAGTATAGGAGAAAAAAAAAACTTTGCATTCAAAACCAGCCTGAAGGTGGGATGGGCTTGAGCAGGCTATCTTGCCCTAGACACGCCACTGCTGCTGCTATGGCTGCAGTACATGTGGTTTAAATAGTAGATTAACCTGGGTTCTCTTGCCTTGGGTGACAACCAGTCTAGACTGACTACTATGAAGTCCAAACTGTAGAGGGGGGAAATGGGGGAAACTACTCCACTACCTTTCCCAAGACATCATGGGAGTTTGAAGATATTCAAGAAATTGCCTTCAGTGTCCTTACAGTCTTTTATTTCAAGTTAATGGCAATTTTCTATTTTTTCCAAAATAGGCCAGCACAACCAGGCAACAATGCTATAACAATGCAGTAAGGGAAACTTTAATTCAAATGGTTGATTTTTTTTTTTTTTTCTTACAATAATGTTCAACCTGTACAAGGCCCAAAAGCCACTCAAGATAAAAGGTTACAGAGTTAGAGATGCAGTTTATAGGTATATGTGGGGAAGATAACAGTTAACTCTAGACTTGAACAGCTTAGGATTGTAGTGATCAGGAAAGCATCCTCTTGCAAGTTCTGCAAAGCTGTGGTTTGTGGGAAGAAGTTGTTTAAGTGGAATGGAATACAAAGTACATGGCATGGCAGGTTTTAGCCATGAAGTTGGGAACTGGTGGAACGAAGGAATGCAGTTTGCCTGAACACTTTCCATGGTAATACCAACAATGTAGCAAGGAGCTGGCAACATTTCATCTGATGGAAACAGATTGTAGGTTGGAAAATAATTCATCACCCACAAGGATGTAGAGATGCTTTAGGGCTCTATTGAAACTGGGAAGTGAAGATTGGGCAGTTCCTATCCACATATGGCAGCGATACTCTATTTCCGGCCAGATCTGTCTCTTGTAAAGGTAGAGGATGGCAGGAGGTATCAGGTACTTGCTGGAATGGTACAGAGAACTGACTATTTTTTCCAGCATCTTTAGCAATGGATTGTATTTAAAAGTTCCACTTGAGAGGTCTGAGTTGAGCTTATGTCCCAATATGTGCTGAAGGCATGTGATTGCCTTGATAAATGAAATATGTAAAAACTCTTTAATCATAAAATTTTGGCCAAAGTAATATTTTATTCCTATGCTTAAATGATATCTGTAAGAAGTTGTCAATTATTGCAGAATGCATAGGCTAGTCAAAAAAAGATAAATGGTAATTGCGGTAAATGTAATTCCAGACCCTACTAGACTGATTAGAACTTTGGTTTGAAACAACCCAAACAGTAAGGGAGATTGATTCCTGTGGGTACAGAATCCTGACAACGATGTAATGTCTAAGTTTTGATATAAGATGGAAGAACATGGGAAAACTAGAATTATGGTCACAGAATTAGAGAGATTGAGAGGCTGATGCTCACCTGAGCCTTACTCTCCTAGATTCCTAGAGCAAGAAAAGCCATGTATGTGGAGAGAATGGTAGCTGTTTGAAATGACATCTCTTCTCAGTATCTACTCTCTTGCTTCTCCTAAGATGCTTACTGCATCCTCCTTAAAATAAAGTGAGAAAAAGGAAACTTGAGGAAAATCGCCTGCCATTTATTCAGTCTGTTGATGCAGCCTTGATGTCCCTACTGAGGAATTGCCAATAGATTACCAGAATCTAGAAGTGATGCACAATGTAAGACAAAAGATCAAAATATGTTCTCTATTCTCTATGGTTTTCAGGATAAATAAATTGACATATAATTTCACATTTTATATCAGTAGATTGAAAGTCTAATGTTTATTGGTATGGAAAGTGGAATTGGTGAGCCAAGTTCAAATTCCAACTGAGTTGGTTATATTCACTTTTGCACTAATGCTCTTGCAAAAGGCATAAAGCCACCTCTTCTTCCTCCAGCTATGGGTTAAATATTAGTTTAGACTGGGCTCTTTCACCTTGAGTGGCAGCCAGTCTAGAAGAAAGAAACTATGAATTTAAAAACTGGAGAATGCAACAGGTAATCACTCCATTATCTTTCCCAAAAAGTAACACCATTTTATTTATTTTTTTTTTTTGTGTATTCGTGCAGATAGACAACACATGAGGTAGAGAGTTTGAAAGTTTGTTACTCAATCCACTTTCCAGCATCTGACCAAATGACCAAGCATCAAATATTTTTTTTTATTTTTTTTATGATACCTTTTTGGTCAGTTTTAGAACTTTTCAGCACCCCTTCTAAATGTAGTCAACATGTCTTCAATTTATATAGAATGGATTAAAAATCTGAGACAAAGGATTCTTTTTATATTTTTAGCTAACATTTCTGGCTTATGGACAAGGAAACACCTGGATTCAATAAATTTATTAAGATGTGTGTGTGTATATATATATATATATATATATATATATAGTTATCCACAGACAGACTGTTTCACTGTATCACAGCTCATCAGTGTGGCCAGATGTCTGGTTGCCTCTAAAAAAACATTTAGTGTTTGTAGTTTTACTTTTCTCCTCATCATAATTGCCAGAAGTATGGTTGAAAGTGTGAAATCCAAAAACTTTGGACAATATTTACACTCACTGAATTCAAGCATGCTTTCAGTTGTCAGTAAAAATAATTAACTAAAATATTTGTATAAAATACATTTCTTTTGTATGGTCTTCAGTTAAACAAAAATGTCTGTGTGTGGACTAATGAGTCACCAGAGACATCATCATCAGCGAGGAAATCAACAGTAAAGTCATAGAAGCGATCATACTTAGATATAATTTGATTCTTTACTATATATATATATATATATATATATATATATATACAAGTGCGCAGGTATGCAGAAAATAAAAAGAACACGTTGGGTGCATAATCCGGAGTTCCTTAGTATTTTTGTTTTTATTTTTAAGACAGTGCTCCATACAGAAGTAGAGCTTTATTATAATAATATTTTTTTGTTTAAAAATATGATTCCTTCGCTACATAAGAGTTCTCATGTTTCAAAAACGAAAGCCGAAACCATCCAAATAATTATTAAAATTAAGTTGAATTGAGGTGTTTAGTCCCGTTTCATGAAACGGGACTAAACACCTCAATTCAATTCATATTTTTAAACAAAAATATTATTTTATATATATATATATATATATATATGCAATGGGAGGGAAATATATGTCCTGTACTTCACTGCTACTAACAGGCAGGAATTTTTTTTTTTTTTTTTTTTTGATGATGGCCATGCTGGCTGAAACTAGTTGAGGAACCTAATTGAAATAATAAAACAAAAAATATTTTATTATACAACCCAGTGTGTCTGAAATTTTTAATTTTTTTTTATTGTTCAAAACTTATATACCAGGTGTAACAGCAAAATTGTCCAATTGTTAGATGAAGCTTTGAACCATTGTATCTTAGAAATGATTAAACATATATTACTGGAATTCTCTGAGGTTTTTATAACACTAATGAACTCTAATTTGAACAATGAGAATGTATTTAGCTCTAAATTGAAATGATGATCCCTCTTGCTGTTTTAACCTCCTGATTTGGTTTTCCTCTGTACTGTTCCCGCTTTTTTAACCATATTCACCATTCTCTTGATGGTTCTTGAATGGACTTTGAAGATGGAAACCAGAGTATGAATGTTGGTACCATTACTGAGGGCCTGAATGATCTTTTTCCTTTCACCATTGCTCAGTTGGGAAGATATAGTGGGGCTGACACAATACAATTTTAACCAGTTCTCTTTCTTGTTGAATAACTCGAAGACTTTTTGAGTGATTCTTATTACGAATGGTGTCAAAACAGTTAAACGTCATATCCGAAAACCTGGAAAAAAGAAAGCCAATTAGTTTAGTGGTTTTTTTTTTTTAGGTATTAAACATTTCATGGGATGGACAATTATGCAGTTACATGATTTGGACAGTTTTGCTGTTACACACACACACACACACACACACAAGATAAAGAACAAGTAAGAAATTTTTATCAATCTAATGTTTCACTTTTATTAAAGCTTCATCAGAGACTGAGACATGGAGAAAAAGAAGAAAGAAATTCTAGTATTTTTACTTTTGTGTTTGATTTTGATGTTTGATACCAGAGTTTCTTTATTTTTCTCCATATCACTGTGTCTGATGCTTTTTACTCTTAAAAAGTTGTTAATGCAATATTAACTCACAAGAATTATTCTGACAATCCAAAATAAATAATCCACCAAGTGTTGATAAACAGTAAAAAACAATCAATCTCTAGGCTTTCTTCAGTATGTGTTGCAGAAATTTCAGCCGTCACTTTCTAAGTATCCTTTTAGTTTCTATATTCTTTAAAACTTGTTGGTTGTATTCTTAGTATCTTTCTCTTGAGCCACATCTCTGCTATTTCAGATCTCTTCTTCATCTTTGAAGAAATTGTCTATAATTTAATGCCATAGAGGAAACCAGATATTGCCTAGTTTAACACACTTTTATTTGTTTGTAACAAAATTTTCCTCTTTTCATATTTTGCTTAGTTTTTGAAAGGCACCTTTCAATATTCCTATGAATCTTTGAAATTCTGTCTCACATTTTCTGTCATCTGTCACTTAATTTGTTTCTGTACTTGTATGTTTTTAACACCTCCCATACATAGCTCACACCTTGTGTTGCCATTTTTGCTAATTATGCATTCTGTCTTACAGTTAACAATTAGTCTTTTCTTCTTGATTTCTTTTATTATAAATTGTTTCAGTTTTCCTTTGTTTGCCATCAACACAATATCATCTGCATATCTTATATTGTTAAGATTATGTCTGCTTAAGATAAATCCTTGTAGCTCTTTTAGGATCATCTTACTGTGTAGGTTAAATAGATTCGGTCAGAAAACATGCTTACCTTTACCCTCTTTCTATCTTTGTGCATGCATTGAATGCCATCTTTATCTGCATATAGGAACTTCCTAGTAAAGATTACAGATTGCTCTTATCTTTCCCCTATGAATATTCTACTATGTATTTAGAGATACTTGATAAAATGCAAAGAAGAATTTGCAATGTTATTGGTCCTGACATCTTGGCTTCAGTCACTTTCCCTCTGCAATAAGGTAACTTCCCTCTGCCTTTTCTGTAAATATTTTCAGTGTAATTATTCTGATGATCTTTCCTATTTAGGTATCTAAACTTCATGTATTTAAACGCAGTACTAGATTTGTGGCAAGGTCTCATCATTTTACATTTGAAATGGCAAGATGTAACTGTAAGTCCTATGCTAAATTTTCTTCTCTTGTGCTCTTTGTTTTCCAGTCTATTTTGATCTTCAAAAATTGAAATGTAAATTGTTATCTTCTGTCTCCTTAATTCTTGTTCTTTTATTGTTCTCTCTCTGAATGTTTTTTTTTTTTTTTTTCATTCTTTCACACTCAGTAACCCCTTGCGTCTTGGTGGTTTTATAGTGGTGTGGGTTTTGGGGTTAAAATAAACAGTTGATTTACCTACACCAAGACGATTAATGAAGGATGATAGTGACTAGGAAACACATGGGTAGTTTTAACAAAACAAGACAAGGAATTTATTTATGAATTTTTTACGCATGAAGTAGTGTCAGTAGCTTGTTTCAGCAAAATAAATCACAAATTTTTAAAGTTCCTAGTTTTAAATGGTCATGAAAAGGAAATGTTCATACAACAGATTAAATGATCTGGCATAAAATAATATTAAAAAATATTTAAAACAAAGGTAAGAGAGTTTGTTGCTCACCGAAGGGATGTATGGTTACAGACATTCAAAAGTAGACGAAGAGAGATAGTTTGAAATATTTAACTTTCTTGGGTTATTGAAATAAAGTTCTTTGAAGCGCCAAGTGCTTTGGTAAGACCAATAATATAATTGGTGAGTAATTTGACACTAGTGAAAATCAGAATGATGGATGTGTTGAACAGAAACAAAATCCTTCACATGACTTCAGACATTCTCTTGTTATTTAATTTTTTTTCTTATTTTATATAAAAAGGAAATTCGCATAGGCTCACTATTTTCTTTCTTCTAGGCTCAACAACTAATTTCTGTAAAGACAAGGTTTTCATTGGTCCAAAGGAAATTTCACATAAGCTCGTAAATTTCTTTCTGTTTTTTCTTCAGCTTGCCCAAATTTGAAGAGTGTGGGTAAAGGGAGTTGTTATTATTTTGTACTAACAATGGCTTTATTGCTTTGTCTGGGTGAAATGATAAAAAAGAAAAATCAAGCTTTCCTATTATTTCAAGTAGGTCTTTGTGTCATAGTTTATTAAATACTTTTGTGTCATCTACACAACATAAGTATAGGTATTTCTGCATTTGTATTGCTCACTGTAATAACACTAATCTACAATTTTTCACAAGTTGGTATATTTCTTTTCTGAAGTAGTCAATTCTTATGTATTTTGGCATGCTGAACTTGAAAATGACCTTCAAATTTGATGATTGACTCTAGATTTAGAGATATTTAGTCAGTTATGTCATACAAATAAGTACAAAGAATGACCCCAAGAAAAACAATATTGCTTTGCAAAATCTGCTTTGAGGTTCTGTTTTATGTAGGCTACCAGAGCAATGCTGAAACTCATCAAGATAACAATACATGTGTTTATTGAATAAAATACAATCGGAAAAGTCTCTTCAGAAATATATACAACAGGTGTTATATTTTGCTTTTGTGATAGAAAAGTCATTTTGCCACACACAGAAGTTGTCTGGCTTTGTTTAAACATTCACAGAACATTTTTCACAGGTCACTTAACTGTGTGAAAACCTGAGAGGAAAGAATAATGAAAATTAGTCTATTAGGGGAATAATCATTGATCTAGCAAGGAGAACAATTTTGATGGAATATATAATACTAGTACTATATTATGAAATCTAGAGCCAATCAGTAATTTTAGATATCATTTTTATTTCCAGTGTTCCAGAATTAGCTAAGATTGGTTATTTTTGTTTCTGAAGCTTTCATGTTGTAGACCAATGTAACATTCTGATCATAATGATAACCATTTTTTTTTTCCTTATGCCCTGAGCAAAAACATTGTTTTTGCTTTCTTTCTTGACTAGTTCTGTTACAGTAGAATCTTAACAGGTTATGTCTCATTTATCTGATTGCTTGATGAAGTTTGCATTCATTTGCCTTTGGCTTCTTGGTCATCGCTATAAAGTTATATATTTATGGGCACATGGCCGAGTGGTTAGAACATTCGTTTTCTGATCATGAGACCCGATTTTGGATCTTACCATATTCGAATTGTCAGGAAGGAGATTGATACCAGCATGCAGCACCTTTAGAAAGCGCCTGAAAACCATACAATGAGTTGACCCAAGCCTTGTGAGTGAAATTGGGTAGACGGAGCCCTCAGGGGCCATTGATAGCTGTGCTAGCACAAAGTCACAAGCCATCGTGACCGATGGTTTAAGTGTGCTAGCTTTGATCAGATTGTTGATCACGCTAGATAACATGCTCTTTTCCCAGAAACTGTAACTAAGGTCTGCTCAGTATGTCTATCTATAAAAGGCAGGATGTGTCTGTGTGTGTTTAACGAATGCATGGCCACAATTTTTGATGGATTTGCACCAAAATTGACATGCACATGCTCCAAGTTAGCGGGAAGGCCAAGACCAACTTTGCATTTCTCAACTCCTATCCATAGTGGAAATAATCGATTTTTTCATGCTTCTACGGCAGTTTTCATGTAGTTTGTGGCCATTTTCTACTGGCCAGAATGAGAGCCTATAGCTGGCTGCCACGAATAGGCAGGAAGATTCTATTGGCCAGCGTGAGAGCCAACAGCTGACTGACATGAATGTTAACTAGCATGCTAGCATGCAAAAAAAAATCGATAGCTGCATTCGTCACAAGTGGGAAAAATTTAAATCTGCATGGCACTTTACTCCAATTGGCTCATTCGCTTGCTTAAACTCAATGTTGATTCCGATTCCGCAGAACTGGGTTGGGTGTGAAAAAGTATTTTTTGTTAACATTCTTTTTTCATTCGGTTTTTCCAGTTACGAGTCCTTTTTTAAAGCTGATCGTATTGTGTTCATTTTGTTTAGTTCTTTTTTCGTAACAGATTTAATGTTTAGTATAGAGCTTAGAAAAAATTCGCAGTGTGAGATAGGCAAGAAGTAAGGCATGTAGCAACATCAGCATGGCAAAGGGCACTCCTTTAAAGGCAAGGAAGGGCAAAAATATTTTAAGTCAAGTGATAGCGATTGCTGTATGTCGTACAATTTTTGAATCAAGCACGGGCAACGCCGGGTCATGCTGCTAGTAGTTATATAAACCACAGGTGAGCTCTGTGGGTTTTGAACAAACACAAATGTGCCTGATCAAGCATCTGCAATAGGTTATTGGCTAGCCATCTTAGTAGACTGGTATCCTCGAATACGAGTGGCCAGCTATCCTAGTAGACTGGTATCCTCGAATATGAGTGGCCAGCTATAGATAGATAAAGTTATATCTACAAAGGTCTTCCAGTATTTCCTTGTTGTCATATGTTTATTATTTTTATATTATTTATTTATTGATCCCTAAATTTTGTATGCCTAACAACATCTGTATTACAACCCCTTCTGGGCCTACTAGTTTGTTTCTGTTCATCTTGGCCAGTACTCGTCTTATCACAGATTTTAATATTGGCAGCATTATCTTGAATAATGTCATCTGTGAGAGAGACCTTGACAACAGGATCAAAGTGGCTCATACTGGGTATGGTACACTCTTACATTGGATCTTCAGCAACCATGGCCTCATCAAAAAAAAAAAAAACAGTCATGGTCATCCACGCTATGGTCCTCTTCACCCTTCTGTATGCTTGCAAGGCCTGAACTTTGTATCAACTGGACATCAAACGTCTAGAATGGTTCCAGCAAATGAAATTTTGAAGAATCCTTTGTATCAGTTGGAAGGAATGCATCAGAGACAATGAGTTCCTCTCTCAGACATCTCTCACCAGCATTGAGACTACCATCTTTTGACATTGCCTATTATTGGGCGCATCACATGTCCAGTATGCATCTCACATGATTCTCACATATCATTCTGTTTAGAGAACTCACAAAAGGCTATGTGGAGGCTCAAAATGATGCTTCAAGGATAAGTTGAAAAGGTCCTTGACACAAGCCAACATCAACCCTGAGACTTGGGAAACCAATGCTGCAAATTGGCCTTCCTGGTGTAGGATCATTCATGTGGGGACTGAGATATTCGAGTCCAACTGTCAACATGAAGAGGATTTGCGACATGCTGTCTGGAGGACCCAACTCACCCAGCCTCATCTACCACCCACATTCATCTGTGACTCCTGTTCATGACTCTTCAGCAGTAGGCTGGTCCTTCATAGCTATCTCTGTCACTGCCATCAGAGAAAGGGAATAAAGAGAGCGGGACTAATCTCGATGCTTGAATGTGAGTGGGAGCCGAAATCTGACCAAATGAACAAAAGATCAGTTGACTTTTTTTTTTTTTTTTTTTTTTTTTAATGTCTTGACTTGGACTGATAACTTTTCACTACCAACTTGTATTTGTCTAATTTCACTTTTTATTTTAGCATTTCTTTCTATTGATATAGTTTTCCTCCTTTTCTGGATTAACAATCTGCAAATATATGCACTCTTAACTGAAAGGGGTTAACTATTAGTTTTAAATTCAACTGAGAGCAATGACCTGCTTATTCATCATCTAATCTGGCCCAATATTACAAACCTCCACTAATTCACTGAAAAAACACCATACCATGATGAAAAAAGGTGCCAAAGTTAATAAAACAAAGTTTTCTTGTTAAAATGTTAGTTTTTATTAAGAGGAAAGATCAAAGTATTTTTTTATTATTTTTTTAATAAATTTTTTAATCTTTTCTATCATATTAGAAATTTTGGTAAAATTTTTTTTTGCATCAGCAAAAATTTAGTATAGGAAATTTTGGCCTCTTTTTTGCTGTAAAAAACACATTGATTTGGAAATTCTCACAAAAAATCAAATAATTGTCAGATTTTAATTAAATTTTCAGGACTTATTTACAAATGAATTTAATTATTTCTAAAAATTTAAAAAAATATTTTTTTAGTAAATCTTGATAAAATTTTTTTTTTCTTTTTGACATCTGTTACCCCTCCAACACTTAATTTTATGAAAATTTGAGAAATTAAAATTCCACCTGCTCCATATTTATATTGGTTAAAAGCACGATTTAAAAATTCTTGGAAACAACTTTTATTCATTTATGAAGCTTATCTACTTTGAATCCTGACATAACAGATGAAAACAACGTTCTTTTATGATGGGAGTAATCAAATAAAATGAAGTTTTAAAAAGTAATCCTGTAGTTTTTGTTTCAAAAGTAGAAAAGAATTAATCTAAATACTTCCAGGCCATATAGAAGAAATGAGTGTATTTGAAGACCTGTAAATGATAGTTTTAGTTTGTATTAATGTTCATGTCTCAAGAATGTGCTCTTAAATATACTTAATTGCTTTAAGTGGTATGCCATTTAGCTTCTTGTGCAATAGACAGTGTTCAAGTAAAAATGGTTCTTCATGAATATTACAGTCAGTGTTGTTTTGGAGATAAACAAATAAAGCCAAAATATTTGGGGACAAAAAATCTCTTGAATGAAATAAGCAGAAATATTTAGTTCTGCTAATTTTGGTTTTGTTTACTGGTCGGACAAACTTAAGTCTGAAAATTTATTTGTCAACTTACAATTATATATACTTGTTTCTAAAAAATAATCTGATTTAACAAATTTTTTTCTTTTTACTGAGATTTATTTTTAGATAAAATGCTTTTGATATTGATATTAACTAATAAGCAAATCCTATTTGTAAAATCTAGAAGAGTTAAGGCAGATTAGCTTTTCCTGGCCTGCAATGCTGGCCCAGGATTACTTTTCAATCCTAATCCCGAGTAATAATATCCATTGCAGAAAAGAATGCACTAGAATAATTCTATTGCTTTTTTTTTTCCCAGGTAAAACTACTTGGCATCAGTTAATATATATACATATATATACATACATACATACATATATATATATATATATATATATATATATATATATATATATATATATATATATATAGTTTTATTTGAGCCTTCAGCCTTGGTACATTTTTTATTTGAATGCACATATTTTTATCTGGAAATTAAAATGGCACAAAGTTATTTTTTTTTCCCTGAGAGCATTAATTTGAAATACTCAGGATTAAAACCGTTCTATATTTTGCTGACCTAATCATTAAACACTTTTATTTGTTCTATCAGCTTCTATAAATACAGATTTACTTTGATTACTGATTTGACTTTAAATCTTCCTGCTCCTTTTAGTTTAAGAAATGTTTTTGTTAGAATTAGTCTTATTTTACATATTTCCTTGAATCTGTTTTCCATTTTTTTGTTTTTTTATTATGAGGTATCTCTTATTCTTAAATAAAAAAACTTTGTAATATGTACATGTGTTATTTTTTTTTTTCTTAATTATATAGGCATTAAGCTTAGATTATGTCTAGCATAAAAAGTTGGTATTCTTGCTAATGGCTTCCAAGTTAAAGTACATTATTATTAATTTGAGTGGGAAAATTTTTCATTTTGGTGGGGGATATCCTTATTTCAGCCTCCCTTATTAAAAATTTCCTCCCACTATTAGCATTCATAGGCAAAGCATTTCATTACTGAAAATTATTGAAGACAAAATCCAACCACCCTGTTTATTTAAAAACCAAGTTCACTTCAGTGTGTACACACACAAAATATTAAATCTTGAAATGGGTGTTGGATTTATCAGTCTCTGCCTTTTATATCACAGGTCAAATTCAAAACTTTTTGGGCTTATGGCCAAATCACATTGAAACACCAGTTTTCATATGATCACCTTTAGTTAAGCAACAACAAGCCTGGCCAGTACCTAGATAGGTGACTGCTTGGTAGTACCAGGTACTGTAAACTTTCATGTGTGGGTGTTACAATGGATACAGCTCTGAAATGGAAATTGGACAGCCAATTTCCAATTCCAGTGTGGTTTGTTATATTCGCCTATGCACAAATACTCCTGGGGGGGAGATATAAATCCACATCTTCTCCTCTCCAAGCTATGGGTTAATTTAGTAGGACTTGTATTGATAAATTATTATTATCTCCCCACCCCCAAATTGTTACAGTTTAAAAATATTTCCTGGCTTTAAATAACCTGCAAAAGGTTGATAAGCTGTAAAAATACAAAAAAAAAAAATCCATCAAAACTTTTTAATAGTTGAAACTATCAGTTTCTTAAAATGAAATGAGAATGTTTAGAATTTTGTTTTTAGTATTTTTCATTGCAGAGATTCTTTTACTCCCAAACTTCATTAGTTTATCCCATGATAATGTTGACTAATATTATTGCAGAACTGTTTTTTACTTGGACACTGTCTATTGTACCGTAGGCCAAGATGCTAAATGGCAACAATTTACAGGAAATCCTTTAATTATCTTAAGAGTAAGTTAAGCCAAGAGCTGGAGACATTAGTATTGATCCAAAAAAAAGCTGACACTTACAAATCTTCAAAGGCTCTCATTTGTTTTTTGTTAGTGCAAGTGGGTCGATTCCATAACACGAACACAGAGAGAGAGACTTCAGAACTGGTTTGCTGCTAAGGAAAGAAGAGTAACTCACTCCAACACTGTAAATTGTGAAACATACGGTTCACCATAGGTCATAGCCACTTATACGCTTCTCTCAATGGCTGCTGGCAGTAAACTGTTTGCCTTTTCTAGTGAGTCCTTAAATAGATGTCAAACTTGTGAATATTTACACTATTGACATTGTTCAGATTGTTGTCCTTAGCACGATGATTTGGCCATTGTACGCTCCAGTTTTCTTCAGGTGATTATCGAACTGTAGGTAGATTATTATAGTTCCACATACCATACCTCTTCTAGATATCTCAGTTTCAGTTATTTCCCTGTTAGTAACTCAACTCTCCACGTTTTTTTTTGTTCACCACTGATGTGGCCAGGTACTGATCTCACAACTCTTTGGGTCAAGTCACTGGATTACTTCAACCAATAATTTTCACCTCGTGGTTAGGATTGCATCCTCAAGGTCAGCCCACTGATGCACCTGGCTTCTCTGATTCTCCTCTGGTATAAGACTGAGTGCAAAGTCTATTTTGGTTATCTCTTAGAGTGAGCCCAGTACATATTGGGTTCATTGCAGATCAACTTCTCTTAGAATAAATTTTTTTTATTGCTGTTAAATTTGATTTAGACTGTCTGATAATTCCTGGTTAGAATTACATGCTGCACTAGTATCCTATTAGAATTGTGCTTGTTCCTCCTTTCACAAGATCATTATGTCTTGCCAATACCTTGTGGAAAGACAAGACATATCAGAGATGCTACTTGGTTTCAGTGAAAGAAAGACAGAAGCGTTTAACGTCTCCTTCATAATGCTACTTGGTTTCAGTCAGAAAGTGAAAGAAAGAAGGGAAAGTAAGTGTTTAACGTCAGTTTCAGTTTAATGGAAAACGTTGTCAATTTCAAATCTTTTCATTTGTACCCCCTTACTTCTTAAAATTTTCTGCCCTTTTCTGAGTTGGTGTAGAAAAGAGTTGAAAGTTTTGTGGGTCATCAGGAACCTCTTCTCGCCACTGTCAAATGGACAAAAATGGTGTGGTTTAGACACGTTACAAGGCATGACAGCCTGTGCAAGACTTATCATGCAAAGCATTGTTGAAGATGGATGTAGGAGAGGATGCCAATGCAAAAACTGGTTGGACAATGTCTAACAATGGACAGGTATGACTATAACAGAATTGCTGATGGCTGTTGTTGATAGAGTATTGTGGAGGAAATTCATTATGGCTTCTGCATTAAAATCCCCACTACAATTACAAAAGTCAAGGTGGTGATGATGATGACAACTTCTTAAAATAACGACCAGTATTCATATTTATGATTGTTATTGCAATATTTTGTTAAAGTTGCTAAATTCAAATATTTAAGAATGTGATAGGGAATTTCTACAGATATTTTATTGTCATAGAACTTCAATTATTAAATTGAAAATTAAGATTCATCAGAAATTTAAAATAAGAAAACTGAAATTTTCACAGGTTAAAACAAGTAAATATTATTTTCTAATTAGCAGTTAAATTTAATGCTTTGAAGATGTGCAAATTACTCTATTTTGTAAAACATTTAAATTATTTAAACTTTTTTTTCTTTCTTTTTAGTTATTACAGGATCAACAGATGGCATTGGAAAAGCATATGCTGAAGAGGTAAGTAGATTTAGTTTCTTATTAAAGAAAAAAAGAAAGAACATTTTCTGTTTCTTTTTTTTTTTACCTTGTTTTACTGAGTGGCTTTATTCACAAGTTTTTGCTAGGGTACTTAAGTATTCACTGAGGATTTAACCCTTCTTAATTGATCAAGAACTTCTGTGTGCCATATCACTTCAGGACATTTGATAATCATGCTTCTCTACAACTTTCTATCCTTCTGGGATCTTCTTAGCAATATTTGTATTTTTAATATCCTAACTACTCTTTATGCTTCCTTTCATTTACACAAGCTCTTTAGGTAGGTTATTTGTTGTTTTGTTCTGCCTTTATTATGCTCTGTGAGTGTCAAATTTTCCAAGCCTCTTTTCCTCATGTCACAGAAATTTCAGCTGTCTCTTTTTTTATTCTAAGTGACTTTTTTGTTTCCATTTTCCTTAAAACTTCCCCATTGCTTACACACTCCATCTCAGCAATCCCAACATCCTTCTGTAGAACCACATTTCTGTTGCTTCTGGTTTTCTCTGCATTTGTGAGGAAATCTGTCCAGCAGTTGCTGCTATATAGGTGGATTGGTATTTCATAGCAGTCCAGCACTCTTTTCATTGTTTCAAAAGAAATTTTCATTTCTTTGTACTTTGTTTAGTTTTCAGAAAGCATATTTTACTATTACAATACACCTTTGGATATAGGTGTTATGTTTTTTGTCATTTGTTAAAACACTTACCAGACTTATATTTCAGTATTTGCTTGATTTTGACATCATCAATTTGTAGTTTGCATTTTGGGTATTTCTCTTGTTGCCCGCCAGACATTTTGTTTTATAACAAATAATGGTTAGTCTTTTCTTTGCATTTTCCTTTGCTACCTTATATAGAATGTCTTGTAATTTTTTTTCTGTGTTTGCCATCAACACAGTGTCATCTGTGTATCTTATTTTGTTTGTCATTGTGTCTATCAGTAATTTTAACCCACTGTACCAAAGAAAGCACTGTTTTATGAAGTTTATCTGAAACAGTCATGCATCATTTTTTTTTTCTCTACCAACCCGCTTCAACTTTAATACTTGCGTTTTCTGTTGTTAAGTTATCCAGATGTTGCCTTTACATTGGCATTATACCTTAAAGTAAGTTCCTCCCTTTTTAAATATAGTAACTCACAGAAATCAGACCCCTAAAAACATGTTATGGGAAATTAAATTAGAGGAGTGGTTAACAGACACTTCTCCAAAAACATTGTTGGTTGGTGTGTCTTTCACTGGATACAATATACTCTGGCTTGATTTTTGATCCTTTCACCCCAAGCAAGTCAACAAAGCCACTAACATGCAAAGAGTTACTGAGTGTGAAAGAACATAAGAAAAAATTATTAAGGAGAGGGAACAATAAAAGAACAAAAATGAAGAAGGCAGAAGATAACAATTGACATTGAATTTAAATTTTTGAAGAACAAAATTGACCTGAAAGCAAGAAACTGAAAGAGTGTTCCACAAGCAAGTACAAGAAAAGGAACTCTTAGCATAGAATTGACGGTTATATCTAGCCGTTTTAACTGTAAAATGATGAGACTTTGCTGCTAATCTATTACTGTGCTTAAATTCATAAAGCCTAGGTACCATAGAGGAAAGTTTCTTTAAACAATTATTATGAAAATATTTATAGAAAAGGCACAGGGAAGCTATGTTACGGTGGTGAGAAAGTGATTGAAGCCAAGATGCCAGAGCAGTACCAATAACCTTGCAGATTTTTCTTTGTACTTTAACAATACTGAGCTTAGTACGTAATTATAGATACCATTGTGACGATGTTTGTAACAATGTTTCTGTTCATCTGTCATTCACTGCACCTGTGGTGATATTCAGTATCGGCTGTATCTGCATATACCACCAACTTCGCTATGCTCACAGATTTATCACTTGGCCATGATTGTATTCAACAAAAAATAATGAAAATTGATTTTCAAGACTCTCTGATTGGGAAATAGCAACAATACAAATTCTCATGTAGCAGTTCAGTCGAAGAAAAGATAGCTGGCTATCTCCTTAACTACCACTGGTCCCTTCCTAACCGGTTGCTCGGCAGCTACTCATTCGCTGGTCACCTACCTATTTCTCTCACTGCTGGACCCCTGTCTCCTGCTTATATGGATAATGGCTGGGGTCCCAGCCCCCTATCCATCCATTTGTATTCCAGAAGTTGGAGACAAGCCATTCAGCTTTTTGGGTGGTCAACTTCTTCAAAGGACTACTTTTATTATTATTATCTAAAATCATTAACAACAATTGTTTTCCAATTCAAAGGCAGCTGTAGACATAAATCCCCAAAACACTGACACTTGAGTTTACTCAAAGATGGGCTGGAGACAAAATTCCTTCCAAACTTGGATAAGTAGACTTAAAAGAAATTTATTTACTTCTCTTCTAAAGATGTGTGAAAAATCATATTGTTACACTATATTTGAACTGTTTGTACCATTTCAGTTCTTTGTGTGTAATTATAAACATCCAAATTCACTTAGTAGACTCCATGTGTATCATTTCCTTATCTGATGAATGTATTTGTACTTTTGATAAACTTACAATGTGAGTATTTTGTAATAAACTGGAAAATATAACTGTTTGCACTGTTCAGACTGTTGTCCTCATTTATATTGCCATATTCACAGTGTTTCGGTCTTCTTCAGGGGATATTTCTTGGAAATTTGAACTAAACCCTTTATTTTGTCTACAGAGGTAGATTGTTCTAATTCCATGTGCCATCTGGTTGATTGATCCAAAAGTAACTTGACCCAAAGAGTTGTTAGTTCAATACCTGGCTCTAGCAGAGTGAAAAAAATCTCGGAGTGTCAAGTTATTAAAGAAAATTAAGTGACATGGTACTTGGAATTAGAACAATCTACCCCCATGGACAAAATATCACCTGAAGAAGGCTGGACTGTATAGTTGCCGGAAACATTGTGACTATGGCAGTAAAGATGAGGACAACTGTCCGAACGATGTAAATAGTGAAAATAGTTACAGTACCTCATCTCAGATATATAAACAGATGGAAAATATGAGTTTGAAGCTGATCTTTTTTTTTTTTTTTTTTTTTTTTTAGACTTTCTCTTTCTTTAAATATAAAATAATAAACGGATTTATTTCAACCTAATTTCATAATTCAAATATTTTGTTTTTTATAATAAGTAAGATATAAAATTAGTTGAAAGCAGGCATTTGATGATTGTAAGTTCCTCTGTGCTGCAAACATTTTAATAATGTTGAGAATGAAGATCATCTTTTTTCAATTGCTCTTTCTTAATTATTTTGTGATTATTATAAATTCTCTTTTGACATGAAAATATAAAAAAGATTTTTCATTATGACATTGTAACAGCGGCCTTAACTGTTAACAAGAAAATTTGTAGGAGACTGAGAGTTCATTTGGGATAAAATGCAAAGTAGAAGTCGAGATAGATGCGTGGATAAAATCGACACGCATATGTAGTCGACTAAGGTAGATTTGTGGGAGGAAATTGACATGCATTTGGAGTAGCTGAGTTAGTCTCTGCTGCTGCTGTTGTTGGTTTTGTCATTGACTGAAGGTATTGCTGCTGATGGAAGTGCCTAGGTAACATTGCTGATGGCCTGTTGCAGGAGTCTGGTTCTGCTGGTTGGATCTGCCTCTTTGGGCAAAATTGGCTTTATAGTGAGTTAGTATGGCAAACCATCTGAGCCATTTCTGGTTGGTCAGAAAAGATGTTTTATGACCCTTATATTTTGGGACAGCATTTCGGAAGTGGGTTCATGGAACCAGACAAAATTAAGGTCAGTTTTTGTCATATGAGCTGTGCATGTTGAAGTGAGCACTTCCATTTGAGTTAAAGCACTGGAGTTCCGACATGGTGTGGCATCATCTAAAAATAAGACATTTTATTTTTGCGATGTTATATTGAGAATCTTTTCCCTTATAAAAACTTGTGACAAATAATAAAACCAGAAATAATTTTATGGTGAAATATAAATTGATGGCCTCCAAAAATCCTTCAAGAAAAAAAAAAAAAGAAACTTCTGTCAGAAAAAAAAACAAAAAAACATCTCATATGGTGGACATTGTTCTCAACATGGCTCTGACAATACAACATTTTTATAAAATTACATAAAAATAAAAAGATGAATTTCTAAATGTAATGACTGTTAATTTTGAGTGAAATTATGATTACATAGGCTGATTTGAAAAAAAATTTTTAATGATAAAATATTTGAAAAATGATTTTAAAGAGCAGCTATTGAATAGTATGCCTTTTATTGCTTCTAGGCTTCACGTTCGGCTAGAAGGAAAAATAAAAAAAAAATAGATTTTGAGATTAAATAACACAGCAAAGGTTGATATGTTATAATATTATACAGGGGGTGCAAAAGTAGGTATACAGTAATGAAAAACAAAATGTGTGCACAAAACATTGTATTGATTATACAAACATATCAATAATAAACATATCAATCCCTCAAATGTTCAAACTGTTTGCCTCTGTCTTTAGCTGTCAAACATTATTATTTATTATAAAGTAAAACTTATAATAAATGTATAATGAAAATTATGAAAATAAAAATATTAAATATCATTTTAATGAATTAATACTAGAACTACTAATATTATAGCTAATGTATGTCTACATTTTCAAACCCCACCTCTCTCTCTCTCTATATATATATATATATATATATATATATATATATATATATATATATATATATATATATTTTATATATTTTATCTGTTTTTACAGATAAGGTTTACCATGTCTGGGAAATGACTATATGTAAAATAAAATTGAAAGTGTAGAGCTAGTTAAAGTCAGTTGTTTCTCTATCACTCCATTTATACACTTATAAAAAATGTATAACTAGAATGACAGAAAGCAATTGACCTTTTCCCTGCCTGAGGAAGCCTTCATTAGTAGAAACCATGGTAGCAGAAAAGGTTAATATTTGTAATCTTTTAGATTGCTGATATAAATATATTTTTAAAATTTTACCAGTAATTTGTACAATAGTAAAAGGGTTTGATTGATTTGTTTTTTTTTTTACGCTTTATCAACTATTTTTCAAGTCATTTAAGACAAGAGCATACTTTTAGATTGAAGGAGTTTTTTTGGAGTTAATGATTTATTGATACAGGTACTAATAATTAACTCATACCTGGATGAAGAAGAGGTGGATTCATACCTTTTCCAAGGGTAGTTGCACATAAGTGAATATAACCTGTAATATATATAGATATTAGATGGGGAAAAATATTTGACAAAGTGGAAAAAGTTTTCTTGTGACTTGTTTTATTGTTTAGGACTTCATGAAATTTTAAAAGATGAAATGCATCACAAGAAAACTTTTTTCACTTTGTCGTACATTTTTCCCCAATATTGTTCTTGAGACATATATATATATATAAATAAAATTATTATATTTTTATTATTTTAAATTATAATAAAACATGTTGAAATGCTACACAAACACTTTCATGTTTCTATACTATAATTGTATTTCTTCAGGCACTAAGTAACTGGTGATTAAATGATTTTTAAGGAAATTTTAAAACAGTGTTACCTCTTTTTCCAAAAGTTAAAGGTTGGGGGACTTAAGGTCAGAATTAAAAATAGACTTGTGTGTATGTCTTGATTAACCAATTAAATGTCAGATCTATGCTAAATAGAAAAGTAAGCTCAGAGGGTAAAGGTTGGGGGTGTTATTTTTCATGTCACGATAAACTGGGACATAGACATGTCATCATTGATGATTGCAGAAAAATTATTTAATCACCAGTTACTTACCCTCGCCTGAAGAAATACAATGATAGTATTGAAACATGAAAGCTTTTGTGTAGTGATTTCAAAATGTTTTTCTTGTAATCTCTTATAATTAAGATATAATAATAATATATTGCTCTACTTTGTATTGAGCACTTTTTTAAAAGTAAATGCTACAAAAAGTGGACTTTTACTTCATCTGTTCTTTCTCTCATTTGTGTGTGTGTGTATATATATATATATATATATATATATATATTAAGGCATTAAAAACTAGAAATGTTGTATTGTAGGCCATGATAAGTTTAAAATAAAACACACACCAGTCGACCGGTTTTGTCCCCTCTCGTCAGAACTGTTAATGGGGAATTTAGATTATGAGGAAAAAAAAAAAAAAAAAAAAAAAAAAGTCTGTCATGGGTGACATGAATGAATGGACAGGGAAGGAAGGAAAAAAAAAAAAAAAAAAAATTAAAATTATACCAACCAAGCTGCTAGAAGTGCAGAACAGCAAGTCCAAGCAAACAATCTCTCAATTTTTTTCCCTACTCAATGGTGTTCATCCTGCCCTTAAATTTACAGTAGATAAGGAGGTCAATGGTTCATTGCCCTTTTTAGATGTTCTTGTTCAAAGAACTCCTTCCTTGTTTATTACCTCTGTGTACAGGAAGTCTACTTTTACAGGACTATATACTCGTTGGGACTCCTTTTGTCCTAAACAACAAAAGATTAATTTGATTAGGACCCTGACACATAGGGCGTTAATGATCTGTTCGGATGACACCTTGAAACATGAAATCAGTTGTTTAACTGAGATCTTTGTGAACAATGGTTATCCGTTGAACATTGTTCAATCTGTTATTCGAGATGAGACCGACAGGTTCAACAAAATCAAACCTGCTTCAGTAGGTAAATGTCCGGTCTATCTTCGTTTACCGTGGTTGGGTAGGATTAGTGAATCCTTCCGCCAAGCGTATTTCATGTAGTTCACGTGGAGTGTTATTTTGCAGCGTTCGTGTTGTCTTTCAAACTAAGTCCGTACTTTCATCTATGTGTAAAGATGTTCTACCCCCACCATATTAACTCTGTTATTTACTATTTCAAATGTAGTTGTGGATGCGACTACATAGGTAGAACGACACAGCGGTTGGACGTGAGAATTAAACAACACGTACCTGCGATAATACTAAACAAAAAATTTTCTTTGGGCGATACCATTCGTAACACATATGGGTCTTCAATTGCGGATCATTTTATAAAGAATCCAACTTGTGCGATGGATTTCAGTGTGAACTGGTTTTCCGTCTTGGCCAGTTCGCACTCACTTTTCCATCTTAAGGTGTTGGAGTCGCTTTACATCAGGTCCAGGCAACCTGCTCTTTGCAAACAAAGAGATTGTTTGCTTGGACTTGCTGTTCTGCGCTTCTAGCAGCTTGGTTGGTATAATTTTAATTTTTTTTTTTTTTTTTTTTTTTTTCCTTCCCTGTCCATTCATTCATGTCACCCATGACAGACTTTTTTTTTTTTCTTTTCCTCATAATCTAAATTCCCCGTTAACAGTTCTGACGAGAGGGGACGAAACCGGTCGACTGGTGTGTGTTTTATTTTAAACTTATCATGGCCTACAATACAACATTTCTAGTTTTTAATGCCTTAATACGCTTTTGTACCGTTTCAAACCTATTTATATATGTCTGCCAAGCCTCAACCTTCATTTTTTTTTCTTACTGATGAGAATATAAACAAAAATATTTGTTCTACTCTTCAGTTGACCAAAGAAACAATTTTGTTTTCCTTATATTTCTGGTAAAGGAATGATGTTTAATATTATATAAAACATAAATATATTGATGTGTCATTAAATCTAAACTATTTTTTATCTACAGGTCATGATCATACTTTTGACAAATATCTGTATGAGTTTGTGGAATGCACTTTTGGTTTTTTTTTTTTTGTTTTTTTGTCTGTGACATTTTCAGAAATCTCTGAAATTTCTTTGGCATTTCAAGACATTATCACGGGGGTGATTAACAAATAATTTAAAGTTCATCATGACTTGCGTTTATTTTAGGAAGCATTGAAAATCCAGCAGCCATGCTACCAGTTAAAGAGTTTGGTAGTCTCTTTGTTAAAGGACTTTCATTTTGCCATGTTGAAAGGTGTAACTATTATTGTCAGTTTTCTTTTCTCTAAAATATTTTAAAATAATGTTCCTGAAAAATAACTTAAATGTATTTTCAGTCTATCAGCATTAAAATCAACTTTCAGTTTTCACTTTTCTATATCTCTTGAACAGGTGATTATTGTGCACACGCAAATATATGTTACAGATATAATATTCTATGCATGAGTGTGTATGTACATGATATAGATAATTTTTTTTTTGTGCATGTCTATGAATTTATTTTTATATGTTTGCATGTTTAATTAGATGTAACCTAACTTGTGGGGAAGACAGTTAACTGCATTTTCCATTGCCACCATTGGTTGCTGTTTGTATTTAGGAAAAACTGTTTTCAATGCTGATTTTTCAATGTAGTATAGTTTTTGCTGATTTAACTAATGGGGATACACCATCTCTATCCACCCATGTGACTTTACATGAGATCAAACTCAGTGTGTGTGTGTTTTCTGATGAGTATTTTACAGTTGTTTTTACAATATTATTAACATTCTTATGTTTGCCTTGCCTTCACAAGTATTCAGACTGTCAGCTATTATAAAGAGACTCACAATTCATAAATACCGATAAAAAAACAAAAAAAAAAAAACAACACTGTGGACACAGCAGCTAAATGAACAGAATGCAAATGTTTCCATGGCATCTGATACTGGAAATTACTAAAATTATTCATGAGTTGTGTGTATGTGAGTGTGTATGTATGTGTTTTATATATATATATATATATATATATATAGTTGTATGGTATGGTATGGTTTTTTTATGGGTTAAAATGCTCAAGGGTATGTAAAGGTTGACATTGAGGTCAACACTCTGAGTTGACAGTCTGTTTTATGCTTAAACGCAATCTTTAGGCCAAATATTGTGTTGAAGCATGAAACAAACTTTTATATTTACATATGCTTTATCCATTGATATTGAGCACTTTAATGTATTAATATTGCCTACCTTAAAACTATATTTTTAACATCTGGATTACCATACACACACGTGTATATATATATATATATATATATATATATATATATATATATATATAACTCCAAAGAACAGCTATACCTAAGGTTCAAAATTAATTTTTAAAAATGTTTCTTGAAGCTTTTATTTATTTTGTAATTTCAAGCTTATAGACTAAATTTAATATTTTCAAGAAGCAAATTGCTTTGCTGTATTTCAAAATGAATTTAAATTAGTTGGAATAATTTTTTTTTTTTTTTTTTTAAATGGTTAAAAACTCTTGGTTTTACCTACATTTACAATTCTCTGAGCACAACGTAATTCCCTTTATTAAAAAAATAAAATATACTTTTTTGAAACTTATTTGGGGATGATTAGCTGATTTAAAGTTTAATTAATCTGATTTGAAACAAATATTACTGACTTTTAGTTTAAAATATTGCAAAAAAGCATTTTTTAACATTGAAGTGGGTGTTTTCGATGAGGTCCTGACAGCGCTATTAACAGCCTGATGTTTGGAAAATTTAAGTATTTTTTTTCTATTGGGGATATATCTGTAAATATTATTTGAATATGTGAGCACCTTTTTTTATATGGTAAATCTTAAAAATTTAGGACAAAAATTTTAAGTAATCTAATGTTTTATTGAATTTTAGCTACTTTGGCTTTAAATTTGCTATAATTACTATTTTAATTTTTAATTTAATTACTACTTTAATTTTTCTGATAATGTTGTGTATGGATGTCCATATTTACAAAATTTTTATACACACACACAAAAAAAAATGTAAAATTCTTTTTAAAATACTGGAGGTTCCTGAATTGTAGTGCACTTTTCCATTTCTTATGAGTAAATATAGATTTTAGTTAACAATATTAGCTAACTGGTACAAATTAATACAGATTTTTAAGATTTAAAAATTTATAAATTATTCTAATTAAAATGTAAACAACTTTTGTAAAAATTCATTATTCGTCAAAAAATATTTTTCTTAAGACAATAGTGCCCATATGTTATTCATAAAAGCGATTAAAAGCTTTTCTTATTAAATAATATCTTATTTTTATTACATTTTTCATCATACGATTCAGAGCAGATTTTTGGTAACAGGAGTCCTGCTTACAAAAGAAAATTGATGATCTAAATTTTTCAAGGACTTCTTTATAACTAATATAAATATTGTACAAAAATGAAATTCTCAGTTTCATAAAATTAAATAACAGATGAAAAAAAAATTTTACGAAGATTTTCTAGAAGAGAAACATTTATGAAATAATTTCATTCATTTGTGAATAAGTCCTAAAAGTTGCATTAAAATCAGACAGTTATTTGATTTTTGCAAGAATTTTCAAATCAATGTATTTTTTCACTACAAAAAGACACTAAAATTTCATGTAATTTTTCTTCACTTGTAAATGCAAGAAAAAAAAAAATAACCAAAGTTTTGAAGGTTCTAAAAAGGATTAAAAAAAAATATAATTTTATAATTAAAAATTCCTTTGGTGTTTCCTCTTAATAATAAAGATTTTCATGATAAAAGTTTGTCTTAAGTTTGGAGCATTTGTTTTTTTAAATCATTATTATAATCTTATTTTTATTTTTAGATGATTTTGAAGGTGTGTGTGTGTGTATATATATATATATATATATATATATATATATATTATATAAACAAACATTTTTATGTTTATACATTCTTTTTATAGATACAAATATTTAAGTAAATGCTCTGTTTATAATAAACAGTATTAAACAACATTTACCGGCCTGAATGTCTAAGAAATTTTCATAGAAAATATTCGTCCTCTGACAGGATTCGAATCTGTATCCTATATGGAACTGTCATTTAGCTTATATATTATATATATATATATATATATATATATATATATATATATGTGTGTATGTGTTTATTCAGATATAAATAAACTATATCTGTGAAAAGATTATATAAATAAAGATAAAAGGAAAACATTTCTTTACTGATAGGTTTTATCTTCTGATTGCAAATTAAAATCTTTACATTTGCCTTAAAGTTCATCAGACTACAAAACACATTGGTAAGAAAGATTTTCCTTTTGTCTTTATACATAGTGTATTTTTTTTTATTTATTTATTTTTTTTCAGATATATTTTATATATTTATCTCATATCTATCTCTTTCTTTCTCTCATATATATATGTGCACACGTGAGAAGTAAATAGCATGCTCCTGTTAACTGATATTAAACATCTTTTAACTGAGTTTTTTAAAAAACATACAATAGGTTTTAAAAGTAAAACACTTTGTGACTATAAATGAAATAAATTATCCTGTTGAATTTGTGCTTTGAACTGAACACAAGATTTGCTTAAATGATCAATTTTCTATTTTCTCTCACTGATTCTATCTCTCTTCAAAACTGAAACATAAAGCCATTGATGCTGTCGGAAATCAGCCACTTGCTACTGGTAATGCCATGACGTACAGCCTCTTAACTGTACACAATCTGTGCACACTGACACAATATAACCTGATGTTGGCATTTCCTTCAAATTTTATGGGTTGCACATTTATGATTTCTTATTTTTAAAATTTTTTTTAATAATTATCTCCTTCAGACGAATATTTATCTCTTTTGCAAACTAAGTACAGACACATTAAAAGATTGTTATATCATTCGAGTTCATTTCCATACACTGCGTTCTCTGCCCATTTTGTATGAATTATGTATAGCGGGCCCTTGAATTAATAAATAAATGCATGAGACTTTTGTATAGGAATGATTATATTAAAGTGTACATTAGCCATGTTGTTAGTGACACCTGACAAATTGATTTAAGGCCAAGATTACCTCCCTTGACTCAACCTCATCATATTCATCTCCTGCTGACTGGTGATGGTCATCACACTTTCTTCTCTTCTTTTCTTTGTCATAATTTTCTCATCAGTTTCTATTTTTAGCCAGTACTTTAGTGAATTTATAAAATCTATTAAGCACAAATGATGTGAAATCGATATTCTTTGTGTGGAGAGAAACAGAAGAGAGGAGCACCAACAAATTGAAATTCCTTTGCTTCATTTTTTTTTTTTTCTTTTTTAGACTTTCATAATTCTAAAAAATTCATGATTTCTGATTGAGAGTGCTAGAAGTAGAGTTTAATGGTGACTGGAGTGTAATTGTATTTAGTGAATATAATTCTTCTTAGATTTCATGTAAATTGTGATTGTAGAATTTCTTGAATAACTTTGGGCAGTTTGAATTAAAATGTCTTAAAAAAAAATGAATCATAGTCATTAATTATTTGCTAGTAAAAAAAAAAATTATATTACTTTAAACATTATTTTTAGCAGATACCCATTTTTGAGTAAATGCTCCATTTATTTTAAGCAGTATTTATTTTGTTTACTGGCTTGCATACTTGAGAAAATTTGTTGAACAAAATGTGCTCTCCAGCTGGATTCAAATCAGCATCCCCCTTTACAGAATGAACAAACATATGATCTGGCATGATTTGACTGCTTGGCTATGAAGAGCTTCACTGTCATGTAAAGTTCTATTTTGGATTTAAAGCTCACTCTCTCGTTCAGATTTGTCTTGTAATGCATTCCTGCTCCGTTTCGTATCCAAAATGCAAAGGAATTTCTAAAGAATTAATGGATTTTATTTTTTAATCTGACATTTTTATTACTTCATATGCAAATTTTAGTGGATATCTGTATTTTAGTGGAAACACCATTTTATTTTAAAGAGTATTTGTTTTGTCTACTGGCTTGTATACTCTTTCAAGTTTTAGTTTATTATTATTTTGTTTTGTATTAAGTCTTTCATTGTTTTGGAAGTAACTGTAACAAATTTTATATTAAGTTTTTTTCAATTGTAGTTGTGATAGTTGGTAGGGAGAATAATACATTTTGATTTGTTGGGTTTGTCAGAATGGTCCACTATTTTCTTTTGAGCCTTTTTGTTTTATGTTGAATTTACTTCATCATCTGTAATAAGGAATACATTGGAGGAACTGCAAGGAATTTAAATAAAAGGTTATATGAACACAAAAGGGATCTTTTACAAAATAACACGCTTAATGCATTAGTAATTCTTTATAATTAATTGAATGTACTTTTGATTTAAACATGCTACTTTAATTAAAAGTGAAAGCAATTTACTAAGATGAAGGTCCATAAAAATTGCTTTGATCGTTAGATCATCCACAATAAATTTACATCCAGGTTTTTATAACATTTCACCTTTCTTGGCAGATCTTCTTTTACCACAATGTGGGATACTTAATAACAAAAGTGATAAAAATATAAACAATTAAGAAGAACCAAAAGGAAATTGGGTAAACTATATATCCAAACATATATTTAAAAATAAAAAAAGTACAAAATGCTTTGCATGAGAAATTTTTGCACTTTATATATATATATATATATATATATATATATATATAGATAGAGAGAGAGTAAATAAATAACATAAAAAGATAAAAAAAATTCATGTTCCTAACTTCAACTTTCACATATATCATTCCCTCATCAGTGTTATATAGTTTAGTTTTAGGGAATGTTACTTGTATGTGACGGCTTTTAAGCAATATACAACATGTGTTAATATACTCAATTGAACTATCTACCCCCTGATGGGTAGATTATGTTTGTAAAATTTGGAGTCAAGCTGATAAGTTTTTGAGCATTTTGTTTACTATCAATGGTCTAGTTCAGTGATTCTCAGCAGCCATGTCACAATCCTCTTAAGTGTGCCGCAAAATATTGTCACAGCATATATATATATATATATATATATATATATATATATATATATATTTGGTGTGTGGAAGTAATAATTTAATTGTATACTCTAAGTATAAGGCTAAGTGTGCCATGATATTTTCATTTGATTCTAGGTGTGCCATTGCTTAAAAATGTTGAGGAACACTGGTCTAGTTTTTAATATTGAACACTTATAAAGACTTTATTAAAGTGTTATCCTCCAACAATACATTGGTTTAAACATTTTTTTTACTACTCCCAGAATTATTATAAGAATCTATTAAGATATAGAGCATTAACAGTAAACAAATGTCTAAATTTTATCTTACCTCGGTTTCACAGAAATGCTATTTGCTCATTAAGGAGTTAGATAAGTAAAACTGAATTTATTTACAGAGGGTGCATATTTTTTAAAAGACATCACTTAAATTTTGATGTGAACCTAATTTTGAATTTTTTTTTGTTAAAGATGTTATTGCATTAGATCTAATTTGAAATTGTTCAATGTTTTTGTAAGTTGGTGTCATTTTCGTAAAATTCTGACTTAAGTTAAATTTTATATTTTATTTGTTTACTTATATGTATTTTTTTAATTAATTTATTATTATTTGAAACATTTATATTTAGTGGATTACAGCATTTAAGTAGACACTTGATTATTCTAAACAGTATTTTTCGTCTACCAGTCTGCATACTCCAGAGACATACTTTAAAAAAGTAAAAAAAAAAAGACAATATTTATCATACAAAAATGTTTTCATCTTTGTCATTAATTTTCCTAAAATTCTTCTGGTATATAGACATTTATATATCCTTTTCTTTGGAATGTTGCTTTTATGTGATATTTTTTAAGCAATATATATATATATATATATATATATATATATATATAAAATAATTATAAAGAACAGTGAGGTTTATAATTCAGAGTTCTTAGCTTTTATTTTTAAAAGGAATTGCTTGATACAATCCGTAGAGCTTAATATTATAATTCTTTTTTTAAAAATATGATTCCATCACAATACAGGACATCCTATGTTTCAAAATAGAAAACTGCAAATCTAGAATAATTTTTAAAATTAAACCAACAGTCCACAGTCACATTCCATTCTCAAGTGATTCAATTCTTAAAATCGCTTGAGTGTTGTGTTGGGATCGTATTTTTAAAAAAATAATTATAATGTAAGATATTAGACATATATATTTTTATTTTCTTCTGATGATGGCCATGCTGGCCGATACTAGTCAAGGAACCTAATTGAAATAATAAAACAAAAAAACCATATTAATATACAACCCAGTTTGTCTGTTAATTTTACTTTTTTAATATTTTTTATTGTTCAAAACATGTATATAAAAATAATATAAATATATATATATATATATATATATATATATATATATATATATATATATAATTTAATTTCCGCACCTAGAGAAGACATCCTAATGTATAAAATTAAAAATAAATCCAGATACATCCCTCTAATAACCACTTTCAACATCACTCTTCATCAAATGTCTCAGATTATTAAAAGTTGCTGGGAAATACTACATCTCAAACCAGACCTAAAAACTTTGAGGAACCCGACCTTCTAGCATATCATAGACCAAAGAACCTTAAGGAAATTATAGGTAGATAAATTTCAGATGATAAATAATAGAATGTTTTGAATTTAACTTTTTTTTTTTTAATATTTTTATGATCTGTCTGATTACTAGTGGGTAATAATAAATAGGTCATCTGTTCTCTCCTTTCCTTCTTTTTCACTTCCTTTCCCCTCTGACCCCCCCCCCCCCGCTCATTCATGACTTACACAACTTCCTGTTTTCTTTTGCTATCTTCCTTACCTTTCTATTCTTCATCTCCTTTCTTTTCCCTTTTTTCTTCCTTTCTTTCTTTTCTCTGTCTTGTCATTTTTTATTTCAAAAATTTATCATCCATTAACTGTTTGAAAAATCCTGTAAATTTAATTTTACAAGGTGAAAATGATCATTTACATAATGGTTATCTTAATTCCGATTGTATGAAATTTATTGCTCTGTTCAATAAAAAACATTGAGCTGTATGTGTGAATCAGTTTTAATATTTTATATTGTGTTTTTTAAAAATATCTCTTTTTCTGAAAGAAATACTCCTTTCTTAAGTGAACATACATGATTATAAAAATATTAAAAAAAAACAGTTAAATTCAAAACGTTCTGTTATTTAACATATATATCACTTAAATTAATCCCAAACTAAAATAATATAAATAATAATTACATTAACAAAAAAAAAAAAAAAATTCAATAAAATTTACTTACTTTCATTTATTAGATATTAAATTACTTTGTCAGCCTGATGTATATTTATGAGCATTCTTAAATTTAAAAATTCTAAAAGACTAGCAACATTTTTACTTTTATTTCTGAATACTTGTTGCAAAATAAAATCCTTACATTTGCCTTATATTTGCATCAGAAAAGGAAATGTGTTGGCTAAGATAAGTTTTCCTTTTGTCTTTATTCATATTGTCTTTTTACAGATGTATTTTTAGTTATAGTTTACGTTTTACATATATTTACATTTTACATACATTTATATACATATATTACATTTTAGATATATTTATATACATATATTTATATACTGAACAGAAGAGCTCACAAAAGAAGAGAAAGAGAAAATTATATTTACATGTACACAGAAAGCTCAAAAAATGGAAAGAAAAATATGTTTAGCTATTGTGTGTTTGTAAGTCTACCACATGGTTGGGTGGAATTAAGAAGTTGGCCTGCCTGCAGTGTTTCCTCTCAGAGTCATGTTATTGCTATTCCACCCTGGAGCAAAAAGAGAGGAAGTGGGTTTATGCCCATCCCTTTTATAGCCCTGAATAAAACCTCACCTAACAGGAATGCTGGCTGACAAGTTGGAGTAATCCCTACATAATAACTTTGAAAATAAAATAAAGTTTACTTACTTTTGTTTTTTTTTCTTTTAAGCCTGTGTTTATTTCAGAAATGTTATTTGATGATTATGTAACTTGTGATATGGATAGATTTATTAAACAAATATGTCAAAACTTTCATTCGCTCCGCGGTTATATATATAATAATAATAGATGATATGGTAAAAGCATGTAAGGAAATTTCAGTTATGTCTTTAGCAGTTGAACAAATTTAACAAATAGGAATTCAACCTTGATAGTTTAATATTTAGTTGAAAATTTTATGAAAAACATTTTAGAAGATACAAAGGATACATGTTGATTGTCAATAGAAAAATTTGTTACAATTTGCCATTTTCCTAATACAAGAAGGTGAAGGTTATTGATAGCCATGACTGAATTAAATTCTTGCCCTGGCATTAGAATACACTTAGTGCATCACTTGCAGAGATGTAAGTCCTTTGCTAAAATGGTATAAAAAGGATTAAACTTGATCAATGTCTGCCTTTTTGACTAATAGAAACCAAACTTGTGTCTGCCTTTTTGGCTTTTGTGCAAACCAGACCTATATCTGCCTATCTATTAATTGTGATTTTTTGTCCAATAAGTTCAGCATTAAATTACCAGGTTTTGATATGCTGTTAAATTTACAAACCTAATCATGTATGAAAATCACTATAGTGCTTCAAAGTAAAATGTGCTGAAATAACTTTCAAATTCTGGCACTTAATGTGTATGTTGTGCCTTGAAAATTGGGAAAGAAAATGATTATCAGTGATTAGGAGTTAATGAAAATATTGTTGACAGAATTGTGTGTGTGTGTATATATATATATATATATATATATATATATAATAATTAATAATCATCATGGCTTGGCTTCACAAAACGAAGATCAAGAGGGAGTCTCTACACGTTGATTGCAGGCACGTCCAATACAGGACAGGAATACATGGTCATATGTCTCTATCTATCTATCTATCTATCTATCTATATATATATATATAGAGAGAGAGAGAGAGAGTGTGTGTGTGTTCAATGGGTAAATTGTTGTCTAAATTACACAAAAATGAAAATAAGACTGACATGTCATTTTAACAGATATATTTACTAAAATTACACAAAAAATATCTTGAAATTCTAAAAACTAAATTTATTCAATAAAATCGCCATTGGCTTCGACCACGGCCTGATGTTTAGGGAGTTAGGTGGCCAGATGTAAGGGGTGATGTTACAGAAATTGTCTGACAGCTGTGACTGAGTTCTCCTGCTTGTGTTGCATGGTGCAGAGTCCTGTTGCCATATATAGGGTGTTCCAGCAGCCACCCTCTTGACCCAGAGCCGCACTACCTCCTCAAAGCACTTAATGTAGGCCAATGAGTTGAGTCTGAGGCTCTGTGGGAAGATAAATAGAAGCATAGCATCACCATCACTAGTGATCACTCCAAACACCTTCATAATCACCATTAGACTCATCCAACTCTTTCCAAATCCTCTGCACTGTCCTCAGATTGACACCTAAACACTCTGAAATATTTGTATTGGAGCTTCTGGCATGAATGCCAAATAGTACCACATAACATTTCCAAATTATGGCACTATTTTTCTCATAGACGCTGCCCAACTGACACTATTATACTGTACAGTTGTCCAAACCAAAAACAAACAACACGCATGCACAAAATTAAAAATATAAAATGGCGACAATTTACCCATCGCACATTGTATATACTTGTGTATAAGACGACTTCATGTATAGTGCAACCTCTGAATATTTTGGTATATATTTTAACCTCTCCAGAAAAAAAAAAAAAAAAAATTACCTGTGTATAGTGCAACTGGTCACTGAAAATGCAGGATTTTTAACCACTTCAAAAAAAAATTTCCTGTGTAGTGAGAACCTATTTTATTTTTGCAAATATATATGGTAAATTATTTTAAAAATGAAGACCATTTTTCAGCGTTAAGTATTTTATTTGTACTTTACATGACCAACAAATTGAAATTTCTTTAATTACAACAAAAATGCCAATTAATAAAAGAAAAAAAATTTGATTTTTATTATTCTTCATTGGAAGTAGGAGAGCAAAAAAAAAAATGAAATGTAGTCAAGCCTTTTATTTATACATATATATATATATATATATATATATATATATATATATATATATATATACTGTTATTAGTAATAAAATGTGAAAACCATAGCATTTTATTTTCAAACTACTAAAAAATATCATTTTTAATGTGTGCACTAAATAAGTTCTATTTGCTTTTAAAACGTTTGAACCTTGACCCCATTGATGATTATGAATCTCTCACCCTGGGCCCCTGTTGTCCATGACTCTGGTTGGTATACCGGCCAATTGAGTTCAAATGGTTGCTATTTTCATCATTAATATATTCACCTTGTAACAGTCTCAAGTATTAAGTCTGCTTAATATTCTGCTTGTATTCCAGAAGTTTCTTGGACTATAAAAGATATTCTTTTACTTTTCGTTGTTACAATATTTCAGTGTATCTGTTTTACTTTTCTTGGGTGTACAGTCTGTATGGAGTTATGTGAGCTACAAGATAATGTTTAGTGTAATCAGCATTTTTTTTTGTTTTTTAGCAATAAAAATAGTAGATTTGTAGACATACCTTTAAGAAAGAGATCCCTACTTTGCATAGATTGCACACCTGAGGATAATGTAGCAATGAATTAAACAAAATGTGGTTTAAAACAAAAAGAATGAAATCAGTAATCCGGACATCTGTTATGAAGTCTCAAAATGATAGAATCTATCTTAGCCATGTAGTTTTTACCTTGTGTTATAGACTTACTATTTGAGATGCTTTCTTGCTTAGTGAAATGCAAATTCTGAGATGTTTTGAACAACTAATTTCAGAATGATTAAAACAACAAAGATAATTCTGGTTGGTTTCACATTTGTAGCTGAAACAATTTAGTTTTTTGGGCAGTTATTAGAAAATAGAAGAATAGAAAAAAAGGCTTAATAATTTGTGATAAGAAAGACATTCAAACAGATAGCAGTTATATATGAGCAATTGACAATTTTAAATTTCAACTTCTCTTGCTGCATTCATTTTAGCATAAATGCCTTTGTTTTATCTCCCGGCAGCTATAGGTTAAATAAGCAAGAAAGACTGGGCTCTGTAGCTCTGGGTGGGAAATAGTCGAAGAGAAAAACTCTGAATTTCAGACTGGAGAAAGCAACAGGAAATCACTCCACCATCTTTAACAGAGAGCATGGCAATTCACAGATAGTAAAAGAAGTAAAAACAGTCTGTTAATAGTCAGGGTTGTGCACAACCTTCCCCCCCCCAATTTTATTTATATTTAAAGCTTAACCTTTTGTGGGTTATTTAAATTTGGAAAATATTTTTTGATTCTAAGAAATTTTTGGAGATAACAATGATTTACTGATACAGATTCTACTAATTAACCCATAGCTAGGGGGAGAAGTTAGATTCATACCTTTCCTGAGAGTATTTTCACATAAGTGAATATGATGAACCAGACTGGAACTGGAATTTGGTTCTCTGATTTTCAATTCCAAGCCATTATCTATTACACCAGCTACACTTCTAAACTTACAGCACCTGCTATTCCCAAGAGTTTTATTTTAAATAGTAATAAATATATGCATGGCTATGAAAATCTTTGCACATGTACAAATGGCATAACTGTTATTGCAATATTTACTTTGAATGTTCCTTTGATGTCTTCATAATTTAACCCACTTTATTTTTAGTTGGCTGCTCTTGGCTTAAAGATTATCTTAATCAGTCGGTCTCCTGAAAAATTGGCTGCAGTTGCAAAAGAAATAGGTGAGTATAACTGTCCATTATGTCATTTTGCTTATTAAAAACTACATTTTTTATTTTCCGTTTCATGCCTTTTTTTTTTTTTTTTTTTTTCTTGTCTCTATCTTCTTTATTCTTGTTTTCCTAGTTGTTTTTTTTTTTTTTTTCTTTTTTTTTCGACTTTTTATTAATGTTTGTTTTTTTTTTTTTTTTTTTTACTCGTTTTTATCTTTTTATGGTTACAAATTTTCATTTGCCTGTATGTACATACAGACATTTTAATTTAAACATTAGATGTGAATTAGGGCAATTTTCCATTTGTAGGGGAGATAAATCTCAATAAATTAAATCTTGTTGTAAGGGAGACAACTTAGCCTATTTTCGGTATTGAAATTAAGTTTGTGTAAAATATAAAGATATATTGAAATTAAATGATTTAAAAAATCCTTTTGGCTTTTTTTTTTTTTTTTAGCTTTTTTTAAAACTTTTTTTATAATTAAAAGGAATGCGAAAGAAACAAATATGATTTTTGTCTCATTAAAATAAGTTTAGAAATTATAAAATTTATAATTGGAGTGTGGCATGAGTTTTGTTCGGTGGGGAGAATTTAATCTAAATAAATTGCCTTCTTATTGACAGAAAAGTGTTTTTTTTTGTTTTTTTTTTGTTTTTAAGCTGAAGCATTTTAATTCTGGAAATGTATTTTATAATTTGCATTCTGGAAATGTAGTTTTATAATTTTAAAGATCTGCTTCGAGAAGTAAATATTCATTTTATTGAAATTTTAATATTTGCTTTTAACCCTTAATCTCATTTCAAATAGTTGATAAATAAAGAGCTGTGAATAATAAACTGAACTAATAAAGTAATTGTTCTGATGAGCTTTCCTCTTTGGTATTGTGACTTCACAAATTTAAGCACAGTATAAAATTGGCAGTTAGGTCTGATAATTTCACTGTTGAACTTACCAGTTGTAACTTTAATTTCTATCCTAATAGTTTCTTCTATCATTTGTGGAACTTTCTTTCTATTTCCTACTTTCCCGCCAACTATGATCTTCAAAAACTGCTATGGCTATTGCCATTTTCTTGCTCCTTGAACCTGTTCTTTTATTGTCCTTTTCGTTTTTCTCACTCACAGTAACTCCTTGCATCCTAATGGCTTTTATCCCATCACTTGGTGTGAAACGATTAAAAAAAGAAATGTTTGAATTGGAACAATAAATTTTAGAGGTGCTTATCTCTGGATCTATATATGGTTCTCCATTAATCTCTGCTTTGTCAGGTAAATTGCTTAAAATCAAAAAAGAAGCCATGTGTTAATAGATCCTAAGAAGCAGACTAACCTGACAAAAGGTGTCTAACAGTGGAAGAGAATCTCTCTAACTAATATGAATGTAGAGATTTACTAAGCCTGGATTAATCTGATAGACGATCACAATGATCCAGCGAAGAGAAACCATCTTATAATAAAGGCAGTTATCTGTGATTGACTATCATACATGAATATATGTTGCTATCAAGTGAAAATATTTGAAAAAATAAATACAATTATGGTATCTATGTGTATTTGAAGGATATAGACCCCATTTTGTTTGATAAAATAATCTTTTGAATATAAATAAGGAATACAGTTATCTTATTACTAAGAAAGACCTTGCATATAACTTTATCCCCCCCATCAAAAAAACAAAAAAAACATTGCTTACAAAATTCAGAATTTATCTTATTAATTACATTTTGACAATTTAGTTTTTAATTTGAAATGTTTGAATAGTTTTTATTAAATTATTGATATTGAAATTTCAGATTTTTAATCCTAAATGTATTGTTTTCTTTTACAGAGGAAGCCCATAAAGTTGAAGTACGAACCATTGCTGTTGATTTTTCAGATAATGAATCTATCTACAATAAAATAAAAAATGAACTGAAAGGTCTTGACATTTCAATATTAGGTATGTATATGTTTATATGTATCTGATTTTCTGTGCTTTCTCAGACTAACTTTCTCTGCTGACATAAAGTGGAAAGATTATATTAAATTACTAGGTTTGCTGCTAAGAAATTTGGTTCATTGTTGTGCTAGACAATTTTTCTCTCTAGAATCTATCTTACATATTTATAAGTCTGTCATTTATCCATTCTTGGAATATTAACTGCCACATCTGGTCTGGTGCTCCTGCTATATATTTAGAGATAAATATATAGCAGGAGAATATATATCTTGGCCAAGTATGACAATAGTACTCCTATTACTGGAAGCTTTATACAGATTTATGGGTGATCAAGTTATAACTTCAAATTTGAATGTGCATTTTTCATAACTTTGAAATGGAATGCTTATAACTTGAAAGGAATTTTATCATCCCCCAGGAATCTTAGTCACTCGGACTATTATTATTGAGACCATGTTGGGCTTTTTGAAATGTTTTTCTTTGTTTTTCATTTTCATGGAAGCGATGTTAAAATGCATCCTCAAATTTTTTTTTTTTTTTTTTTTTTTTCCACTTAAAAATTTTTTTTATTATTTGTGAATATTTGATGTTTATTTTTTCTCTTTTTTTACTTCAACTTTTTATTTCATTTATATAATAAATGCAAATGTCAGTGTGTCACACTTTTTCAACTTTACTCGTAGAGGCCTAACATATTGTACCTTTTTGGAATCAGACTCTGAGCAAATTAAAAAAATTCCAGGCCAGATGCTCACCTGCAATCCTGAAATTTTTTTATTTCCAAGTTTTCATAACTGTGATTGTCTTTGGTGATTGTTAACATGATATTTTGCACCATTTTGTACGATAAGAATTTTTATAACTTGAAAATAAATTTGGGAATAATTTAAATTAATTGTGGAAGCCAGCCATGACATAAAAATAATTGTTTGTACAGAAAGTAAGGACCTACATACATCAAATTGTCTTTAAATTAAGTGGTAGCAGAAGAATTATCATTGAACTTTTTAAAAGGTAAGCTTAGATATTAATGCAATACTTAAATGTAGTGACCAATTTTGCGTTCTTCTGTAGTTTAATGTTCGCTGTTGTATCTACTCCTCTCTACCTATTGTGATGAAGATGCAATTGAGAGCCCTTTGAAGGAGATAGCTTAAATGCCACCTTTTAAGCTAGTTTTTAATATATTTTATTTTTAAATAATATATTTTTTTAGTTATATATTTTAAATAATTTTTTTATTATGTCTAGTCAGTGTTGGATTATTTATGCTCATGTTTCAAACTGCATTTTTGTTTACATTTTTTTAGTGAATAATGTTGGAATGTCTTATCCTCATCCAGAATATTTTGTAGAAATTCCCAACAGAACTGAGGTAGGCATTTTTCTTCTTTTTGAGACAAGCTGTTGTCATTGTTTAAAATTGATTTCATTTGAGCATATAATATATTCCATTTTGAAAATGCAAATTTCATTAATGACAAAATAAACAGTTTTCTATAACTAAATTTGTTGTTATAGCTGTTCAACCAAATATGTCAGTTTTTAATAGAAGAATTTAGTTAGATTTTCATATTTGCACATTCTTGTGTGGCATTCATGACTGAAACTCACCATCCCCCAATCACTTACTCTTTTTTTTTTTTCATCTTGCAGAAATTCTTATCTAATTAAAAAAGCTTGTGATGCTTCTTTCATTTGCAGTTTATTGTGTGTATTATACATTGTAAAAGGGTGCAAGGCTGACAAAATGGCATTATTTTAGAAGTTTCTCAATGTTTTTATTTGAAGTTATAAAAACGTCAAGGATGAACCTAAACTTGGAAGGGAGTAAAATAAAATTTTTACAGAATAATCCACAAATATATTAGAATAAAATTTCAGTTAAAATTAATTTTTTCTGAAATGATCTTGTTCTTAAAAATTCATCACTTTTGGGAAAAAAAAAAAAAATATCAAGTTTGTATGTTTAGTGCAAACTGGTAAACAATTATATTTTCTATCTCAAATTGATCCTGTCAGGCAGTTTCTCATTTTCAGCTGATCTTTGTTTTTTTTTTTTTAGCCTAGAACCCCTAAACTTTTTAAATCATAAACCTCTCCATGGAATCCTTGATCTTTCACCTGAAAGCATATACAAAAAAATATCAGTAATAATTTTTTTTTTTATTTAAGATTAGAAATTTCTGTGCCTTTTCTTTTATTATTGTTTCTCAATAAGATTCATTTTAACTTTGTTTTCTTATTCCATTTTCTTTTTCTCTTCATATACCTGAAAGAGAAAAACTCATAAGCACTATAGATAATAATCAACACATTAAAAAGAAATTAATGTACCTTTTTAATGAACTGGTTGATGTCTTTAATGGGGCGAATGTGTTTGATGAGCAGTCGCATGAACATGGATCTTTAGTTGGAAATTGGTAAATTTTAGCTGTAAGTCACCATGTAAGGCCCCTTTTGCTACCCAGACATTTTTTAACTCCAGCATAAGCTCAATGATCACTTTGGAGATCCCTGGTTTAGTCAGTGTTTGAAGAAATTTGTGTACATAAAAACTAGCAATTAAAGTGTTGAACTATAGTAGTTCTCTGTAATCTTGCTAATCTTTTTTAAGAATGTTGACTGAAATTCTGCAATTAATTATTTTCATTATTTCACTCATTTTTTAAATTTGTAGCTTCAATGTTATTGATTTTGATATTCATGTTGTTGCATCATAAAACATTGGTTACACTTGTAGGGAAAAATAAAATAGTTAACAAAATGCCAGTGTATCACAAGTAATTTTTACTGAAATCAGACATCAAACTCAGACTTTGTTTCTCATTTTCATAGAGGGCCAAGCAACTCATGCAAATTTTTGTTTGACCATCCTGGTTAAGAGTGTCTTGAGTATATATACATTCTTGCATTTTTGAGATAGGTTTGCGATATATATTGTGTGGACTGGCAGCTAATTTCGAGAATCATTTGGATTTGGAAATATCTGATACAGTTATTTTTAAAGAGATTAGAAACGCAAAGGTGCTCAGTGACTTTTAAGATCATCAGATAATAAATATAAATGAGGAAAACAAGAAAGTTACAGATACTAGTCTGACAAATGTGTAGAATAATTAAAAAAAAAATGTTTTTCAAATCTCCTTTTGTTGATTTATCTATTCTTTCTTATTTCTTTCAGACTCTCAGTTCATTGATAAAATTAAATGTTGTTGCTATGACAATGGTAAGTTCTTTTAATTTCTCTTTGATTAAAATAATCATTTACACAATATATCCAGTTATGGTTTAAAAATAACAGTTTATTGTATTCCATTCAAAATTAACTTTTAAATATTTTACAGGATAAAAAAAAAAAAACAATGGGTGTTTTCATTTCCACAATCCCTTCTGAAAAATTCTTGTTTATTCAAAGTCATATTTGTGCCATTTAAAATATCCATTTTGCAGTTATTTTATTTATGCTTTGAGTACAAAAATAAAGCAGATATAGACTTGGAAGAATCCCCCCAAAATATGTGTATTCCTTACGTAGGTAATTGAATCTTGTTTTATCATGATGGTTTCTTGTAACCTAATTGGTAGAGTACACTTCAGCTAGAGAAGTAAAGAAGTGGTTAAATGGAAAAGGGAATACAAATTTGATTCCTGTCAAGAGGCACATTTATCTTTAGTAAGGGCTTTTCAAAGCTGGTTGGTATGAACACTGTTTAAAATAACAAAATGGATGTCAACTCACACATGTAAAAAATAATGTTGAATTTGATGTCATATATATGTCGAAAGTACTTGCATATTTAAGGAAAACCTAATACAGTTTAATTTTAAAACTCAAGGATCATAACATTCATCAATTAGTTAGTGGGTTAATGCATCTTTAAAATTTAGTTAGCGAAGTGAATTTCACATTTTCTATCATTAACTTTACTAATATTTTTTTTTTGTATGAATGATTCAGACATCAAACTCAGACTTTATAAACGAGAAGATTATAAACATCAAACTATAAATCTTTAGTTGGAAAATTGGTAAATCTTCTTAAATTTACTTTAATTACTTTTTTTTTAAGCTGCATCACATATTTGATGTAAAATATATATATATATATATATATATATATATACTTATGCAGTTTGTTTTTTTTTTTTTTAAGCTAATTTTAATGCGGTTGCATCATGCATGAGATTAGCATATATACTGCTAGTGCTGGCTATGTCTTTGACCAAACTATATAGCCACCATATACTGTAGTCAAATTATCTTTAAAATTAGGTCTTCAAAAGTTGCATGATATACAGTATATATGTGAACAAGACAGAGCTTTCTAAACATATATGCAAAATTAAACCCAAACCAAATTACACCAAGAATATGGCAAATAAGGAAAATAACATCAGCCTGCAACAATTAAGCAAAAAACTGTAAACTTTGTCTGGAAGAGAAAATACCTTTTATCACCTTCTGAGACCAATACAAACTACTAAATGAACAATTAAAACTTATCTCAAAATGCAGACATGAAAACAATATTTTACTATGTAACTTAAAAATTGAAAATTAAAAACAAATACTTTGTAAAATACAACACAGATAATGTAACACTTTAGACAAAGCCAACACTTTAAACTACAAACAAGATACAAAAAAAACAAATTAACTATGAATACAAACATAAACACATTGTAATAATAATAATAAACAAATAATTAAGTAATAAATAATGAGTAAAATCTAAAAAACAACACTATAAGATAGCTACAAATAACTGCATTCAAATTCACAATTATTTCCACTCCATATCCTCTAGAATAATTTGAAAGATAACTGTTATTAGCCATTCAATAACTGTCAGGATAATACAATAGACTTTACTATCCATGATACACCACTGACCAGCATATATAAATAGTCGAGCCAAAACACAACACACTTGGCCTGAAGATTGCATTCAAACATGAAACAGATTTGTTGCCACTTGGTGTTGTCTTCAATTGTCCACTTTTATATTTACATAAATTCTATCTCTGATATTGAGCACTTTTACTCAGAAGTATAACATACTTTAAAACTATACTTTCATCATGTATATATATATATATATATATATATATATATATATATATATATATATATATACATTTTTATTATATTTAAATTTCTGAAAAAAACATGGATGTCTACTCACACATTTATACACTAAATATAATGGTTAACACAGTGGGGAAACAATACCATATTATAAATTAAAAATCCATTAATTCCTTAGAAATTACTTTGTTTGCATTTCAAATATGCAAATAAAGTTAGCATATGTGGGTTTCAAGGGATCCCAACGAGAGATGCGTGTCCCTTGAATAAGGTAATTGAATCTTCTGAAAGTTTTCTGTGGTTGAACACTCTAAAGCACATTGGGCTTAACAGTAGTTTTCTTTATAAGGGTGACGAAGGTTTGAACCCTGTGCATTTTCTTAATTAAGATTTTCGAATGTACAGGCCATGAAATTATTCTGTTTAAGAAACGCATTTATCCACTAAATATAACATTTAAAGTATTAAAAAAAAAATTGTTTTTCTTTGAGTAACGCCTCCTACCCTAGTAATTGAAAGTCTTATAGAAAAAATAGTGTCTCTCTCTGCTGTGATCAAACCTGTTCTTTTTGTCCTGAAAAAATCTGCCTGAAAGTCAGATTTTCTCTCTTCATATCTAATTCTAACCTAATTAATAAATGAAATAGACTCAACTTAACCCTGATGATTGACTCTGTGTTTACAAAACTTCAAGTCAGAAGATAAGTCATTGTAATTTTTATCTTACTCTATCTAATATAGATATTTTTTTCTCTTTAAAATGGTTGAAGAGTGCATCATTTCAGAGATAGTATTTGGAAATATGGACATAGAAATCAGCACTGCATGGTGACTGTTGGTTTCATGCCCACAAATCAGAGTTGATTTCTATGATTAACATACATACATACATATCTATATATATATATATATATATATATATATATCTCAAAGGAATAACTTATAATTTATGTCAACAAGTTTTAAATACTTGTGTCATCAGACTGAAATCATATCTTATGTAATGGACTAAGTCTGACAATTTTTTTACTGTATTTTTTGTTTATACATTATTTTTGAAGATACAAATATTTAAGTAAATGCTCTGTTTATAATAAACGGCATTAATAACATTTACTGACCTGAATGTCAAAAAAATCTCAAAGAAAGGTTTGATTCCTGTCTTTCTTTGAGTTAAATGTTGTTAATACTGTTTATTATAAACAGAGCATTTACTTAAATATTTGTATCTATAAAAATAATGTATAAACAAAATATATGTATATATGCTTGATAGTATACACTTAGTTATATCAATTAATGAGTTGTGATACAGTGTAGGTGGAAATACTTAAAATGTTTATAATACGGAATCTTTTAAAGATAATTTTATTGGTTAAGAATGTTTGTGAAATCAGGATTTTTTTTTTTTTCAGATGACCAGCATTGTGCTGCCAGATATGGTCAAGAAAAACTGTGGGGTCATTGTAAATGTATCATCAGCTTCTGCAGCTGGACCATGTCCCCTGCTGACTGCTTATTCAGCCTGCAAGGTAACTGTTCTAATTATCACCAGGATTTTTTCAGGAGGCAACAAGGGGTATTTATTAACAATCTCTGGTTTCTTCTTTGTTTGTAGCAAGGGTATATATCGGAATATGTAAATTTCAGAAAGACATAAGTTGCACGTGAAAACCGGGCACCTTCAGTTGATGCCAGAATGTGATTTGCAGTTACTGACAAGGATTTTAACCACTTCAATGAAGTGGAACATTGTGTCAAATGATTCTGCCTATTAGTTACTGCACTGTACTCTGTATGCTATGTTCCATGGGATTTTGTAGTTGTTGTTGACTAACAAGGGTACCATTAGTGATACCATGGTACTGTCTGCTGGGTCTCACCTAAGCCAGAGACCATAGCCATTGGACTATGACATACTGTTAGAGAATGTGTAGCCTGGCCAAGAATGACAAACTGCTGGTCAGAACTGTGATGACATGGACTTAGATGGATTTGTTTTTGAATCTGTGGGCATGGAATTATGACAGTGATGGGCTTCCTTTGCTTAACTTTTGATATAAGATCAAGATGGTGCAGAGACAGTTGTAAGCATCAGGAAAGTCAAGATATCTCTTATCCCTTTGTGAAGCAAGCTAGCACGTTGGAATGAGATTTTGTCTAACTGATTGATGTGTGTTCTTCAGATGATTTCCCTATCCTTGCTTCCTCCTAGAAATGATGCTACAATTTCTGTCCCTCATAAAATAAAGCAAAAAAAAAAAACAAAAAAAAAATTCATTTGTTTATGCAATCCATGATGTACTGTTGAGGTCTGAATGTTTTTTTTATAGATTGAAACTGATAATTTAAATAAATTGATAAATTGATTTCATGGAGGTATTGTCCCTTTTCTCTTTTTTGTTTTATATTGTATATGTTTTTTTTTATTTTGTTTTGTTCATTATTTGTTTTATACATTTTTATAAAGACATTTCTTTATTTACTTTTGCTTTAAAATGTGAAAAGTGAGTTTAAGAGACATCAGATGCAGACTTGGTCAGAAATTTCACTTAAAAATGATTTAAAAATTTTTTTTTATAAACTTTTAAAATCCTCTTCAAAAGTGATTCTACTGAATTAAAAATAAGATACTAAACTTTGATTTTTATTAATTAAATTTTTATCTATCTAAAAATATTAATGAAAAATCTTGTTTGCTATTTTAGTTTGAATTGCATTTGATAATTTAAAAAAAATATATTAAAATATCCCAAATAATGATATAAAAATGTTTTTTTCCTGAAGATATTTCATATTTTTATCAAGATAAAACTAGGTAAACATGTCTATTTGGGGGCAAACTGATTCCATTGCCATGTTCTTTGGTATCTGTTTTACATGATTTTTTATTACTTTGCTTCAATGAATCCTCTGACTTTTTTTTTTAGGCTTATGTAAAGTACTTCTCTGAAGGATTGTCAGCCGAATATAGTGATAAGGGAGTTGTAATACAGGTAAGATGTTTCTCTATTCAAATAAAAGAAAATTGTTTTATACATGATGAGCATTCTTTCTTTTTCTTTTTTGTTGTGAATTTACAATAAATGCATTTGTTCTGAAAGTAGGAAAATACCACCCCTCTCCTATTATACGGGTTTAGGGATGAGTAGGTAGTCTGCAAATATTGTGGGGAGAATTGGTAATGAAATCTTCATTCTATCTTTGACACTATTTCACTTTAATTAGTAAGTTTATTCTGTTCTCCTTAACTGTGGTGGAATTCTGTATAAATTTACAAGCTTTGTGATTATCATTGTACTCATTAATGGAATTTATACAATTTGACAAATGCGTTTTATTTTAGTGTACTTTAAAGATGTCTTAATTGTATTTGTGAAGTACAGTAAGCAGTCATTTTGTCAGATGTTGAAATTCACAACAAAATGCTTATTTCTGGGAAATGTTTTAACATAGGACGGAAAATGATACCAAAATCCAAAGGTGAATTCGAATAGGAAATGACGGCTTCCAAAAGCTAAGCAAAAAAAACCCAAAAAAACAAATTGATTAGACACAGAAAGGAAACACCCAGAGAAGGTCATGAGAAGAAAGTAATAAACATCTTTTGTAAGAAGACAGAATGACTGGTTGTCACCAGAAAGAAGCACCCAACATGTGAAATACAAATTGGAGATGCTAAAAACAAGCAGGTATGGAAATTTAAATATCTGGGAAGTGTTGAGGATGGAAAATCTGACCTGAAAATCCGAATGCACATTGGAATACTGAAAGCAATCTTCCAGAAGTATTGTAAGTGAAGTATGATGAAACCAGAAAATTATAAGCAAAGTATGACAAAACGGGAAAATTTTGTTAGAAATAAAGGAAAGACTGCTGAACTCTTATGTAATATCAGATCTCCTATATGTCAATGAATGCTGGACAATTCTCACAGATGAAAGAGAGACTTGAGGCAATGGAAATGTAGTTCTACAGAAGGATATTAAGAATCACATGGACTGACCATGTGAGTAACGAGGAAGTTTTAGTGATGTTGGTAACAAAATGGAGACATATTTAAAGTCAGAAAGAGAAAGTTGAAATTTCTAGGGCACATAATGAGGAAAGATAGCTTAGCATATTGACACTCACAGGACATTGAAAGCAATAATCATTGAGAAACCGAGTAATTAATCTAACAAGCTTGTATAAATGTGTAACAGAACAAGGGGTGTGTGGGATGGTGAAACTAAAAAAACCTTGAACCTATTCAGTACTTAGATGGGTGACTGATTGGGAATATCAGGTGCTGTAATTGGATGTGTGTGTGGTGTAATGAATATTGGCTCGTAATGAGAAATTGGAGAACAGTTCAAATTCCATTCGGGTTCCTTATATTCATTTATGTGTCAAATATCCTTGGTAAAAGTATGAATCTATCTCTTTTCCTAGCTATGGGTTAATTAGTAGGTCTTGTCCCAGAAAATTATTATCGCCCCCAAATTTTTACATTCCAAGAATGTCTTGGCTTTAAATAACTTTAAAAAGTTTGAAAAGACGAAAAAAAAAAAAATTAATCACCCTATCAAAACAAAAGATAGGATGTTGTTGTGAGCTGTGATCTCCCACGTCCTGAAGGAATATGGCACCTAGAAGTCTGATAATGCTGATTTTGTTTTTATACTAATGTTTTATGGATCTTTTTTTTTATCTTTTATGACCTGTCTCCTTAATTCATTTCTGTTTTTCCTTCTTGCTTTCAGTGTTTGATGCCTTTCTATGTAACTACCAAGATGAGCAAACTTCGGAAATCTTCTGCCATGGTGCCAACGCCAACTGCATATGTGAAAAGCTCTTTATCAAGTCTTGGGATTTCTTCTTGTAGCTTTGGTTACTGGTCGCATAATTTTCTGGTAAGTCTCCTATTTCTGATAAGCATGTAGTGAGAGACAAAAAGTTATTTCCCCTTGACCCAAAGCAAAAAAAAAAAAAAAAAAATAGCTATAAAAATTAATTATAAATATTCATGATCTTTCTATATTTCTGAAATGAGGCATTGTAATTATTTACATTATTTACATAATATATATAAAATTTTGCAGCTGTAAAGGAAAATAAATGAAAATCAAAATGAAAAATTGTTAATTTTTTAGTGTAATTGGTGTTTATCCATTTGCTTGGACTTTAAAATGCAGGCGTTTCTCCTCATTATCTTATGCAAATGATTCACTTTTCTTTTTAAAAAAAGAACCATTTTCTATTGTTTTTGTCATGTATTAGAAATGTGGCAATATTATGAGAATGTAGATTTTAGAAATAAGCAAAGATTCAGTAAAATACTGAAATAGAAAAAAAAACAAAACAAAAAAAAAACAAACTTTTAAACAGAAGAAAAAGAAGATAAAGAAAAACCCAGAACAGTTGTTTGCTCCTGAGGTTAATTGTTGCAAGAAATGGGTGGAGTTGGATCTTAAAGTTAGTTGTGAGAAATGAGCCAAGTCAGATCCTGGGTTTAGTTGCTGAGAGAAATGGACAGAGTTGGATCCTGAAGTTAATTGCCAAAAAAAAATGGGTTAAATCAGATCCTGCCATAAAATAGTCAAAATCAGCCATAAAAATGCACAATCCCACCTGCTACTGAAGTAGAAGTTAACATTTGCTGCAATAAACTTTCATTTCTTATGAAAACATTAAATTCCTGTTAATTGTTGCTGAGTTTGTCGGGTTGATGAATTTGGTGAAGTTACAAATTAGTGATACGTACCTAGATTTTATCCTGTGAACTGTCAGTTGCTCTAAAATCCATTTTGACCGAGATGCTGAAGTATCATTTCACACTTAACTAATCATAACATGGCTTGGAGAGGGATTTTCTGTGCAGGAACTGCAGTGAACGTTGCCCATCAAATAGTGCTTCAAGTTGACTTGATTGTCACAACCAGAAACAACCCAAAGAATGCCATAGATAGAAAATACAAAAAGAAATAATAATGGCTTAGATTAAATCAAAAGAATTTGTTAGCTTTTTAATTAACAATGCTGACCTTTTTAAATTATCAAAGCATTTACTCTGCAACAATTTTTAAAGTGATGAGCATTAACTAAAAAAAACAAAAAATAACAACATAATTTTAATTATTACGGTATTATGTGTCTAATGCAAGATTTTATTCGAGAAGGAACAAGGTTTCATTTTTCCTGTTTGTTGTGTTTTTACTTTGTAACTCTGAAAATGATCCCTAAAATCTAAGAATCATTGTAACATTCTTTTTTTTTTTTACTGATGTTTAATATTAAAATTTGAATCCTGACATTATTCGAATCAATTACTTGATGTGCTTTGAGCCCTTTTACTTTCTGAAGTGACCATTTCCTTTTTAACTGATGATTTTTTTAATTTATTTCAGGGTTGGTTCACTAAAACACTGCCCAGGTTCTTTCTCACTTGGTATGTAAAGAATCAGCACCTTGCAATCCGATCAAGAGCGCTCTCAAAGCAAAGGATGAAGAAAGAATAGACCACACCAAAAACAACTGAATTAGTTGTTCAGCAAAAAAAGAAAATATAATTCAGTTTTTCCTAACTTGGTTTGTTATTTTCCTTTTGTTTTCTCTGCCTTGCACTCTTTATCTTCTATATTTTGTTGTCTTTCAGCCGCTTTTAGATTGGGTCAGATTCTATTGGTGTTAGTATCCTGCTTTATTTCCCCATCTGCTACAATAAGCACCCCCCCTCACATACCTGCATTAGTTACACATATAGCATCTTATCATGTATATATCTTCTTGATCCTTCATTTGTAAGTTAGGTGGCATGAGCGATACACCGTGCTATTATCTCGGATAAATAACGAATCATTTAATTTTGATTGCAAGGAAAGCCAGAAGAAAAACTATATCAGAGATTCTGTTTGGTTTTAGTGAGAAAAAAAAAAAAAGCATGCATATCAAGAAAAAAAGAAAGATAGGGAAGATAGAGAAGCTATAACACCCTCATACATTTACTGTCTGCTTTGCTTCTGACTACATCAGCTTTGAAACTATAATTCCCGTATAATCAATGAGGTTAAGCAACCTCGAGCCTAGATGGGTGACCACTTGGAAATATCAGGTGCTGTAAACTTGGATATGCCATGGGTGTAACGGATAATGGCTCAATTGTAAATTGGAGAGCCAAGTTCCAATACTGTGTTTGTTATATTTGCTTATGCACAAATACTCTTGGGGAAGGTATGAATCCACCTCTTCTCCCCTAGCTATGGGTCAATTAGTAAGACTTGTATCACTAAATCATTATATAGGAATAAAGTGTCACTGCTGGCACTTGAGTTTGAACATAGATTGCCATTGAGCAAACACAGGCATTCCCATTATTGAATTAAGTAGACCACATGACCATATACTCTATGAAGTAAGTTTGGAAGTGGTATGACGTCCAATTGATCACTATTTGTAGTCTATCCTCTATTATCCTCTATTACTATACAGACTGCTATTCTCTATACTATTCACTGTACTAATTCTCTATACTATTCACTGTACTAATTCTCTATACTATTCACTGTACTAATTCTCTATACTATTCACTGTACTAATTCTCTATACTATTCACTGTACTAATTCTCTATACTATTCACTGTACTAATTCTCTATACTATTCACTGTACTAATTCTCTATACTATTCACTGTACTAATTCTCTATACTATTCACTATTCAGTGGTTACTATTCGAGCGAGCATTATCTAGCATGTAATATTAGTGTGAGTGATATTTGAAGGTGTCTGACACCAGCATTGTTCAACTGCATATTATAGTGGTATCTGCAATTACAAAGTCTCTACTACAATGAGCATTTATGAAAGTGACAACGAATATTCATTGATATCATAAAAGTGGCAACAAGTGTTTGTTGACATCACAAAACATATCTGAAAAAAATTCTCACAATGTAAAAATTTTTTTCTGGCTTTAAATAACCTGCAAAGTGTTGATAAGTTGTAGAAAATGAATGAATCAATCAATAATGTCTACTTCTGTGGAATAGAAGACAATTTTGAGTTGTTTCATTTGTACCCTCTTACTTCTTTATGATTGTTTTTGCAATGTTTTGTTAAAGTTGTTAAGCTTAACAATGGAATAAGGAAATTTTCTATAGGTATTTTATAGTCATAGAACTTGTAGAGAGCTTATTAAATCATTAAATTTAAAATTATAATTAGAAAATTCAAGTAGGAAAACCTTGAAATTTTCAAGGCTACTGCTTGTAGATATAAATTAGGTTGTACATTTGCTAATAACTCTTGTGTGTAATGAGTACAATATGAGATGACCTTCCTGGTCAATGTGATTGATATCAATTTGTCAAATGTTTAAACTGCAATCAAGCTTTACCCTTGGTTAAAAAAGTCAGGCAACTGTGTTGTGGGACAGGAAAGCCAGACAATAGGTGACCAATTACTTTATATGTGGCTGATAAGTGATTCAGTTTACAAATCTTTCTATGCAAGAAAATTAGGCAAATCTAAGGCAGAGTTTGAAAGGATGTTCTGGATGGTTCGGCTACCAAACCAATATATTTTTTTTTTTTTTTTTTTTTTTTAAAATACAAAATCATTTATTGACTCGTCAGTGCTTAGTATCTTAGGATTATGGTTTTACAATTGAAATTCCAAGTTGCTTTCTTTTCTCTTATAATGAATTTTACTTCAGATTTACACTCAATTTCTGTTTTAACATAAAGAATAAACATTTTCTTTTAAAATATTACAAAGATGAATCTGCAATATTATTGGTCCCAACCTGGTATCTCGGCTTCAATCCCTGTCCCACCAATATAATGTAGCTTCCCTGTGCCTTTTCTATAAACATTTTTATGGTAATTGTTCTGATGAACTTTCTTCTATGGTACCTAAACTTTATGAATTTAACCACAGTACTAGATTGGTAGCAAGGTTTCATCATTTTACAATTGAAATGGCTAAATGTAACTGTAAGTTCTATGCTAGCAGTTTCTTCTTTTGCCCATCTTGTTTATAGAACTCTCTTCCTGCTTTTTGCTTTCCAGCCATCTTTGATCTTCAAAAATTGAAATACACTTTCAGTTGTTATCTTCTGTATTAATTCCTATTCTTTTATTATTGCGCGTTAATAGTGTTTTCTTTCTCATTCTTTTGTACTGGGTAATCCTTTGTCTTAGTGACTTTATTGCCTTGCTTGGGGAGGAAATGATTAAGAAAGGAAACGTCTGTTGGATATGATTGTGGTTAGTGACTGGTTGATAATAGCGATTGAGCTTAAACGGAATTGTGGCATTACTAATCGCTTTGCTACTTTGTGTGGAGTGGGGGCTGCTGTGTAAAGATTAGCTTTGTTGGTGAAAGGACAACCAGTCTGAATTAGGCAGTCAGCTATTAATGAATTAAGTCTAGAGACAGCATACTATGACAGAGAGAAAGAACTGAACAGAATTTAACAATAAACTGAGGATTTATTTGTGAAAGCAAATAATATCTGTGAGGAAATAGATGTGAATAATGTTACCGAAAATATAAAAAGTTAAAAATATCTCTGAGAGTCATAGCCATTGTTGTAATGTGTAGGGATTTTTGTCTGATCAGCTTGTGGAATGGCTGTGCAAATTGGACTTGAAATGTCTGCGAAAATTTTCTCTCATTTGGTGCTGGGAGTTGTGCATGCTGTTTCGATTGGGAAGCCAGTCTCCTGTGAACCCTGTGTGGAAAATAGGAAGATTTTCTTTCAGCTTTCCAGAAGTCAAAATTTGCACCACTAACCCACCTTGATCAAACAGCACCATGAGAATGTCTGCTGTGAACTATGCATGTCTTGAGGAAGGTCAGCAAGGTTGTTCTAGGTAAAATCAGCAGGTGTGTAGGCCCCCTTACACACGTGGGTTTATTCTTTGGAGTCATGACAGTGTTAGACTTTGTTCAGTCAGGAGGAAAATATCATGAGATAAAGCATTTTTTTTTTAATTTTTTTTTTTGTTTTTTTTGTTTATTTTATCAGAAATTTTAAAGATAGTTATTTTTTGATATTTTGTTTTGTTTCTCTTTTGACAAATGGCAGATTTAATATTTTTGTTTGATTTCATTTCAGATGAAGGAAACTGGCTTTTCTTACTGGTTCAAATATTTTACGTGTCGCTTGTGGGGAGGAATGGTTTTGAACTGGATTTCATTTATGATGCTGGTCACATTGACTATTTCTGTCTTGGCATCATCCTAAATTACAAAGGAAAAAATTACTTAAGAAAAATGAAGTTTCAAATTTTGACAGGAAAAAAATTTAACAAGTTTTTGGAATTATTTTTTATTTGTTTTTGTCACAAAAATTTTTCTATCACAATTTTTATTGTCACAAATGATTGCCTTTAAATAAAAGTAAAAATACTTGAATGTTTTCTTTGTTTGTTAGCAATTTGCTACATTTGAAAATATAGATGTGTTTTTATTTTTTACATTGAGGTTTGCCTTGTACAAGTCCTGAGAGCCACTACAGGCAAAGGCTTACAGAATAAGAAGCACAGTTTATGTGTATATGTGGGGAATATAACAGTTGACTCTTGACTTGAACATATTGTTTTGATCAGGGAGAACATCTTCTTGGGAGTCAGTTCCACAAAGCAGTGGCTCATGGGAAGAAACTTCTTGAGGGGAACTTCTCACCAATGGAATACAGAGGGAATAAAGATGGTTCTCTATAATGTGCATAACATTGTGGCTTGTATCCGTGACGGTTAGAACTGGTGGAACTAAGGGATGTAGTTCATCTGAGCACTTTACATGAAAGTAGCGATAGAGCAGCGATAGTTTTATGAGAGAGAGGTTGCAGGTTGGAAAGTAATTTGTCACCCACAAGAACACTGAGATGCTGCTCTAGATGAAGTATAATGGCAGTATTCCATTTTTGGCCTGATCCGGCTCTTGAAAAGTAGTGGATAGCACAAGGAGTCTGGTACTTACTGAAGTGGTACAGAGAACCAACAATTTTTCCTGCAGTATCTGTCAACGGCCAAAACGTTGTAATAAATATGGTGACAAAGACGAGAACAATAGTCCGAATAATGTAAATAGTGTAATTTTTCCTGCATCTTTAGCAAAGGATCAGACATATGAGTTCCACTTGATGCTTGAAGTGCTCTTAACAAAACCTTGTATTATGTAAAATGCAACTTGTAGCACTTCTGTATGCAGGCCAATGTGTTTTTTTTTTTGTTTTTTTACTAACATTCACTCGATATAAGACTCGAGAGCCACTCACGGTAGAGGCTTACTGAGTGAATGATATGATATGAATTTAAAAGAAGCTGGTAGATTACAATTGACCTTTGCCTTGAAGAGGTTAAGATTGTAGAGTTCAGGTAAGCATCCATATAGGAGTCTGTTCTATAAAGTAGCAGTTCTTGTGGTGGTGGTGGTGGGGCTATCTGAGGGGAAACTTTCTCTTTAGAGTTTGAATATAGAGGAAATGAGGTTGACTATTCAACTCCATCACTGTAACATAATGAGTTGTGGTAAATGTCTGAACTGGTAGAACTAAAGGATGGAGCTCATCTGAACATTTGCCTTGGAAATAGCAATAGAGTAGCAATTGGTTTGTGATGCGTCTCTGGGAATGACACTGCAGAGTGAACAACAAGTTTCTCTCCACAAACTGTATAAATGATTTTGATTTCTATCAAGGCTGGAAAGTGAATATTGAGCAGCTCCAGCCCAGATGTGGTAACAATACTTCAGTTTAAATTCTGAAACCATCGTAATAAATATTCATAATAAACAAATATTTCATACTCCATTTTTAGTCTAATCTGACGTGTAATGATGTAGCATGGTAGAAGGAGTCTGTTACTTTTTTCTAAATATAAAGTAATAAATGTGACTATTTAGAAGCAAGTGTATGAGGTCAGTTTTCAGTGAGAGATACAAACGTATGTCATTGTGACACTTGGGATGGCAAAGAGAAATTAACTATGGTATATCGTACTCTTGCAAGTTACTCTAAAAGAAAATAGTAATTTTAATTTTTTTTTTTTTTTAAAACACTGATAATTTATATATATTTATGAAAGTAGATCAATAAGTTTGTGATGAGCTAAATTTTGATCTGAAATACTTGCTGTATATTGTTCAATCAATGTTTAATATTCACCACTAAATTAAATGTCTTGAGAAAGAGATTATGTTGAAAAATAAATGTTTTTTGTTTTTTTTCCAGTCGTCTACTGACCAATTGATGTACCCCCATATGTATTAAGATTTAAAATTTCCTGGTAATTTTCAGAAGTATGAGATTTTAGTTTGTCGATTTTATTTTGGAAATTGGTGTTCTCTCATTTGATGGAATCAATCTCAAGCCATTCAAGATGACCATTTAAATGGTCAAACTGAAATTTTATTCTTATTTTTTTAACTTTTATATATGGTCCCCTGTTTTAAAAAAAAAAAAAAAAAAAGAAAATTAATAGACCAATTTTTTTTTTTTTTTTTTTTTAACTAACATGAACCCAATACAATGCTCAATCCATTTTATTTATTTCCATTTTGGGATTCTCACCTTTGAAGTAACCAATTTCAAATCCTAATTCATATTTCTTATATAACTCAACATAAAAAATAGGATCGTTTTCATGGATGTTCTATTAGATGCTAATAATGATGATTTTTCACACTTCAGTAAATAAATTTTCCACTAGTACAAATTCATGTCTCCTTAATTATAAAAGTGAATATCTACACAATTACAAAATGGGTTTTACGAACCCAAATTTTATCAAAGACCTAATGAAAAGAAAGACTCGGTTCTGGAGGCTGTTGTAATAGAAGTAAAGCAGCCAATATTATATAAGGTCTCTTTCTTCATAGAGAACCGTATAAAAAAAGTAAAAAATACACATAAAAATTTCAGTTTGACCATTTAAATGAGGTCATTTTCAGTGGCTTGAAATTGCTTCCATCAAATGTGAGAACGCCAATTTCCAAAATAAAATTGATGACAAATTGAAATCTACTTCTGAAACTACCAGGAAATCCTAAATCATATTTCTGATATAACTCAACATTAAAATTTATATGTGGAAATTCCACTTGATGCTAATTTGTGCAAGGTATTAGTAATTAAAAATGCACTTCAATTAGTCTAATTAGTGAGAGAGATCTGAAATCCTACAAATTGAAGTGCAATTTTCTCTGGTAATATAAATCATCAAACTGTTAAGTGATATAGCTCAATATCTTTATTTCTACATGAGAAGGAAATTATCTGAATTCTTTCACTGATTTTGGATTCTGTTTACTTAATGTGTTAATGGATTGCAATTGATTTTACAACATTGTTACAGTTCAATGTACAGTAGTTTTAAAAGTGAGTTGTTTTTTTTCTTTTTTCTTTCTCTCTTTAAGGTATCTATTGTTTAATATTACAATGGAAACTCGGTTCATGAATTTAATTCATTCCTGAAGCCCGTTAGTAAGCTAAAATGTTTGTAAACCGAAACTATTTTTTCAATAGGAATCAATGTAAAATGAATTAATCTGTTCCTGGTCCCAAGATAATTGCTTATTTAAATGTTAACAGTACTTTGTGCACAAGGCTATACATAAAACTAATGAAAATCATTAAATTTAAGGAAAAAAAATAAACCCAATACTAAACAGATAAAACACTTCAATTTTACTGTACATGCGTGTAGGAGATTTGATGGCGTAAGTGGAAGAGGAAGGAAAGAGATGTTATTGTTTGGAAAAGGGAAGGAAAGACATGATCATCTCTTTATTTATAAGAATAGTAGAGATCGTTGATTTTACCATATGAAACTGAGTAGGAAGAGACAATATCATCAACAATTGTTTTTCTCTTAACTTTTCCCTTTACTAGTATCACTGCTAGCTTTCTTTGGAGCCATAACTGAGGACTAATGAAGAGAGAAAAAAAGCCACAGCACAATAAAATTGGTAAAAGAAAAGCACAGGATAACACATGAATGTATACAACACGGCGGTCGATTAAGAAATGATTCCGTTCGGGTTAACTTGGTTTGGCAAGGTTGTTCAAGAACCTAAATTTTGTTTGATAAACAAAGCATTTTCATTTCAAATAAACTGTTTGAAAACTGACTTATTTGACATGTGGGATGTTCAAGAACTGAGATTGCACTGTATTAGTTTTTGAATTTGTATTAAATTGAAAACACCTTTATGAATATTGATTGTCCTGATTGAAAACAATAGTTTACAGACATTCATCAGCATGGCTGGCCCTAGACTCCTGGAGAGCAACACATTGTGCCTGTTTGATTTCATGTTTTCAACTGACTTGAAGTAGAGGGACTATATCAAATTAATAGCTGCATCGACTGCAACAAAAGTTGGATCATTGTTGTGCTAGAAATTTTTTCTCCTCAGAGTCCATCTTGCACATTTACAAATCTACCATTCCATTGTGCATTAAATATTACTATCATATCTGGTCTGGTGCTCCTGCTATTCATCTCAAGGTTCTTGACAAAATCCAAAGTAGTATCTGTAAAGTAATTGATACTGACTTGGCATCTTGACTTCAGTAACTTTTTCACCGACGTGGCGTGGCTTCCCTCTGTCTTTTCTAGAAATATTTTCATGACAACTGCTCTGATGAATTTTTTTTCCTAGTGCTACTAGATTAGACTCTAGGTCCCACCCATTTACTGTTGAAATAGCTAAATGCAACTGCCACTTCTATTTGAACAGTTTTTTTGCACTTCTTGCCTGTGGAATTCACTTATGTTTACTTGCTTCCCTGATAAATTCAATCTTCAAAAATTTAAATGCATTCTCAATCGCCGTCTCCTATCTTCTTGAATCCCATTCATCCTTTTGTCCTTTTCTCAATTCTCCCAATACTCAGTCTTTTCTCTCATTTTCACTCTCTTTAACCTCCTGCGGACGTGGTATTCCCGCCTCCCCTGGGGTGAAATTATAAAAAAAACAAACGTGTCCGGTGATTCCTGTCAGAATTTCCAGGATGAGGAGATGGCATTATTTATTTTATATTTGAAGTGTCGTGGATTAAAGCTTTGATTCATGAATTTTGGGTCAGTGATTGTGAGTTCAATCCTTGGGTCGGGCAGAGTGTACTTGCACTCCGTAGAAAAGGGGCGAGCAATAACTGAACAGTACTAAGAACAGGAGATGATATTCCTAGACATGGGCAGCAGAAGGAGAACAGTCTACCCCCATAGATCTAATAAAGGGTTCAGTTCAGAATACTCTCTAGATTACCCAGATCGATATACCCTTGACGAAGGCCGGAGAATGCAACAACGAATCGTTGTGATAACAATAAAGAATAGTCCGAATATAAATGGTGTCTTCTTTGATATCACTTGAAAAAAAAACTAAAAAAAAAAAAAACAATGGACTAAGGGAGATAATTTTTGTTTTTGTCTAAAATTTTAAATAAAAAATATTTTATGATCGTTCCAAATTAATTTTTATTTTGGTACGAGCAAAATATTAATTTTATTTCATAAAGAAAAAAAAAAAAAGAAAGGTCCCTCTCCAAAAAACATACACTTTTAAAAAATTTCTTTTTCATATAACTATCGATTAAGCAAGCTCTCGAAATCACAACCTTAATTATAGGATAGAAATATATATGAGTATATAAATATAATATCAATATGTATGTGCTTGTATTATTTGATATTAAAATAATAAAAAATAAATAACAGTAATTAAGCTATTATGCGTGATTATAAAATAATAATAGGAATTTCATAAAATATAAAATGAACACTAATAATGAAAAATGATTTGAAAAATAGCATTAAGAATACAATTCTCTCTCTCTCTTAAAAATTTCTTAATTTATTGAATATTATAGTTCTAGTTATCTATTGAGCACTTTTTGGTAGAAATTCTGGTAGCCTAGGAAAAAAGTTACATTTTCGTAATTTTTACGTGTTTTTTCAGTGGTATTATTGTTCTTATCCGCATTTTTAGATTTCCCCTTCAAGGGCCTTGTATTTTCATAGTTTATTTTAATATTTTAAAAGAAACACGCAGACTGTAATGTATCTTTAAAGATCTTCAAAGAATTATTGAGATAGAAAAATCTTGAAGTGGAAATTATTAATGCAGCTGATAAAATGCGTGAAAATTACAGGAATTTAACATGTTTATTTTTCAGGATAGCAGAACTTCTGTCAAAAGTTCTCATTAGATAACTAGAGCTATGTAGTAAATATAGATTTTTTTGCAACACTCTGACGCGTGTTGAAATCCTAGTATTTTTTAGTATTGTTGAAGTTATCGCTTAGAGTTTTTGTCGAAATTTACAAACTCTACGTTTCGTTCAATTCCACAAACCAATCGTTGAAATTTGAATTGGCTGATTTGTTTGGAAACTTACATTGACAAAACCTTACATGGCGGTTTTACGCACCCGAGTAAAACCAACTGTAATTGTACTATAGTTTGCATTTTCCCCCAAAATTTGTTTTCGATCGCTCAGTGTATGGCTCTTAGAGGGTTTGACGGAAGGTCGGAAGTCAGAGAATTTTATTTTTTTATATAGATTAAGAAAAGCGACTTAATTGGTTAGCCGACTCAATAGTTTTGCATTGAAACTCTTCAAGAGTAGTATAAATACGGGATGTAATAATAAATTTATCAAACATCTGGCTCTGACGAGCGTTTCGACTCGAAACTCTTGAATCGGCCAACCAGAATTCACTTGAATTTTTCTTAATTTATTGATGTCCATAAAATTTGAAATAACAACTCCGCTTGATCGCACAGACATGCATACACCAGTCAGTTTATTTTTGTGTGTATGTGAGAGAGTGAGAAAGAGAAAGTGAATTGATGTATATGTGTGTTCATGAGCCTGTGTCTGTGTGTGTGCGTTTGAAAAGCGCGCATTATAAATAACATTGTTTCGATTTTTACACTATTGTTTGTATACTTTTAAAACAAGGGAAATAACTGATACAAATAAACAGTGATCAAGGGAAATAACTCTGTAACATATTTTTAGAGTTACCTCCCATAATAGCAGCCGTAAAGTTTCAATAATTTTTTTATAAATATGTAATTTACGAGGATTTTATTCTTGTAATAGAAATCTTATTTCATTCCATAAGGGATATACAGATAAAATAGGAGTTATTTATTTTTTAACAGTATATAATCAAATCTTGAGAGGCCTGGAATAATTTTTTAATCTGTAAGGTCTGATTTTATGCTTTCTCCCCAGAGAAGCCAGTTTTAAAGGTTTTTAATAATTGCGATACACGAGTAAAAGCATTTTTATTTTTTAGATATATACAACCATATTCAAATAATTAATAGAGTCAAAATAAAATTTAAAGTGTAACAGAAGCGCTTAGAAGAATGGTTTATTCTCCCATTTGTTGCGGGCTGGTGTATGCGTTGAGAGATAAACACGTGTCTCCTGAAATGCCCATAATAGACATTGTAGACTCGGGATGTGAGTCCACGTAAAGAAATGAAAGAAACGACAAGAACCAATATATATGTACAAACAAATGATAATGTATTAACAATAAAAGGTTACACGTGACAAAGGTAAAAATGTGTGTGTGTGTGTGTGTGTGTCAAGATAATGGTTCAAAGTATGTGTAGTGAGTGAATGCGCGTACATACGTGTGTGTGTGTGTGTGTGCGCGCGCGCGCGTGCGTGTATATTCTTCATGCGTTTCCCAAAGGGAACGCGTTTTTCCGCGAGAGATCTACATACTGACGGGTAAGGGGAAAAAGTAAAAAGCGAGTGATAAAAAAATTATCAGAGAATACTTATAGTCTTCCCCTAGGAGCAGTTTCGTGAACTAAGAGGAGGTAACCCGACACATTTACGCTTCTCTCGTTATGGGCATTGTTCTCAGAGAGACTTTTATACCACTAAGACATACACAAAACTATATACATATATATTTTAATATATTTTCTGTTTATACATCATTTTTTTTATAGATACAACTATTTAAGTAAATGCTCTGTTTATAATAAACAGTGTTAACTACATTTAACGGCCTAAATGTCCGAGAAACCTCATAGAAAATATATGTCCTCCGACAGGAATCGAACCTGTATCCTAAACTGAACCCTCATATAGCCTGATGCGCTATACTATTTAACTACAGAAGAAGTAGAATTACTGGTCAAGTCGGTAAATGTAGTTAATACTGTATATTATAAACAGAGCATTTACTTAAATAGTTGTATCTATAAAAATAATGTATAAACAAAAAATATATTAAAATAATTGTCGGGCTTAGTCCATTTCATAATATATGTTGTCATTTGTTTACGTTAAGATACGCTTCGAGCAGACGTGATTGTTCGAGAAAAACAATGGGAAATTTGTTGTTTAAAAACAGTAATTTGACTTTGGGAGGCAGATTTAGCTTGAGCTTGCTTCCTTTGGCCCAGGATAAAAGGAACCAACCTTAACGTGTGGTTGCTGCCCAAGAAATGTAAAATGATTGCCACTTTGGTCGCTGCATGGAGTAACATCACAAAGAGGACATCATGTGATCCATGTGAATATATCCAACAAAGGGAGATAAGCGCCTTTTGTATCCTTACAAAAGTTTATCAAAATCCATAAAATGACCATCTACTGTGCGAAATAAAATGTCTAAAATGTGAAATTGAAAGCTTTATTTAAACATCAATCGCCATATTCTGGCTTCCTTTCTCGCTAAAGTCTTCTCATTTTCTTTCACCGCCAGTAACCTTCTTGCCTCTTAATGGCATTATCGTCTTACTTGAGGTGAAGTGATTTAAATATATCTTTTCGTGTTACCTCGTGAATACCAGCATCTCTTGAAATCCAAAATGAATTACACGGTAAATGCACATATAGTTAACACATATAAAGAAATATATGTATTTGTTTATAGAAAGCTTGATGCAAATCTATAATTTGAGTATATCAACAGAATAAACTGTTTGATTGCCTGAACGACTGCCTAAATTCTTTTAAATACGACGTACCTTCAGGACTTCCTATTTCGTACGGCTCTTAGCGGTTTTTCTCCATTTGCTAAGACCCCGCCACTATTTCTGTCATTAATTAAGATAATTTCGCCAGGTAAATGGCTAGCTGCTTTCCCCTATTCCATTTATCCTAAATATGTCCCAAACCCTCTTTCCTCATTATGAGTCCACGAAATTTCAGCTGTCTTTTCCTGATTCTGAGTAGAAATGTTCTTTCTCTGACATATTTAAACAGGATAAAAGCCGTCTGCAAACGGATAAAAAAATGAATTCAGTAAACACACACGCAAATATATATATATATATATATATATATATATATATATATATATATATATACATTCGTATCTTATATATATATATATATATATATATATATATATATATATATATATATATATATATATATATATATTCGTATATATATATATATATATATATATATATATATATATATATATATATATATATATATATATATATATATATATATATATATATATATATATATATAAAGTGACGTAAGACACGAATGTGTAGATGACACAGTTTGATAGCAGACACAGGACGAAAACTACAGGAACTCCAAAACTGTGTAGTAAAGGAAAGCGAGAAGAAAGGACTAATTATTAATTTTATGAGGACAGAATGTATGACCGTTAGCAAAAGGCTAGCCCTAGATGAGAACTGCAAGTGGTGGACGTGAAAACGTACAGTAATTTAAATATCTGGGAAGTGTTTTATCAGACTCCGGAGAATGTGATACCGAAATCCGAAGACGCATTAGAATAGCGAAAAATGCTTCCCAAAATCTAAACAAGAAAATCCAGTTGGAAACAAAGAGTGCTCAAATGTTACGTAATATCGGTCCTCCTATAAGGCAGTGAAATTATACCATCAACGCGGACCTTAATAGAGAACATTAGATATCTTTATTTACACTATTTACATGCGAACAATATGGCAGTGAATCTGGACAATTTCCTCGCAGATAAAAATAGGAGACTTTAGGCAACAGACAAGCGATTCTACAGAAGGATGCTGAGAATACTATATGAGCAACTAGGAAATTTTAAGGAAAATGTAAACGAAATGCACAAAGAGGCGTTGGATATTTTGTGTATGGTCTAATGATTATGACATTAAGGACTGCCATATATGGAGGGAGAGAGGGAGAGAATGTGCGCGTGTGAGAGAGAACCTGTATACTTCAACGCTTGTGATCTAATGAGCTGCCATATATAGTGTGCGAGAGAGTGAGAGAGGATGAGAGATTGAGATATAGTGAGAGAGAATCTATATAGTCCAATGACTGTAACCTTATGACTGCCAGAGAGAGAGAGAGAGTCTGTATAGTCCCATGATTGTGACCTTATTTGCTGTCATACATGGCGGAGAGAGAGAGAGAGAGAGAGAGAGGATGAGAGATTGAGATATAGTGAGAGAGAATCTATATAGTCCAATGATTGTAACCTTATGACTGCCAGAGAGAGAGAGAGAGAGAGTCTGTATAGTCCCATGATTGTGTCCCATTATTTGTGTCCTTATTGGCGGAGAGTCATAGAGAGAGAGAGAGAGAGAGAGAGAGAGAGAGAGAGAGAGAGAGAGAGTGTCCCTATAATCCAATGATTGTGACCTAATTTGGTGTCATGCAGTGGAAGCGGGGATCAAATATTCCTACAAATACAACTTTTTAATTTATTGTATTTTCAACTAATGAATAAACATACTTTTCATATAATTAATTGTACACAGATTCCTAATAACTAAATATGCATAGAAAACAGAAAAAGAAAAATGATTTAATAGAAATAAACCCCATTTATCCCTCTTAATGGGTGAAAAACGTATGCATACAATACAAAAAAAAAAAAAAAAATACATAATCTTTATTTAATACTTTGTAGAATAGCCATTATTCAATTCTAAAGCAACCAACCTCTTCTTGTAGTTCTCGAATAATGATTTACAAATTTTAGTTGGTATTTTGTTCCATTCATCTTCGCATATGGCCTTCAGATCCGGGATGTTTCTCTCCATTGGATTTGAATTTTCAAATAACTTCACAGATTCTCGATTGGATTTAAATCTGGGAACTGATTTGACCATTTCAGGATATTTACAATATTTTTAGCAAGCCATTTCTTCGTAGATTTTGCAGTGTGTTGAGGATCATTATCTTGTCGGAAAATCTAATCGGGCGGAAGTTCAAGATTTTCAACCGAAATCATTAAATTTGCTTCCAAAATATTTTGATATACTGTGGCATTCATTTTACCATCTATTACTGATATGTTGGCTGTACCTTTTTCAGAAAAACAAAACAAAACATCCCCAAACCATAAATGCAGCCACCACCAAATTTCTCTGTTGGAAATGTGTTCTTTTGTTTGAAGGCATAGCCATCTTTCCCCCATACACGATTTCTAGAATTACGTCCAAACAACTCAGTTTGGATTTCGTCTGTCCATAATACTCTTTTCCATTACGATTTTTCCTTATTCTTATGTTCGCGAACGAATTTAAAGCTGGCATCTCTGTGACTTTTCAATAGCAGTGGAGTTTTCGGAGAAAGCGTGACTTTAGAGTGTTCCTATGAATTTCATTGATTATTGTCCGTTTAGTGACACAGATTCCTGATGAAAGCAAATCATCCTACAACTTTTGACGAGTAACCATTGGATTTTGTTTAATTTGAAGCATTAATTTCCTCGAAGATTTTGAAGATATCTTTCCTTGGAGCACTAAGTCTTCTTTGGTTTTCCACAGTTTTGAGTTTTTTATATCTTACAATGAATGAACTAATGGTAATAAATGGAATATTCAGGTTGTCTGAGATTTTCCTGTAACTTTTACGTTCTTTCCAGAGCTTAACAATCAGTTATCTTTGCGAATTTGTCAATACTTTACCTCTTGCCATGATGATAACCTTCTTGCACGAATATCAATTACAGAATGTTCTGTTTGTATTTTTTAGGCTAAAAATAACTACTGATGAGATTATTGGAACATTCTAGAATATTCCTCTTGAATAATTTAGATTATTAAAGATCTGAAATTTTCATTGTACGAATACTTTTTTCATACATTAAAATCAATAAATGGGATTTCTATTAAATGATTTTTTTTATTCTTTCTATGTATATTTAGTTATTATGCATCTGTGTACAGTTAATTATATGAAAAGCATGTTTATTCATTAGTTGGAAATACAATAAATTAAAAAATTTTGTGTACGAGTATTTGTTCCCCACCCCGTATATGTATCCCAGACATTCATGCAGAAATCAGGTATCTTGCAATTTCCAATTCTCTCTTAACTCAGATTAATTCTTGTAAACTATTTTTGTATCATTTTTGAAAAAAATTAAAGAATGATTAATTTTTCAAAGTTAGTTATTAGTAAGAAACGTTAGACACTGCCGTAAGAAAACCGCACATTTGTAAAATATAGGTAATTTCGCATGTGTCTATGTCGTTAGTGCAAATGACTGAAACCTAAATCTTCACCTGCTCTGTTTCCCCACGGCTGTGTGTCAAAGTTTCTGGAGCGATGTATCGAGTTCTGCAGATGTGTTTATTGCCAGTAGGTTCTGAATTAAATGCGAATTGTGCCGTCGTCCAGTAACATTGCCCAAATTGTCTGTGTTCATTTAAAAGCGGAACAAAATAAATTTGACATATAAAGCGACATATATAAAGATTCACCAAAACTCCCAGACGTCATGAATGTCGTATTTTCTTGATAAGAACCAGTTATCCAAAAACTAGAGAAAAGTTTTTTTTTTTATTACACATCACGTATTCGCAATTTTATTTGATGTTATTCATTGGTTCTATCGATAGATTCAAAATATTCCTGTTTCTGTCTATGACTTTTTAAGCTATGTTCTTTCCGAATGTAGGCGACTATAGCTCTCCACAGCTTCCTCTTTTTTATTATTTATGAATTGCTATGGCATATTAGGAAATATAACTATGGTTTCTTGTTGCCTACACCCCAGTTTTAAATTCTGAGTTGTTGTCCTCCTAGACTGGTTACCATCCAAGGCTAGACAACTCAATTTACTTCCTAGACTGTCTGCGATACAAGGCTAAAAATTCCAGTCTACTTTGGTATTTCATCTATAGCTGGGTGGAAAACCAGAGAAAAAAACATATTTTAAAAGATTCATACGCAATGAGAAAGTGAACTCAACAGGCTAAGACGGAATTTAAACCCGACTCGTTAATTTCATTTACGAAGCTGATGGCTCTATGATTCCAATAAGTGTCATTTGTTTTTTAGATCTTCCTGGCAGGGTTCAAATTTTTGTCTGCTGCCATGTTCCACTGTAGTTGAGAACAACAGTCATTCTGTTGTTGCTATAATGTTTGTTTTTCCAATTTATGGCTGACGATGAGAAATTGTTGGAAAGTTCTCAGTCCGAACAACTTCTCGAAATATGAGCATATGACCAAACATCAGAATATTTTTTGTTAGAAATACTGTGTTGGTCGTGCTGAGAACTTTTCGTTCGACAGTGAAACCCGAAGGCGCATTGGGATAACAAAATATGCCTTCCAAAAGTTAAGCAGAGTATTAAGAAATAGAAGAAATTCGTTCGAAGAAAACTACCGAAGTATTACATGATATCAGTCCTCCTACATGGCAGTGAATGCTGCATAATTCCCTCCCATATGAAGAAGAGACTTGAATCAACAGAAATGCGGTTCTACAGAAGGATGCTGAAGATACTGTGGACTGAGCATATGAGCAACGACGAAGTTTTAGAGAAAATAGAAACAAAAAGGAAACTTATACGTAACATCAAGAAGGGATAATTGAAATTTCTAGGGTACATAATGAGGAAAGAGGGCTTGGAAAATCTGATACTCACAGGATAGATTGAAAGCAATAGGGACAGAGGAAAACAATGCATAATCTACTTAGTGAGTTTGATCAAATGGGAGGCGGAATAAAGTTTAGGGGAGATAACAAAAAGACAAAATTTATTAAGTGTTACAAAGACAGGAACTTGTGGAGAGCCATGATTGCTTACGTTTTGAAGAGACATCACACATAGAAAATGAAGATCAGTATATCGTTAAAATATAGTCTATTCGTTGCTTTAAACATCGACAATTGACAGCCTTTTAGATGGAGTAGATCAGCGTAAGGAAAGCGAGATGTGAGAAGTGAGAGGACGATAAGAGCGACACTGAAATCCAAAGGCGCATTGGGATAGTCAAAGATGCCTTTCAAAAGCTAAGCAGAGTATTAAGAAACAGAAAAAAATCGTTAGAGACAAAGAAAAGAGTACTGAACTGTTTCGTAATATCAGTCGTCTTATATAGCAGGGAATACTGGACAATCTCCTCACAAATGAAGCAACCTAAAGATTTATTTTATGCCAATCGAATCAACGAAAATTTGGTTCTACAGAAGGGTGCTGAGGATAGCATAGACAGTACACGTGAGCAACGACGAAGTTTTAGAGAAAATAGAAACAAAAAGGAAACTTATACTTAACATCAAGAATGAATAATTGAAATTTCTACGGGCACATAATGAGGAAAGAGGGCTTGGAAAATCTGATAATCACAGGACAGATTGAAGTCAAGAAGAACAGAGGAAAATTATGCATAACCTACTTAGTGAGTTTGATCAAATGGGAGGCGGGATAAGGTTTAGGAGTGATAACAAAAAGATAAAATTTATTAAGAGCTACTAAGGGCAGGAAATTGTGGAGAGCCATGATCACCTATGTCCAGAAGAAGTTCAAAGACCAAATCTTCAGCTTCTTCTCTTTCTTTCAAACGTCAACTGTTTGTTCCGACCCCTGAAGCGATGGATCAAGTTCTGTTGATATATCCGTAAAGCTCTATGATAAACAATTATGTAATCATCCAATTGATATTTCGAAAATCTTTTACAGAACACGTTGAACACTTTACGACGACGGGTTACTATGAAAGTATTTAGAGAAAAGGCTCAGCGAAGCAATATTATGGCAGTGAGAAGGTGGCTAAAACTGAGTCGCCAGGTCAGGACCAATAACATTGCAGATTCTTTGGATTTCATGAATCTCTAAATACATAGCAGGAGCACCAGAACATATGTGGCAGCAATACTGAAAACAAGGTCGATTGGTAGACTATAAACGTCTAACACGACACAGCGCACCGACGTTTCTAGCAGCAGACCTAGTAATTAATTCTATATAATCTTTCCAAACGTTATAATAATGAAATGAATCTGTGGAGTGCATGATAACCCATGCTCGAAAGGGACATGGCATTAAACATTTCATGGTATATTTAAAATGTATTCGATATATTGCGCAATATAATATTTCATTAAAAAAACAGCACCATGATTTTAAATGCAATTTAGACATAAATGTCTTGATTGTTTACATACTTTAATTTTATCAAAATGCCTTCTTCCCCAAATATAGCTATATTTTATGCCAACAGAGACTGAATCTTCCAAAAAAAAAAAAAAAAAAATAATAATAATAACCTATAGACTTTTACCTTGTTAGCTGACTACCTAGTCGTCCAGCTTGTGTGAATAGATGGCGGAACAGAGGCAGGGTAAATAACAAAAATACAAACGTTATTAAGAGCTACACGGTATAGGAAGTTGTGGAGGTCCGTGAGTGCATCAAATGCATACAAAAAAGAGGTAACAACGTTGAAAAGAGAATCATTTAATCTATGAAGCACTATTTTTATACAGTATTTCTTGAGAAAAAAATGTAACTAATGACCTTCACCGAAGATTGGTGAACGTTTACGGAGACCAAACAGCGGATACGAACACAGTTAGACAGTAAGTAGTACTTTTTAGCAGTGACGGTATTGGTGTGCATGGATTTCAGATTATTCATAGATCTATGTCCCGATTAATGCCAAACCAAAGGCATTCTCTCAGACGTGCAATTTTATAAGGCAATCTACCGATACACAAAAGCTGAATGGGGTAACTTTAGATCTCACAAGACAGAAGCACCTCTCTCAACTTTCTTAAGAAAAAAATGGACATTCTTCAACATACTCCCCCATTTCCGAAGAGATTCTCCTCGGATAGAAAGTTATATCCTCCTCCAAACAAAAGCCAAATAGCTAACCTCGGTTCACGAGGGTAACCGAAGGAACGGTGTAACAGAACTCTTGTCGCATTCAGAACTGCGCACGATCACTGCAAGAGAGTCCTGGAAAATGCAAAGAACAGCTATGCACAGGCAGTCCAAGCCAAAGTAGGAAAAAATTGGATCCTGGGTGTTCTGGAAAAATGTAAACACAATTATCAATAGAATCAAACCATCATTGCCTTCTGTTATAAACATGAGGCCATCTCATCCGCGTAAGATAAGTCTAAGCACTTTGCCTTTAACTTCACCTTAGCCGACAAGTGTCGTTCCTTAGCTGACTTCTTTCACCTCACGAAGCACACGCTTTGTAATACCTAGGTTTAGGAAGTTTCTATACTTATCAAAAGCCTTGACTCTACAAAGGTTATTGCTCGGAATAAAATCCCAGTAGTTGTTCTCAAGAACCTCGGCCCAGAATTATCTCCAATCTTGACAAAGTTGTTTAACCGCTGGCCGAAGAAGAAATATTTCTCAAACCAACGGAAGGTGTCATGTGTATCCCCTGTTTGGTAGAATGCGGGGGAACTCTCGCTCCGTCACAATCTCGCACCTTCATCCTCTTTAGTGTCATCAGCAAACATTTTGAAGTTTTCATCAATAAGAAAGTGTTTCATCATTTCAACAGAAACAAAATCCTAAGCGACAAACAGTATGGTTTTCGCTCTTCTAGAGCGACTGCTGATGTCTAGACTGCCATCACGTATAGAATCAGTGAAGCGCTTGATAATAAGCACATCTCGAGAGATATCGCTTTAGATATCTCGAAGGCTTTGACAAGCTGTTGCTGGCATATGGGATTGCTTCATACATATTCTAGCTATAGAACCTCAGGAAGTCTTAGTTGTCAAGTCGTTCCTATCTGGTAGGTCTATGAAGCGAGTTTTTAATGTCCTCTGAAGCACATGAGATCAATGCTGGCATCCCTCAGGCATCTCTCCTCGATTTTACCCTATTTCCAATTTATATTAACAATCTGATTAAATTCTTAGATCTTTAATATATATATATATATATATATATATATATATATATATATATATATCCAGGTTGACTGTAGTCGGTATCATCGAACCAATGAGAACGATCCTTTCTTTAACTATATAATATGTGCTACGCCAGAACTACATACAGTTTTTGAATTCAGAATTACTTTCTCTTAGACCGGCTGCCACCCAAGGCTTTATAACCCTGTCTATCCTGCTATTTACCCAAAACTGGGAGGAGACGAAGCGGATTCATACCTTTCCCAAGGGTATTAGCACGTAACTGAATATAATGGATCAGACTGTAATTCTAAATCGGCTCTCCGATTCGTCAAACTGATCAGTTATTAATTACTCTACCGTGCTGATCTAAGCTCTCATATGGCACTGTGCTGTAATTCTAAGCTCTTTGCCTCTAACTATAATAGTGTGGGTTTGAGAAATATTTCTTCGGCCAGCGGTTAAACAGCTTTGCCAAGATTGGAGATAATTCTGGGCCAAGGTTCTTGAGAACAACTACTGACACAACTTTAGATTCTCTTCATTTTGGATGGGAGAAGATGCTCTGCCCCGAGGAGTCCAACCATGCGAAAGCACCTTCCTTTCCTCCACGCAAACCACCAATCTGCCACTGGGTGGAATACCCTTAGCGTTTACCGCTGGTGTCCCGCTATCGGACCACCGGCGTGTTCGTCTCGGTAACGTTACCACTGGCGGACCGCTAGAAGCCCATCTGTGGCTGCCACCAGAGAACCGCTGGCGTTTGCTATTGGCGGTCCGCCAGCGGGGCACTAGCGGCTTGCGTGTAGGGTCATCGCAGTAAAAAGGTTGGGTCGGCCTAATACTAATGCCAGTGTGACAGTTGTCGCGGGGCCTGAGCAAAAATCAATTTTTGTCCTTGGTCCATATGCATAAGTATGTGCGTGTAGCTATCCCCGTTAAAGGACCTTTGTGACACATCCAGTCTTTGTGGGGAGGCCGGTTAAATATACTTGACCTAGCTCTCATAATTCAATGGAGGGAAGACTGTTTTGGTGGCATCGAATGACTACAGTCAACCTGGATTATATATATATATATATATATATATATATATATATATATATATATATAAAAAAAATCTAAGATAGCAACTTTTCGTCACCACCGAGCAGACCTTAAATTTGTTCCAGTCCTGATTTTTCGGTTATATCCTTAAAGGCCCTCCTTGCCTCGAACGTCTATTGGGACTAAATCTCAAATGCAACTCGTATGTTCGTACCATCCCTAAAGTCTCTGGAAGAATGGTCGGTTCCTTTTATCGTTCCAGAAAAAATCAATCTCCTTCTGCAATGCTTTATCTATATGAGAGTCAAATCAGTCCAAGAATAGAGCATTTCTGCCACAACTGTGCTGCCGCTGCACAGTCCTCACTGCTCATCCTTGATAGAATTCAAAATTGGTTACGCAGCCTTGTGGGTGATGAATTAATTTTCCACACTGTAACCCACAGACGAAACATTGCTAGACTTTCACTACTCTATCACTATTACAAGCTTTATTCCTTAGTTCAACCACTTCAAATCTTCAGAGTTAGAACCAATCAAACTATATTCACGTCGTCAAAATTACCCCCGTTTCCTTCGCTTTCCTTTGTTAAGGTAAGTTCTACTCAAGACAGTTTCTGCCAGAGAACTATTACTTTATGAAATAGACTTCCGAGTGGATGCTTCCTCGACCACTACATTCTTTATGGTGTGAGGGAAAAGTACCAAGAAGAGGAAAAAATGTCCTGACTCCAAAAAGAAGAGCAAAATTTCATCGGAAAATTAGCTCAGGGGAAGGTGTTGTAATGGAATGTCCCACATTCCCTATTGCCTATGCAGACTGACTATATCAGTAGCTATATATAGTGAGCACAGGATATACCTGGGTGTTTTTGCTCCGGGAATTACTAGCCTGCCACCCGATTCCCTGTCTTTCAGTAGTGTATTCTATTTTACAATAAACCTCTCTTCTTTCATCTACTCGCGCGTTGCTGTTCCTTCACTTGAGTACCGCCTTTGTTTGTTTTGTAACCTCTTTAAGTATAGAACATTTAACCTTTTCAAGTCTGGGATCAACATATCTATCCTTTATATCCGCATAATATGCATCACTTCTTCCCCACTTCCTATCTTGAGTGGCTCTTGGGCTTTATAATTGGTTAACATGAAACGAAAAGTGAGTTGCCCCTGACTGTGCTGATGTCTGCGAGCGCGGTCGGGAGGTTCATTTTCATCGGTGGCGGGATGGTTGGCCAATGGTAATGACTATACTATTTTATAGATTAAGGATTTCTCTTTCCGACGTAGTAAGTATGAGAATTTAGTGAGGAGAAAAGGCAGGAAGACAAAAGATGACGACTGAAGTCGCATTTAAACTTTTGACGATTACAGGTGACAAGAAAGCAAGAATAAGGAAGAGAATTCCATAGGCAAGAAGTGCGAGAAAAGAAACTATTAGAATAGAGCTTACGGTTACACTTGAACTGTAAAACGATGAGACCTAATTGCCAATCGAGTAGAGCGCTTAAATTCATGCGTTCGAGGTAAAAGGGATGTGAGCTCGCGAAAATAACTGCCATGAAAATATTTATAGAAAAGACAGTTTTGTATTCTGTTCTCATTGGCCGCCCTATGTTTATAAGATCAACACATAAACTCGAAGCATTAAAAGTGTTAACCGAGCAAAAGCCGCTTCAAAAATATCAAAATATTAAAAATATTATGGACGACGTTTTAATAAAAGAAAGGAATTTATCTATTTTGGGAATCTCCAGTGCCAACCTATTGAGTCCTGACTTGTCTTCTTTAGCGAAATTCTTCTGTTTGCTATTTAAACGGTCCAAAACGCTGTTAAATATTACATACGATTTGCTTTATCAACGAAAACACTATAAATATTTTTGCCAGTTGGTAGGAAGACAGCATCGAGTGACAAGCAAGAAAAAAGTCCTGCAGAATTCAGTAACAAAATAGATGAGATAATATATTATGAGTGATTTGTCAAAGGCAGAGTCCAAAAAAAAAAAAAAAAGAAAAGAAAAGAAAAGAGGAAAACAGCGCAAAACGAATGTGACAGACATTTCCCCATGATAATATTCATATTTATTTAGCTCGATATTAAAATTTTATTTTTCATCTTTGAACCTCACTGGTCGATGACATCTAACAAACTTCGTGTGGTGGCTTTAAGACAGATTATTTCACATTACACTCACTGGGGAACACGAAGTTATTCCTAAAAATAATCAATCTGTATTGTTTTTCATGCATTATTTTAAACTTATTCCCTATACGCACAACCCCCGAAATATATATATATATATATATATATATATATATATATATATATATATATATAGCGATTTTCTAAGCGTAGCTTAGATGTGGCACAAGGCCGAATGTATGGGGCACCCAGTGAGGATCGAACTCACGACTCAGTTGCAATCGTTCTAGCGAGACAAGCTTGCTAACCATTACACCGCCTCGAGGTGCCCATGTTGTAGTTTCTGCCTGTCTATTATACAAAAAAGTTTAAACAGCTAACCTTATCCTCAAAAACAACAACACACCAGCAAAATCAAATTTACAACGAATGAACATGAGTTCATGCCCTTTGAAGGACTCTGTTCCTGATCAAACCGAACTCATAAATAATTACATCGGTCACACAACTATATGCCTATCTAGGCTCCTTACCTTACACCTATCCGACCACAGCTCCATTAGAACCCATTTAAACATACACACAAACTTACCAGACTCTATTTGAAACCTATTAGTAGAAAATACAAACATAATAACCTCATCCATCCGTAATAAAAAAGATTAAAAATAATGGAAGCCTTAATAATAAAAAAGAAAAAAGCCAACACTCAGTAATATTAACTACGAACATGGCCACAATATGTTAACTGTGTTCCGAAAATAAAACATCCCAATAACTCTAAAATTACACACAACTCATTAACCCAATTAAAAAGCAAAAAAATAAAATCATCCTTGATAATGGCTAAAAGTATAGCTGAAAAGCGTTCGGACTTATAGAGCATTTGATCAGTTTCTACGTACTCTGTGTCCCAAAAAGAAAACACTTGTTCGAATACAAGAAAAATTAAATAAAAAACCTAATCGTAGTACCGTGTCTGTTGTCTTTAATGAAACATGTATAAATGAAGGATTGATGCCTAAATACACAATATATATATATATATATATATATATATATATATATGTGTGTGTGTGTGTGTGTACAAGCTTGCTAACCATTACACCACCTCAAACTGCCCAATCGAGAATATAACAATATATTATGACTAAGTAGATCAATTACGACTGAATTCGGTCCTCACATTTCAGCATTGTGCCATAAATAAGCTACGCTTAGTAAATCACAATATATATTCTCGATAGAGTCCAAAAACGTCCTCGCCTCCTTGTCCGTGATGAATTATTTTCCACCCTATAACACCGCTTCTCTTACAGATGAGACGTTGCAACCTTGTCGTTGTTCTATCACTATTGCCATAGAAAGTGTTTAGACGAAGTACATTTCTAAGTTCCAACAGTTCTAACATTCATGGCATAAAGACCCGCCATGCCCCTCACATTATAGCGAAACATTCTCATTCTCTTGGTGTTCCATTGCTGAGATGTAAAATCCACTCGAGCAGCTTCTACCCACGAACCGTTGCTTTACGAAACCGACTCAGGAGAGGGTGCTTCCCCGATCATTCAAGTTTAGGGTTAACGGTTCTCATCTCCATATATTCTCATGAACTGTTCCTCTTACTCTCTCACCCTTCTTTACCAACATTGATTTTCGGGCTTTTTATAGACTAAAAATCATTGTAATATATATATATATATATATATATATATATATATATATATAGATAGATAGATAATATTAGTGGTAAATATACACATACATATGATTAAATATATAAATATGTATACATACATGCATACACATACATATATATTTTGTATTAAAAAAAAAAATCCAAGAGGATAGAATCCAGGTAGAACTCAATGTCCAGGACAGAGTAAGGATATAATAAAAAGGCTTAAACACTAATATTCCATGGTCATAATTTATTCGATTGGAATCATAAATACGATCAATTCATCAGACCTACAAATTCAAAAATTTGTCGGTCTGATGAATTGAATCATATTTACGATTCCAATCGAATAAATTATGACCATGGAATATTAGTGTTTAAGTTTTTTATTATATATATATATATATATATATATATATATATATAATTTATTTACATATTGTCCTCACTATTATATATATATATATATAATATATATATATATATATATATATATATATATATATATATATATGCATGTTCCATTAAAACGACAGACAAGGTACTTCGGGTAAGGTATTATTTAATTTTTCTTGTGTTCGAACAAGAGCTTTCTTTTCTGGACAAAGAGTGTGTAAAACTCTCCAAATGCTTTATAGTGCCGAGCACTTTCGGCTATACCATTAGCCATTATCTAGGATGATTCAATTTGTCAGCTAAATGTGTGTGTGCATTATGTATATGTTTTAGTGTGTTATAGAGATGTTTTTCATTTCCGAACCGTTACGATACCGTTTTTAATTTCGGACCGTTATGATACGACGGAAGCGTTATACTAACTGATCATGCCGTAGGGAAAGAAGACGTTGCTCGTGAGTGGGAGACACAATCCAATGGAAAAAAGTATACTTGGATGAGCTACACCACGAAATTTGTGAGAGCAGAGCGATATCGAATCTAGTTAACTCTTCGTCACCGAGACTCGTTGGTACAGAAGATAGATAACGATTGACCCTTGACTTCAAGAGGTCAAGATTGTCGTGTAGAGGGTTACTGCCAAAATGGTTATGATGAGTCAGGTGAGTGATATGAATGAAAGGAGATATGTTAGGAAGTGATATTTATAAGTGTTATGGTCCAAGATCCTTGTCCCACGGTGATGGTCCAAGGTTAGAACCAAGGAAAGAATAACACGAACACAGGTATGGAATACAAAGATATATTACAACAGAAATATAATACAAAAAAGTAGAAGTATTAGTAATGACTATCAGATTTGGTTAGAGTGAACTATGTTGTCTCGACAATCACTATTCCAATGTCTTTACAATATGTTCTCAATTATCTCTCCTCGTCTTACAACATCCTCATACCTCTTGAGAGGCGCAGTATTTATAATGTCAGGAATAGTTCATTATTATTATAGGTAAGTTTCCATAACAATAAGGATAAGGAAGATAACGATTTACCCTTTAATTGAAGTGGTTAAGATTGTAGTTTAAGAGGATTACTGTTAAAATGCACACGATGAAAGAGTTTTGTGATATGAATGAACGACGAAATGGTAGGCAGAAAAGATTATAAGAAGAAGAATAAATAAAGCTTGACTTTTTATTTGAAGAGGTCAAGATTGAAAGGTTCCAATAAGCAACCATATGGTTTTTCTGTTCCGCAAAGCGGTTGTTGCTGGGGGAAAAAGCGTTCTGTGTAGGCTTTCTTCTTACATTTGGTATAGAGAGAGAATGCAGGTGATTCGACAGGGTGGATGTCGTCTGGCAATGTGCAGGTGCAAATATCTGAACTTCAAAAATGGAAATCATCTGAACATTTCGCAAGGGAAAAAGAAATGATAGCGTAACGACTTTTTTTCGCACTGACGCCGCATTTCTGTATAAGTGCGTGTCCCACGCGTCACGAATATGGCTTCATGCTGAGATTGGCTTCGTCAGAAAAATATCCACCACATAACGATAATTAACGTGCTATTCTCGCAAAGTCATTTGTATTGCGTTCGTTTTTCACGTGCATTTACATGAATTTCACTCGACCCATTAATACCGATCGTACCAACAATGGAACGATGAAAATTAATGGGTCATTCTCAAGTGATGGGCATAACCTCTTTTTCGAGAGAGTATTGAATCAAAAAATTCCATGAAGGCAGATAAAATTAATCAAATAGTTCAAATAATTTTAAATTTTAATAATTTTTCTTCCAAAACTATTAATACATGTAATACTAAAAAATAAACAAGTAAAACAAAACAAAGCAAAAAAAAACAAAAAAACAAACAAAATAAAAACTATGTTGTCGCAGTAACAACATGAACAATTGCGACGTAGGCGGCACCACAGAAATTAAAATTCTCTGTGTCATTATATATATATATATATATATATATATATATATATATATATATATAAAGACATTTTATGTTTCTACATTCTTTTTAAAGAATTTTAAAAAATGTCTTAAAAATAATTGTCCATTTCATAATATATATATATATATATATATATATATATATATATATATATATATATATTTTAATAATTTCCTACCAAGGAAGGCGATAATGCAATTAGGACGTAAGGGTTTACTAAGAGTGAAAGAGAATAAAAAGACTTTAGTGTGGAGAAGTGAGGAAAAAGGACAATAAAACCACAGGTTCAGAAAGGCATAAGATGACGCGCTTGGCGTTGTATTTTAGATTTTTGAAGATTTTATGTAGCAGCGAAGCAAGTCCTCGGATAAGAGGTGCGAGAAAAGAAACTATTATAATAGAACCTACGGTTGTATTCATCTAGTTCAACAGTAAAACGGTGAGACCTAATTGCCAATCTAGTAGCATGGTTAAATTCATGAAGTCGAGGGACCAAGAAGGGAAGCTCATCAGACAGGGTGAAGGCACAAAGATAGAGTGAAGCCACGTCAAGTCGGTGAGAAAGTGTCTGAAGACGAAAACCCGGTCAGGATTGATTACATTACAAATCCTTCTTTGAAATTTGTCAAGAATCTTGAGATATACAACAGAAAGTACCAGACCGGATATGGCAGCAGTATTCAATGCACGGACGAATGTTAGCCAATCCCCGTTACAGACATTTGCTCAGCTACATTTGTGTTTGTTCCACGCCCACAGTTCTCACCTGTGGTTTATACTGCTACTATAGCTAGGCAGTCTCTGGGATTTTCCAACGATGTCGCACTTTGGGAACGTCTCTCTAGGCCGATAACATCAAGAAGTCACCTACCTGAAAATCTGCTATGTTGAGATTCGAACCCGGGTCTCATGGTCGAAGAAACGAACGACGTGACCACTCGGTTCGGGGTGGGGGAAACGTTTTTTTTGTAAACTAAACTAGATCAGAATATAATGGGACAGTCTTGTCAGTGACTTATGTGACAAAATGAAATTGACAAGATTCATTTTGTTATAATCCGTTCTAAGAAAGTCCAGATAATTTTTATGAGTACACTATATGCAAAATTGAATTAAAAAAAATGTAGTTTTTCAATATCCTTCGGTGATGAACTTTTTAACAAGTTTTAGAAATGCTTGCTATCTTTACCCTGAGTAAAGAAATAAAGACATAAATAAAAAAAAATAAAAAAAATAAAATAAAAATTAAAAAAAATCTTAATTCCCCTGAAAAGTCTCATCTACTTATCCTCTACTTAACACCTCATTAACATTAACACCTGCATTCGCAAGGACTGGTAAATCAGTTAAATTAATTTCGGAAACCAGATTCTTGGATAAGCGAGACAAAAGATCAAAGACCCTGTACCAAAGCGAATAACAATCCTACGGCACTCCTCGACCACTTGCCTTAATATTAACCCTTTGAGGCCCGACAACCGTTTTACCGGTGATAGAGAAAAAAGATGCAATGCCCAGCCACCGGTTGAATAGTGGTAGAGAAAAATGACTTAATGCACTTGTAACTATTTTTATATCTGCCGTAAAACATTACATACCAATTATTTGCGAATTTTGACTCAGGGGCCCAAGCAGAAGGGTTAAAATTGTATGGAACGCAGGACTAAACCCAGGAAAAATAGGTCTTCGAGGTCACTTTTCTCAACCCATTTGCTAGAAAGCAGGATGGGTTAGTCCACTCATTTAATCCACAAATAACTCATCAGAACAACTGCCTACTTAAAAGAAGGAGAAGTCTCTCTTTCTCTCGCTCGCTCGCTCTGTCTCCAATGTCCCATGAGCTATAGATTCTGTTTCACAAGAAAGATTTCAAGTTTGTATTTGTATAGAAAAGAAAGGAAACCTTCCAAAACAACGTTTGCTAAGCATTCATTTACTTTGAATGTAAAAACCAACATGACCTGACTTGATATGGAAATCTCCATGTGATGACGAATTATCAACGCAATATAAATCTCGAAAATGATAAACATAATAAATACAATAGAAACAGGAACAAATAACAATAAATTCCTAAAACAATTAATAAATGATAGAAAATCAATAAATAAATCAAATAAATTATTTATTCATGTTGACAAATTATCAACAATCTATAAAATGGAATATACCAATTATAAAAAGAGATAAACACGTCTTACAAAACTACCAATAATGAATTAGAAAACAATATAAATAAAGAAGCAAAAACCTATCAACCAAACTAACATTAGATAATAGAATTAAAAAAAATTAGAACCATTCATTAAATTAAAAGATCACTCAGACTAATTTTTTTTTTAAATAAACCAACATGTAGACTATTAAATCCTACAAAAACTAATATCGGAAAAATAGGCAAAATATTGTCGAAAACATATGTACGAAAGTAAGAAAATTACTCAACAAATGGAAAAATACAAAAGAAACCATTAATTGGTTTAACTGTATTAAAAATAAAAACAATTGCTCTTTCATGCAATTAGATATAAAAGACTTTTATCTATCTATCACTAAGCACTTATTAGATAAATCATTAAATTTAGCAAAACAATACTTAAATATTCAAGACGAGGAATTAAACATAACTAACCATTGCAGAAAATAATTACTATAATACAACAATAAAATATGGATAAAAAACACAATAGTAACAACAAGAATGTGAACGTTGACGCAAGAATGAGTAGTTATAATGGCGCTGAATTATGCGAAATCACAGGCAAGTATATCTTAAATAATTTATTAATTATTATTAACAAAAAGCATATAGCTTTATATAGAGACGATGGTCGAATAATTATAAGAAATTATAATGCTAGAAAAATAGAAAATATAAATAATACAAATATTTAATAAATTAGGATTTAAAATAGACATACAATCTAACCTGAAAAGAGTAATTTTTTTACACATTACATTTAATTTAATAATACATATAAACCATATAGGAAAGCGAATAATAATCCAATATATATAAACAATAATTCAAATTACCCTCCTCATATATTTAAACATATACCAATCTATTAACAACAGAATTTCAACTAATTCTAGCAATATAAAAATATTTAAAAAAATAAAAAATATATGAATCAGAATTAAGAAAATGTGTTTATTCGACTCAATTAGAATTCAGAACTAAAAACAATACACCTACAAACAAAAGAAAAAGCAACATTATCTAGTTCAATCCTCCTTATAATAATATAATAAAGACAAAACAGGAAAAATATTCTTTAAATTAATTGAAAAACACTTCTCTATAAATAGTGAACTATCAAAAATTATTGACAAAAATGTAATAAAAATCAGTTATATTTGTATGAATAATATGGAGAAAATAATAAATAAACGTAATAAAATATTAAATAAAAAGAATAGCAACTATAACATACATCCGCAAAATAGCAATAATTATTGTAACTGTCGAAACAAAAATAACTGTCCACTTAATAATAAATGTTTAACTAATAACATAATATATAAAGCAACTGTATCAAATAATGTTAACACAGAAGAAAAGATTTGCATAGATGCAACCGAAAGCACACACACACACACACACACACACACACACACACACACACACATATATATATATATATATATATATATAATTTTTTTTCAAGAGCACGATGTGATATCGAAGTTCGGTCGTGATTTGGAATTTTCGGCACAGAGACATTTTTCTCACCCAGATCATAGCAACACGTAGTTCGCTGATTGACGTGTCCTTGAGAATGTTTCTGTTAATATTAATGACATGTTAAAGAGATAAGTAGGTGTTACTTTTTAGGGGATTTAAAAATTATTTGTTTTTTTTATTTATTAAACTTTGCCTAATACTACAAAACCAATATTCTTAGACGATACCAATATTTTCGATGCTTTTAGAATAAAAAATAACAGTCCTTTTATGAAAACAAAAACAACAGTGTTATCTGATTGATGTAAATTGATGATAATCAGTATTTATCATTGTTCCCATGACCATACATCGAAGTTACCGCTTTTTTAATACGTAAGCATAATCATATTAAAATGACTGAAGGTTGAAAGTCCATTGAGTAATGAAATGAAGAGTTTAGATATAAGCTAACAACCAATATGGATTCTATACAATGAGGGTTTAGGCTATCACCTGTCTTAGATCGATTGAGCTTTACGGTCAAACGATGCTGCAAATTATTACAGAATGTGGAGGATCGGCCAGGATGGTCAGCGATTGGTCAGTGGGCGTGATATTCTGACAGTGACGGATTGTCTTTGTCTATATTTTGTATATATACACGGTGCGAAGTCGGCAGAGAACTGCAGGAATTTTGAAGCGTCAATACACATTACAAACCTGACTCCTATGGACACTGTAAGGCCGCACGTGGAGGGGTGCTAAGCCGACGAGCGGGCATTACTTCGATACGAGTGGTCGCATAACCAGGAACATAAAGTGATTTAAGTGAGATGTGCTTTTGTGTCATCATAAAGGAAAGTTTAGTAATTTGGTTTGGTTTGTTCTGTTTTACGGTATATCAACCTCAATGAGTTATTTAATGTCGACAAGATTTTTATTGCTGCTAATATTTTTTTCCAAAAATGGGTTGTAGGTAATATTTTTTCAAAAATGTATTGTAGGTAACACTTTTTTCAAAAATATATTGCTGGTAATAATGTATTGTGGTAATGATTTTTTTCTTCAAAATGTATTGCTTGTAATATTTTTTCCAACAGAGAATTGCTTGTTTTTAAAACCTATTTTTATACTTTCACAGTGTTTTAACCCCTTCCGTGTGGGTTAAATATTTGCCCATAGCTGGGATGCTGACAGTTGCTACCACTCTGGGTCAGGGTGGACCTGGGAACACCAGCAATTAAAGTGCGGTTCCACGCTATTCAAAACCTCCCGATCAAAGGCCTCGTTGTCGGACGTATTTTGTCGTCATAACCAGGACTTGGAAAGTTTAGCAAATAAATTCTCCAGAAGAAATAGTCAATAAACTAGCCACACAAACTAGTACTAGTATTGTAAGATTGATATTTATAAGGTACCCATTATTGTAACCTCAAAGCAGACCAAACCCAATAAATATCTACCAATGCTAATCAGGGTGATTTTCACTGAAGCCATTGTTAGTGAACTCGTTCTTAATTTGGCTCTACAGGAATTTTATTTTGCTCCAAGCTTTAGCTTCACCTGAAAAATATTTCTTATAATATGATGGTTATTATTTTTTTTTATTTTATTTTTTAATCGATTCACCCTGAGCAAGGTGAAATGCCACAAGAACGCTGGGGGTTACAGGAAGTGAAAGTGAAAGTGAAAGAGAATGAGAAGGCAGAAAATGGAGAGGATTTTTCATTTTTAAGCATTTCACCCCAAGCAAGGCGGGAGTGCCACCAGCACGCCAGGGGTTACAGAAAGTGAGAGCAAGTGTAAAGAGGGGTGATTGAAGAAAGGCTACAGAGAAGAACGGGGATCAGGATCAAGTCATCAGAATATGTCGATGGACATTATGCTTAAATATTTGAAGAATATAGCTATCAGGGAAGCAATAAGAGGAAGGGAGTTTCATTGTTGGGAAGTGCGAGAGAAGAAGCTGTTGGAGTAGAAGAGGCAGTTACCTTTAACTGTTTCGACAGTAAAAGGGTGGGACCGAAATGCCAACCTTGTAGCACGCTTAAATTCATGCAGTTGGGGTACCAGTAAAAGTAGCTCGTCAGAGCAGTTGCCATGAAAATATTTATAGAAAAGACAGAGGGAAGCCACATCACATCTGCGAGAAAATGACTAGGCGAGATGCCTAATCAGGATTGAGGAAAGGACAAATTAGAAACCTGGTGCAAGAGGACAAAAGATGGCGATTGTCGTGACATTTAAATTTTTGAAGATCGTAGCTATGTGGGAAGCAAGAAATCGAGAGAGACTTTCACAGGTGGGAAGTGCGAGAAAATAAACTGTTAGAGTAGAATTGACGATTGCATCTAGCAAGTTCAAAAGTAAAACGGTGAGGCCTAGTTGCCAATCTAGTAGAAGGCTTAAATTTACATATTCGGGGCACCCGGAAAAAAAAAACGGCCATTAGAGTAGTTGTCATGAAAATATTTGTAGAAATGGCAGAGGGAAGCCACGTCACGTCGGTGAGAAAGTGACTGGGGTCGAGACCCTTCTTTGGATTTTGTCAAGAATCACGAGATATACAGCAGGTTCACTACACCAGATATGACAATGCATGGACGAATGGTAGATTTATAAATGTGCAAGATGGATTCAGACAAGAACAATTTTCTGGCACGACACAGTGAAATAACGTCCATCGTAGCAGACATAGGAATCTATATCTATAATTCTCAAAATATGTATGTATGTATGTATGCATGTGTGTGTGTGTGTGTGAGGATGTTGTTTATGCGTTTCCACAGTTTTCTTCCGATTTCGATGAAATTTTTTAGCTTGATAGATTATTCTTCAGTGCCAGTTTTGAGTCCAAAATGCTGGAAAAAATTACAACCTTGAAGGTGAAAAATCGAAAAAAAACTGATTTTTTACACTTTGCGCAAAAATCAAAGGCAAAATTTAATGTCCGTAAAAAACAGCGTACAATCAATTTAGAGTGTTGAAATCTAGCGCAAAAGATTATTAGTATTCTAAAAAAATAATATTATGAATAAAAATTATCGTATATTATTATAATGACGATCTATGGTAGAGGTTTCTTCCTTGCAAGATTGCGAACGCAAAAACAGCCATTTTTAGGATAACCCACTATTCAAATTATTATCCCAACCATTTGGGGATGTGCCTCAGTTGCACCCAATTGTTGTTACTAATATTGATTTTCGGGTGGGCTGACTTAAAACTTAAACTGCCCCAACTGAGTGGCAAAAATTCCCAGTAATGAAAGACCCGGTCGAAGGCGGGTTATACTGCTAGTTGATACGATATAGTTGTTTCACTCCATGTTAGTGGAAAAAGTGAGGCCAAGGAGGCGTATAGTGTTGCTCTCCTGGAGTTTGGCATCAGCCATTTTGATGGCAAGCAGAAAAGCTTCGCAAGGTGTGAGTGAAATTGTTCAATGAATACTGATGTGTATACAAATGCCCCCTTTATAGTCGAGTGTCAGTTTGTAAGTGTGTGGGCTTGTCGGTCTTCTGGGGAGAACTGTTTTTCTCATCACCGACATCATTTATTTTATTTTATTTTGTCAATGCTATAAAGTGGCATTATGTTACCAGTCGACGTGTTGGCAAAGACTGCTAACAGCAGCTTATTTACTTTATCAGACCTTTTTATCGTATATCTCGATTGAAATGATAAAATGGAAAACTTGTTTAGACATTTTACTTTTGCCACCCTCGTATTTTGCTTTTTTAATTTTCTTTTTTAACAGTTTATCAGACGCTGGAAAAAGTAATGTACATTCAATGTATTTGTCAGTTGATACAGTATCCTCAAAAGCAAACACAGATCTCGCCGCCGAGACATTCAATCTTTCGTATTCCGCATACAAAACAAAACGCGTCATCGGCGTCGCCGTGAACGAAATATCTTTTAAAAATTCTACAAATAAGCAAGGAATAAAAAGGACTGATTGAGATATGGCACTGAGTACTAATTGATTAATCAGGAACCTTCGCTTTCTTTCACAGGGCGGCGTTATAATCACGCAAGCAATACATCGTAACATCAATCCTCAATTAATAAATGAAGCTGTGACACAATAGGAGCCTTACTCCTTGTAGGCTAGTTAGGATTTTACAAACGAGTGGTAGAAGTTTGTTAAATATTTAACTCCAAGAACAGAGTATTAAGTACTGAACTTTCTATCCTAGAGAAATATTTTTCCCGGATAAAGTCGTGTGTTAAGACTCGATCCATGGTATTCTCAGCATCTTTTCTGCTGCCTCAAGTCTTCTTCATCTGTGAGAAGAATGTCTAGTATTCATTGCCATATAGGAGCACCGCTATCACATAGTACTCTTCTCTTTTGTTACGAATGTAATTTTCTTAGTTTTTAATACTTTGCTTAACTTTTGGAAGGCATCATTTCCTATCCGAGTACGCCTTCGATTTCTGTGTCGCATTTTCCATTCACTTCCAAAATATTTTAATTTTACGCTTTCTTAATTTGTGATTTACTTGATGGCCTGTATTTTTTTTTTTTGACAACCATACATTCTGCCTTCTTACAGTTGATATTTAGTCCTTTCTTCTTGCTTTCCTTTACTACCTTCTGTAGCAATTCCTGTAGTTTAATTTCTGTGTCTGCTATCAATACTGTATCATCTGCATATCTAATGTTGCTAATATTGTACATAGTGCATTATACTGCTTGAATAACTGATCGTTGTTGGGTTGCATAGAGTCCATGAGTCAGTGTAAATGTTCACAAAGCAATGCATCGTAGGGGTCATTGACATGTTAATATGGGCCCATCACATATCCGCCTTACGGCCACATCGCGTTGAAACACCGGTTGCCGTACGATCACCGAAGTTAAACAATGTCGAACCTGGTCAGACGTTGGGCGACGGCTTGGGAATACCAGGTGCTGTAAGCTTGGATGTGCAGGTGTTGCAATGGATAGTGGCTCAGAAATGTTAATCGGAGATCCGAGTTCCAATTCCCGTTGGGTTCGTCATGTTCAAATACCGTTGGGAAAGGTGTAATTCTACCGCTTCCCCCTTCAGCTATGGGATGAATAGTAATACTTGTATCACTAAAACCATTATTATCTCTCCGCCCCGGTACAAAAATTGTGTTGAAAATATCTAGATTTCGGCATTAAATAACCCATGAAGTTGTTGATATGCCGCTAAAGAAAAAAAAGGACTAACCATCACACGCCATTACGGCACTAGCCTAAACAGTTCTAATGGATATGCGCTATGCTCGATCTCTACCATAAAAACAAACAAACTGGGACTCATCGGAACATGCTATATTCACAGGGTACCCTGCTGGTTTATCAACAACGATACTCCATGGAAGCTAAAGAATGCAGAACTGACCTTTTAGATATGCGCCTGATTTGAGATGGACAACTTTGGTCACTATCATTAAGACCCAGTAGCCAGCTACTTTGATATCTACGTTGAGCGGTAATACCTTATATTAGGTATAGAAATAACATTGTAAATCGAAGTATGTCAGCTGATCAAACAATTTTAGAAATGGAATGACAGATTGGTTTGGCACTCATTATCCTGTTCCGTTCGAAAAGGAGTCCATGAATGAGTACAATATATCACAAAGCGGTGTAAAGTAGCGGTTACTGGTTAAAGTAGCGGTTACCGGTTATTTAGGTGAATCGGCGAACTTGATCCATACAAAGTGAACACACTCACAACGTTATGGAAGCAACACCGGCCTGACAGATAAGGTCCCTAATTCTAGCATCGTCCAGAAACAACTTGGACCATGACACCGTACAATGTTACATGTTGCAAGTTCTCTGGAGTCCAATTAGCAACATCACCCGCCCAATTGAGGCGCCGTGTCTGGTAATGCGATATTAATAAATGTCATCTCGATAATTCCACTACCATATCCTATGGAAGCTAAAGAATACTGACCTAACCTACTAGATATGCGTCTCGTACATGCGGCACTGAATATTGATATGATTTGAGACAGACAACTATGATCACGATTTTTTAATAACCAGTGATCAGCCACTCATGGCTCATAAATTCATGGATCTGGAGATCGAGATTAACAGTATGTGGGGATTGAAGTTAAAGACTGTACCAATAGTAATTGGAGCTCCGGACCTCGTGAGAAAAGGAATGGACAATTTTATTAACAGTGACCCAGATAACATCAACATACAGGTCGCTCAGAAGATCGCCCTACTAGGAACATCCAACATACTAAGAAAAGTGCTATCAATTAAATGACAATTCTCCTATAGGGTTTAAGGACCATAGTTTGGACCCGGCTCTACAGGATAAAAAGCAGGAAACATAACACATACAAATAATAATAATAATAATAATTTCTGACAAGTACAGCCCACACTTTACGAAGGGCTTCATCTATGTAATTTTATTTTGTCAGTGAATATTGTCATGATGCCATTTCTAAGCTTAGGTCCCTGGGCGATACCCGGAAAGAAATGTGTAAACGCCAGAAATCAAAGGAAATAAAAATAATAATATTAATAATAATAAGTAACATAAACATACAAGTTGCCCAGAATATCGGCTTCCAAGCAACATCCTATATAGTAAGAAAAGTGCTATTAATTAAATGATAATTCTCCTGTAGGGCCTAAGGACCATAGTTTGGACCCGTCTCTACAGGATACAAAGTAGGAAACATAACATACACAAATAATAATAATAATAATGATAGAATAAAATAAAGATAATAATAAAATCTCAATGGCTGTTCGTTTGTGTCACTCACACGCAAATGAAGAAGGCGATGTTATACTTTTACTTAACACACATCACACTTTTGGAATATGGCATTAAACTTGAACGTGTTGAAACTAGTTTCAATGAAGGTAATCAATTATGAATAAAGAATATAAATCCGTAGCACTGTTAAAAATGATAAAATTTTGAGTTTTGCAAAGTAATCAATCATCCTATGTAATTTTTTCATAATGCTAAGAATCCACAACGGATTCAGGCCCACCCAGTTGATCAGGAAGTGGATTCGTGGAAGTAGAAGTACTCAAACAGCGAGGAGCGATACAAAACTTAAAGAGTGCCTACTTGAGCGCAGTTTTATGACACTTCGAAGGATGCTGTGAAGACTATTAACTGAGCATGTGAGCAAAGACACTATTTTAGAAAAAATGAAAACAAAAATGACAAATATACTAAGAAAGAGATACTTGAAAGTTTTAGGGTATGTAATAAGGAAAGACGGCTTGGAGAATTTAACACTCACAGAACATATTGAAGGCAAGAGGGGCAATTCTTGAAGGACGACTCTATTCTCGATCATTAAGGTCTTGTGGAGGTACGGTGGAGTAATGGATAGCGGGTTGAGGAATCGGAGAGCCGAGTTCGAATTCCACTCGAATCCATTACATTCACTTACGTGCTAACGTGCTTGGGAAAGGTACGAATCCTCTTCTCCTTCCGCCAGCGATGGGCAAATAGTAGGACAGCCCGGTTTCTATAGCCTTGGATGGCAACTGGTCTACCACAGAAAGAAATGGCAACCTACTGCGGAAAAAAATCTGTGTCGAAAGATACATGATCACCTAAGCGTGTATCACGCATGGCGAATAACTGTCTGTTTGGTTGGACTGTGCGCTGTCAGCATAAGTATTCAAAATATACCTGTGACACCGTAGATCAAGGAATGTCCCCACAGTTTTAAAAATAGGATGTCTCATTTATCTGGCATTTACTATCATGCTCCGTTTGAATTCCTATAATTCACATCGTCTTTTCATGAGTATCCTAAGCTTGTGTTTTACACTGACTCACCTGATGTCAGAGTACAACTGATATAGGTTTGTGCATTTTCATGACGTCAAAGCATGGTGACGCCACCAAGCCACTATTGTTTCTTTCGGGTCAGTGAAACAGGCTTTAAACTTAGCTGATGGGGACAGCGTGCGAAGAAGCACATTCAGAAATATTTCGATTTAATTAGATCTACAGGGAATACAAAGATGGCCATCGGCATTTATTAGAAAATTTAATCTCATCTTTGTTTACATTAAATATCATATGAAAAGAACCGAGAAAATATCTATTGATAAAACAAGAGACCTATTTACTTATCTATCTATCTATCTATCTATCTAAGTCTGTTTATATCTATCTATCTATCTATCTCAGTCTGTTTATATCTGTCTATCTGTCTATCCTGAATATATCATGCACACACACATAAATATAATTTGTTTGATGTTTAAGTACTTTAATGATGTGAATATATGTATGCATTGATTAATGTAAAGTCAGTTTTTTTAATATAATATCTTCACACCTCATGTTTTAAAAGTATCGCGTCTTTACACGTCAGTTTGTGCTTTTATTAAATTATTTAAGATGACTATTTTGTATGACCTGAAACTAGGAAAATTATATATATATATTAAAGACATTTTTATGTTTAACGTTATTTTTATAGATACAAGTATTTAAGTAAATGCTCTGTTTATAATAAACAGTATTAAATAACATTTACCGGCCTGAATGTCCGAGAAATTTTCATAGAAAATATTCGTCCTCTGACAGGATTCGAACCTGCATCCTATACGGAGCCGTCATTTACGCTGACGGGCCTTGACCGCTCGGCCACAAAGGATGGGAGGTTGGATTTACTGCTTATAAACTTCAATCTTCCATGAATCTCGTACATTCATAACTGCTCATGGCGTATCAAATGTAAACAAATGATGTATATTTATATATATAAACAAATGATATATATATATATAACCCTTTATTTCATCCAGATAAGTAGATTGTGCCATGCCACTTCCGGATGTCTCAGTTATTTCCCTTTATCTCAACTCTCCAAGTTTCTGGCTTCACCGCTGCTGTATCCTGGTATTGAACTCACAACGCTTTGGGTCCTCAAGGATTTTAAATGTGAGTTAAGTTTAAGTGTCTAATGATTTTTTTCTTTTTCTTTCTGATTTAACAACTTAAGTCTTTGGCAATTTCAATCATGGAAAGATTAACAATCAAACAACGTATTGTCGAAGCCTATTACGAAAATGGACGTTCAAACAGAAATGCATTTTGCGAACTTCGCGATTTTTTTGGTCAACATAATTGACCAACGGAGAGTGCAATTGGAGACAATATAATGTTGTTGGGGAGAGGTTCAATTCTTACGCGCGATGAAGAATAGATGTGTCTGGATTTTCGGTCACATTCTCGTACACTACAGGAATGTTTGAATTTACGAACAATTTTTCCAACTGCACTCTTGAAACTTTAACACGTTGTTTGATTGTTAATCTTTCCATGGTTGAAATTGCCAAAGACTTAGTTGGTTAAATCTGAAAGAAAAAGAAAAAATCATTAGACGCTTAAACTTAATTCACATTTAAAATCTAAAAAGCTATTCATATAAACTTATTATTTTGTGGATACACGTGTTTTATTAAACGTAGAAGACGCTTATCCTTTATTCAAACTTGTGATCTCTAGATGTTTTTTGTGTTTATATAAACTTTTATCTAAATGCATTAATTACTCATTGTAACGAGACTGACCACAATTTTGATTGAAAAATGCTACCCTAATTAAAAGAGAAATTTCCGAAGACGAAATTTTTTTAGATAATGTTTTAATCGCTAGATTATCTACAACAAATCTGCCTCCAGGTTCTTGCAATGTTTCACCTTTCTTGGTAGATCTTCTATTATCACAATGTAAGATATTTAATAAGAAAAAGTGATGGAGTCATAAACAAAAAGAAAATGAATCTAAATGAAATCGGCTAGATTTTCTAACCAAAACACATTAAAAAAATATATTTTTAAATTTAAAATTCCCAGCATCTCTTTCGTGCACATGTATCGCCGCATCAACGTAAACACAAACTTAGTTCGATGAATTCCTAAAGGACAAAACGAGTCAGACGAAAACTGATTCCTCTCTCATAAATCTTTCCTCTATATGCAGTTTTAGGAGGCACGGTGGAGTAATGGATTTCGGTTTGGATTGAGGAATCGGAGAGCCGAGTTTGAATTCCAATCAAATCCACTATATTCACTTACGTGCTAATACCCTTAGAAAAGTTATGAATCCACCTCTTCTCTCTCCAGCTATGGGTAAATAACAGAACAGACTGGGTTCTATAGCCTTGGATGGCAACTGGTCTAGGAGAAGGACAACTCTAAATTCCAAACCTACGTAGGGTCGTTTGGAGACCTTTTGGCAGGTAGTGCACCAGGTCTCTGTATTCGGCCCTTCAAAAAGTTTTGATGCTTCTAAACAAAACAGTCACCACTATAATCAAATCATATGTGCTGGTGTCTGGCTGTCGGTTCCTAGGTACTGAGCTGCTTGACCCTTTGGAAAGGCATGGGTCCTCCTCTTCATACGTTGAATACAACGGGAGAGTTAAATATATATTGTTTATGTGTGTATTCTGAACATACGTATATATTTATTTCCTTATTTATATGTAGCTGTTATCTGAGTATATATTTCATTTGTATGTGAGTCTTTTCAATAAGTCGGTATCATTTTCAGTAAAGTTTCAGTCTTAGTGGATAATATTAAAAAATATCCGTGAATTTTAAATAGACGGCCGGGATGATTGTTCTTTTTGAGAGGGAATTTCATCCGGGTTATCCTTATTTCCATTTAATCAACCCTTTTATTAAATATTTATCAAATTTACTCCCACTCTCTAAATTAGGCTGCACGCATTCTAGAACAAAGGTTTTTCAATACTTAATATTATATATAAAAAAAAAAACGATATTCCAGTCACCCATTTTAATCTGAACACCCCAATTATTCAAAATGTAAGTGTCTTTATCAAAATAACAAAATTAAATAGAAAGAATAAGCTGATGCTGACAATAGAAAATAACGATTCTTTGTTGGTTTTGTTGTTTCAAAGAAATCAGAGAAAGATGAAAGTGTTCGGAGATAAATGATTGATTATGGAACATTTTATTGATAGGATCTTTTTGCGATCTTTTCTCTTAAACAACTTTTTGCCAATTTTTCTTTTTCTTCCTGTTTTTTTTTTTCCTGGATTTCTCTTGTTATTCTTCGTATCCTTTTGGTATTCATTATTTATTTTGTGCCAACTTAATTCTTTTTTTTTTCTTTTTTTTAGAATCGTTTCCCCATCAAGCAAGGCGATTAATGCGACTAAGACGCAAAGTGTTACAGGGAGTGAAAGAGAAATAGGAAGACTTTAGTGCGGAGAAGTGAGGAAAGGACAAACGAATCGCGTTCAGGAAGACAGAAGATGGCGATTGAAATTTCATTTAAAATTTTGAAGATTATAGGTGGCAGGGATGCCAGAAATAGGAATGGCTCAGAATAGAAGTGGCATTTGCATTTAACTTCTTCAACAGTAAAACGGCAATGCCGATTTGACAATCTTGTAACACGGTTAAATACGCGGCACAAAAAATGAAAGCTGGTCAGAACAATTGTCATGAAAACATTTGTAAAAAAGACAGAGGGAAGCTACTAAATACCAATGAGAAAGTAACTGAAGTCGTGATACCAGGTCCGGATTAGAAATCATTCTTTGAATTTTGTCAAGATAGGAGCACCAGGGAAGATATGGAAAAGATATTCAATGCACGGATAAATGGTAGATTTATAAATGTGCAAGTTTCCGATGACAACGATTTTTTGATAAGACATAATGGGCCATCTTTCTTAGCAGTAGACGTAGCAATTGATTCGATATAGTCACTCCACTTCATATCAGGAAAAAAACGTGAGTCCACGAAGGCGCAAAGAGTTGTTCTCTTGGCGGTTAGCATCAGCCAAAGAGAAAAGGTCTTCTGCGGTGATTAAATGAAAGCCGTTTTGTTTTGTTTTGGCCCAGTTAAGAACCGATTGGGTGGACCTTTTCGAGATAAAATTTTTCTGTGTATTATTTTAATTTTCTTTTACAGTATTTACATTAGTCGGACTATTGTCCTCATCTTTGTCGCCATATTTGTCACAACGTTTCGGCCGTTGTTCGCTCCGGCCTTCTTCAGGTGGTTGGAATTTCGAACTGAACCCTTTATTTCGATCACTGGGGTAGACTGTTCCAATTCCACGTGCCATGTTTGATGGATGTCAGTTATCAGTTATCTCCTGCTAATTTTCCCTCTGAAAGTTCTCCACTGCCTTAACCAGGAATTGAACTCACCTTCTTTGGGTCTGTCACTGGATCTAACCAACGCCTTTATCCACTGTGCCATGTGTCCTTCTGAGTATTATAAACCTAATGTTTTCAGCATCATTTTTACCAGTGCTCATATTGCAATTTTTGCTGTTATCATTGCATGTCTTTACCAGAGTTCATATTGCAACTTTGTTATCATTGCTTTTCTCTGGCACTCCTTATTGATTTTTTTTTATTTCTTTTATTCTATTTTGTTTTTATACGAGAGGAAATGCGAAGGAATTCTTTCCAAAACTAAGCAACATAATAAGGCATAGCAGTTTACAAACCATTCTTGCTCCACTTAAACGGGAGGTTCTTTTCGAGAGCACTTTTTCTTTATTTTATTTCGTTAGAAACAAAGAAAAGTGTGGAGAACTGTTTCGTCATATCTATCCCCCTATATTACAGTAAATGATAGACAATCAGATGAAGAAGACATTCGAAGCGATAGAAATGTTTTTCTGCAGGTGGATGCTGAGAAATATCGAGAACGGAACATATTGGTAATTTGTAAAAATGGGATCAGTGAAAGACACTTGTGCTCAAAATCAGAAATAGTCAGTTAAAATTTCTGAGGCGCAACATGAGGAAGAACGGCTTGAAAAATTTAAAACTCACAGGGCGTATCGAAGGAAAAAGTAAAAGTAAAAAAACGAGCAACATACATAATGAGTTTGTGTGAATTTATGTTAGAGTATGGACAAGGAAGGATAGTAAAAAGTCAAATGTTGATTAATGTTACAAGAGACAGGAAGTCGTGAAGGGCCATAATCTCTCACGTCTTGAAGGGAAACGGCGCATAAATAAGGATTTACATATTTCCTTGATTTTCGCCTTTTGTGTATATGTGTTTCTTTTTTATCATTTCCCCCCAAGTAAGACGATAATGCCACTAAGATGCAACGGGTTACTGGGAGTGAAAGAGAATGAGAAGACTTTAGGAAAAGGAACCGGAAATGCAATCCTAAACAGGCGACAAGAGATAAACCTCTAGCTTTGTTCAAAAGATGGTGGAGGAGTATAGACTGAGCGATGGACGAACCTATCTACTCTTATTTTGTGCTTTGTATATATTTAATCTCTATTTAGTAGGAGACCATGAAGACCCCTTTAAAAAATCTGATGTCTGGTCATTTTTGAACAGCTTTTGAAAAGTGGGTCAGGTCGAGAATTTTCTGGCAGTTCTCGGAGAATTATTTTATGGTGTTATCTTTTTAAAGAGTATAATCGAGGTAACAAAATAAAAAAACAACAACAAAAAACAAAACCTTGTGGTTTTCAATGAAGAATTATGGAAGGAATCTGTTTACGCCATTAATATTTGGATGCTTCTCTGATGACTTTCTGGCAGTAATTCATTTGATTAATATCGGGACAAATCAAAGCACTTCTCAGTGTCATGAAAAGCTTTTTTTTTCAATTTCTTTAGCAGAATGTCCGTTTACTTTTCTTCTTTCACGTTTTGGGCAAAGAATACTTTCTTTTCATACAGACACACACTCACAACATACACTATATATATATATATATATATATATATATATATATATATATATATATATAAATAAAAAAGACATTTTATGTTTAACATTCTTTTAATAGATATAAATATTTAAGTAAATGCTCTGTTTATAATAAACAGTATTAAACAACATTTACCGGCCTGAATGTCCGAGAAATGTTTACAGAAAAAACAAGGATCATAACATTCATCGAGTGATTTGTAGCTTAATGCAACTTTAAAACTTTGTTTGAGAAAGGATTTCGCCATTTTATATCATTAACGTTACTAATCTACTTTTTGTATGAATGATTCATTGTAATATAAATTGAACTGCACCACTTATTTGATTTAAAAGAACTGATCCGACGTGCAAATTTTCGAGATAACAACTGAGACATTACTCTATTTATTGAACAATTTAGTTCAAGCCACATTGACTGATAAACTCCTACAATAAAAAAATTCTAAAATTGCCATATTAATAAAAAACGTACTTTCTTAAATTTAAAAAAAAAAAAAAAAAAAAAAAAAAAAAATCAACCATAGCGTTGCTACTGCACGTTCCAAAAGTTTGTATCCGTTAACAATAACACATTTAAAAAAACATATTTCGATTTGAATTTAATTTTTTCGTCTTGGATGTTACCTGGATTTTACTAAAAACAAAATAATTTCCATGCCTCAGGATGACTGAATGTACAGTTGAAAGTACTTGCGTATTAAAAAAAAAGACCTTATACAGCTTATAATTATTAAAAACAAGGATCATAACATTCATCGAGTGATTTGTAGGTTAATGCAACTTTAAAATTTTGTTTGCGAAAGGAGTTCGCCATTTTATATTAACTTTACTAATCTACTTTTTGTATGGATGATTCCTTGTAATATAAATTGAACTGCCCCATATATTTGATATATATATATATATATATATACACACACATATATATATATATATATATATATATATATATATATATATATATATATATATATATATATATATATATATGATAAGATAAGGAACAAATAGGAAACGTTTATGAAGAGATTGGCTATTTGACCATTAGTATGAAATTCGGTCCCCAATGGAAATCCTTTTCTTTTTAACCTTGGTATCAAACGAAGCTAAGCTTCTTTTTTTCCCCAGATAACTGTTACATTAACTGAAGAGTTTGTACAGGCTTTTGAAGCCGACTTCTCAGAAAGAGCTACTTTTACCGCCATAAAATCGAAGGTTTGATTTTTGTTCATGGCGGTCTCAGTGCATTTTTGCCCACAGGACTTTTAGTCAGGAAATATCCCATAATCATATTTGTCTTCCGATGGTTAGTTTAGTAATAACTAAAAAATAAATAAAAATAATGATCAAGTTTCGGTTAGGTAAATCTGAATAAAAAAATAATTATGAAAAATATTTTGAACTGTTCCGTTTCTTATGGAAATATTTCGCTTTTGAGGATAAGTAATTTTTTTTTTAAATAGCAGATGCGAGTGAATTGGGTGATCGATTTATGATGCTCAGTTTAGTAGGTATTTACATTGGAAATTGAACATTAACTTTCGCAAGGAGGGAATCAGAGAAAGAGCTTAGTTTTACATTATACGTTTATTGTAAATCGATCACAGCATTTAGGGCCAATTTACTTGCCTCTCCAAATAAAAGAAAGCCGGCGTATGAGTGTATTGAGATGTTTGAGTATCTCGCGGCGTCAAATGGTTGATAGCTGTGGTGCTTCAAGGCGCTCATATTGAGAACTTCATGTATACCAGTAAAAAGGCATTCTTATTCATCTATGCGCCGTGTCTCTTCAAGACATTGGCGATCATGGCTCTCTACAATTTCCTTTCCTTTGTAGCTCTTAATAAATTTTAACTTTTTGTTATTTTTCCTAAACCCTGTACTGCTGTCCATTTACTAGAGCTCGCTAGGTAGGTTATGCGTTGTTTTCCTCTGCTCCTCTTGCTTTCAATATGTCCTAAGCAGGTTATGCATAATTTTCCTCTGTTCTTCTTGACTTCAATCTGTCCTGTGAGTATCAGACTTTCCAAACCATCTTTTCTCATTATGTGCCCTGGCAATTTCAACTTTTTTCTTTCTGATGTTCCTTTTCGTATCCATTTTCTCTAAAACTTTGTCGCTGCTCACAGGTTCGGTCCATGGTATTCTCAGCATCCTTCTGTAGAGCCACATTTCTGTTGCTTCAAGTGTAGGGAGATTATTCACTGCCATATAGAGCACAAATATTACATAAGAGTTCAGTAATTTTTCATTTGTCTCTGGCGAAATTTTGCTGTTTCTTAAACTTTGCTTAGATTTTGGGAGGCGTCTTTCGCTCTCTCCACGTGCCTTCGGAGTTCAGTATCGCACTTTTCGTCCCCTGTTAAAATATTTCCTAGATATTTAAATTGTTGTATTTGTTTGATTTTAGTATCTCCAATTTGTAATTTGCATGTTGGGCAGTTACTTTTGCTGACAACCATGCATTCTGTCTTCTTGCAGTTGCAGTTGGTCCTTTCTTCTGGCTTTTCTTTACTACTTTCTGCAGGAGTTCTTGTAGTTTCATTTCTGTTTTCGCTCTCAACACTGTGTCATTTGCATATCTTATCCTGTTAAGATTTTGCGGCTGCTAATAATGAATACTAGTCGGACATCTAATTCTCTCAGAATCGCCTTACTTTATAGGTTGAATATGTTCGCCTTGGTTTGGTTTGGTTTGGTTTGGTTTAGTTCGGTTTGGTTTGGTTTACGGCATATCAACCTCAATGGGTTATTTAATGCCGACAATCTTTATTTCTGGTAATATATTTTCTTTAAAAATGTATAACTGGTAATATCTTTTTTTCAAAAATTCATTGCTGGTAATAATTTTTTTTTACAAAGTATTTCTGGTATTAAAACCTATTTTTACACTTACATAGTATTTTAACCTCAGTTTGGGGGCTAACTATTTACCCATAGTTGGGAACCTAACAGATGCTACCATCCCGGGTCAGTTGATTGGTTGGTTGGTTTCGGCATATCAACCTCAATGGGCCACCTAATGCTGATAAATTTTTGATTGCTGGTAATATTTTCTTTCAAAATAAACTATAGCCGGTAATATCTTTTTTACAAAAATGCATTGCTGGTAATTTTTTTTTTTTTTTTACAAATTATTTCTGGTATGTATTAAAACCCATTTTTACACCCATCTTCAGCGCCCTGATCCCAGCCCAGGTGTCAACTACATGCCCATAGCTTGGACCCCCAACAGGCGCCACCACCCCAGGCCAGGGTGGAACCGGGAACATCAGCAATCAAGAGGTGGTTCCACGCTCCTCAAAACCTCTCGTCCAGAAGCCCCGCCGCCGGATGCAGTTCATCGTCTTACCAAGGACGCGGGTGTGGTTTACCGTCATACCCAGGACGTTGAATATGTTCGGAGAGAAGACACATCTTTTCCATTTTTCGATATCTATTGAATATATTTCCTATCCGTATTCAGGCAGTTTGCTGTCAGTAAAGGTTCTGGATTATTCTAATATCCTTCCTGAATATACCAAGGCATTCTAGCAGTTCCAGTTCTTCTTGACGTACTTTGAAACTATACACAGAGCATAAAGATTGGAATTTGTAACATCGTTCTGAAGAAACGAAGAATTATATATCAAAATCCAGAATCTTTGACTTTGATAGCTGGAAGTATATTAAAAGAATTACATAAACCAAAAATAGCACATGTACTACATTTGAGCAACGGTTTGATAGGTCGTGTCATGTTGTGGAGTTGTATGACTCAAAATGGCAATAGTCAGTTGTGTCGAATTAAGGGAACTAGATGGCACTCGAGTTAGTTTCGCCTTGTATCACAAGTAGTAACAACACTCGAGACATATTCTTAAAAAGCCTAGTCAGAACGAGACTTTCATATTGATGCCATGCATAGCACCAAAATCAGACACATCTAAACTGTAAGCTGCATACAATCGCTTTCTCAAATCAATGTTTAACAATGGCTTTATTTCAAATTCTCCAAGCCCATTTTCCTAATTAGGTGTCCCTGTAATTTCAACTGTCTTTTTTTTTTATCTTAAGCACAAGTGCCCTTTTCGTTCCCATTTTCCTTAACGCGTCCTCGTTGTTTATATATTCCGTCCGTAGTATTCTCAGTATCCTTCTGTAGAACCACTTTTATGTGGTCTAAAGACATTTCTTTATTTGTGAGTAGATTATTCACGATTGCCTGCCATATAAGAGAATTTATGAAACTGAGAACGTCAACACTCCTTTCCTTGTGTATTGAAATGTTTGAGTATTTCGCAGTGTTTATGGTAGATGTGGTACTCTAATGTGCTAATTTTGAGAACCTCGGGTATAGCCGGTAAAAAGGCATTCTTATTCTTTTATGCCAGTCTCATCACTGTCCTATGATGGTCCACATAGCGAGGACCATCTTCGAATTTCGTGGTTTGACGTTACAAAATTACAAAGAAAGAAATAGAACCACTCGAGGAATTTCAACATCAACAACAGCTAAAATGGATATCACATTCAACTCGAAGAGAAAATCATGATATAGTTGATGATGTTCCACACTACTGTAAATAAAAGCTTTGGACGGAAGCTACCATTAGTAATGTGCCACTGAGCTTGATAAACCTATTCTCTTGAAAATGGATTTAATGCAAGGGATTTTATAAATTTTAACCTACAATCATACTGGCTTCTCGGTCAATGAATGCCGAATATTTTCTTCTAAGAAAACAGCTAATATTAAAATTACGCTTGCCATAGATCATGGCTCTCCACAACTTCCTATCCTATCCTTTATAGCTCTAAGCAACGTTTGTCCTGTTACTAGACTTCCCAACACATATTCGGTCATCCATTTAATTCATTAAATAGTCTACTTCTTACCTCTCTCTTACCTTGTTGCCTTCGATATATCTTGTCCGTTTCAAATACACCATCCCATTTCATTGATTAGGAAATTCAACTGTAATTTCAACTGTCTTTAAGCTCAAGCGCCCTTTTCGTTCCCATTTTCCTTAAAACTCCATCATTGCTCACATATTCTGTCCATAGTATTCTCAGTATTCTGTAGAACCACATTTCCGTTGTCGAAAGACTTTTCTTAATCTGTGAGTAGATTGTCCAGCATTGCCTTTCATATAAGATAATTTATAAAGGAGAGCAGTTCAACACTTCTTTCTTTGTGTATTGAAATGTTTGAGTATGTCACAGTGTCCATGGGAGATAGATGTAGTGCTCTAAGGCGCTAATTTTGGGAACTTCGGCTATAGCCGGTAAAAAGGCATTCTTTCCCTTCAAGACACGAAAACTTGCCGTTCCTTTGTTTCCTTTTTTTACTTAATCTTTTTTTTTTGAGGGGGCATCTTTCGCTATTCCAATACACTTTCGGATTTCGGTGTCACATTTTACATCGTCTGTTATAACACTTTGCAGAGAGTTCAATTTTTAGTTATTTGAATCTGACATTTCAAATTCGCAGCAGGCATCTTTCCAATTGCTAACGAAAATACATTGTTGTCTTACAACAGCTCTTTCTTTTCGCTTTCCTTTCCGAAGTTCTTTATAAAATCCTGCATTTTTCTCCCTGTGTCTGCTATCGGTACACTGTTAATTTTAATCGAGACATCTTAAGATATTTAAGCAGAATAGAGCACATTTTTGCATATCTGTGTCAACATTATTGGACATTATCAAAAAAAAAAAAAAATAAAAATAATAGCGTTTAATGTTTCATAGAAAAAATGTCTCGTTTTCTTCATCGTCATAATAAATCGTTAAAATCTAATGTTTTCATAGAAACCTCAACGACAGGCTGTTATGTGGGTAGACTAAATAACTGATAGGTCGATAAGTTCAAGCTAAACAAGGCAACAGAAATATCTAGAGCCTTTTGAAGCTCAGTGTTTTCGTCCTAAAATGAAGGCTGCGTCATTTAAATAGTTACACATAGATTTTTGAATCACACCAGTTTTTGCTGTCTAGGACGAGTTTTGTTTGTATGTTTGGAGTCGACCTTTATCTGTTTGATTTAGACGCCTGATAGTTGTTCAAAAGAGTTCCGGTTGGGTCAGATTTATAAAGCATTCCTTAAAGCAATGTTTGTTGCTCCCGGCGAGAGAAGACGAGAGCGAAGAAGGCCAAGAAAGCATTAGTCTAGCTCCGTTAGCAAAAGGGACATATGGAGTTGATATTAAAGCACATAGAAAAGATAATCTCACATCAACACACACGCACCTACAAAATTACTAAAACAAATATACACAGGAAGTCTTGTGTCTAAGATAGTTGGGTATTCTCCCCTGTTAACTTAGTTCTGTGTACGAACCTTGGTAAAACAGGATTTCGCAATGTTCATTTTCAAGGCTTGACGTATTAAAGCAGACTTATCAATCTTCGTCTCCTTCTTTGTACCGTGTTCCTTCAGACAATCATGACTCTCCACAACTTCCCATCTTTGTAGCTCTCATTTGACTTTTTCTTATCATTCCTTTCAGTTCTGTCATCCATTCATACAAGCTGATCAGACCTGGTGCTTTCCTCTGTCCTATTTGAATTCAAAATGTTTTTTTTAATCGACTTACCGCAGGCAAAGCAATAATGTCACTAAGACGCAATGGAGAGTAAAAGAGAATGAAAAGAACTTAAGAAGGAACAAGAAAAACCAATCCTAAACAGACAAGGAATAAACTTGTCGTCATTTTCAAAAGACTGGGAAGGAGTGTGAACCGTACGATAGGCATCCCTGTCTACACCTCTTTGTCCTGTGAGTGTCAAATTCTCCAAGCCCCACTTCCTCATTAGGTTTTCTAGAAATTTCAGCTTTCTGATTATGTGTATAAGTGTCTTTTTGTGTTCATTTTAGTTAAGACTTCAGAGGCATAAAAACACAAAAATTGATTTAAATTAGGATGCGAATCCGATGGAATGGTAACTATATAAGATAATTTGGAAAAAATAGATTTTATTTCTATGAGAGACAGAACGCGATTCACATTAGTCATATGAAGGTTGGACGATACAGTTAAATTAAAAAAAAAAGAAGAAAGAATATAATGTTCAGGGGTACAGAAGGTGATCATTTCCCTTTGGTGGAGATTAAGTCAAATGAATCACGTTATGGTACGATTCGTGACGTCTCTCCATACAGTGACGAAAGCGGTAGTCAATTTCAGTTTGTTTACAGCAGTCACACCTATTGGTTGCTTTCTTTAGCCCGTGTACACATAGCTCGAGCAGAGGCTAAATCTGTCGACCCAGTAGCTTACAAGTTCATGGTGATGTTTGCCTTTGAGAATATATCTATAGCAGATATAGAAAGAAAGCCCCACTGACAGTTCTCAATTTGGAAAACCCGACTGACTGTTTCCCGTTCGTAGAATATGTCCTCGTCTGGGACATAGTTAACGAAGCCGAACGGTTTGCAATCCAAAACATGGCTTCTTCAGACACTGGTGTATCTTTCTATTATATGTAAGACCCTTCTTTTTTCTTTCTCTTTACACTCTGAATTGCCGCGTATTTATATACGATATATTATTCTCTGTGTAGGACACTTGTACATATCTACATATAGTAGTGTATGTCTTAGTAGTATAAATTTGTGTCAATCCGTTTTCTTTCAGCCATTCCGTTCGGTCCGTGAACTACGGCATTATTATATTCAGTCAATTATGTTCCATATGTGATACAGGCTTAGCCTTCATATATCTTTCGATACATGACTGGCGGTAGCCATCCAAGACTATAGAACCCAGTCTGTCCTGCTACTTACCCATAACCAGGTGAAGAAGAGTATTCATACCTTTCCCAAGGGTAATAGTACGTAAGCGAATGTAATGGATCTGACTGGCATTCGAACTCGTCTCTCCGTTTCCTCAATCCGAGCCGATATCCACTGCGCCACAATTGGTTATTCTATTACGTATATTATAATGCCCATAACGATGGAAAGAAAGAATAAGCCCTTTCTGTCATAGCTCTCTTCCGTTATAATATGATTAAGGTGAATCATATTCTGTAATTATTGCAGGTTTGGTTTTCTGATGACACTGTTTGATCAGCGAAACATGACAAAATAAGACCTTCCAATATTTTCTCATTTACAAGGTGCGGCAAAAGTAACGACCTTTTTATTTATTAAATTTTATTAGACAAAATAAATTACATATCGCATCAAAACAACATGATTTTTATGGTGTCTTTTCTAAGCGTAGATTACATGTGGCACATAAAATCTGTTGGATTAATATATAAAAATCCATTACTTCTTTAAAAAAATGTTTTGTTTACGTATGGATACGAAATTAGGTAGATATAATAATTCCCATCACGAGAAGGATTTCACTTAACGGCACTATTCACCATTACTAGAACGGCAAAGGTTCTTCGTGGCCGAATATGGAGCACCCAGAGATCGAACTCAACATGATTTGTTATGATCAACAAACTATTTAACATACTCAAAATACTCCCCTTCATGTTTGATACAATGTTGAACCCCACCAGCAACACGACTATAAACCATCTGACACATTTCTACATTAATTGCAGAAATTGCTTGTTGTAATTCAGGAATTGTTTTCGGTTTGGGCCTCTAAACAGAATCTTTCAGTAACCCCTAAATGAAAAATCTGGTGGTGTTAAGTTAGGTTTTCGTGATGGTCACTCAAGTGTTCCATGTTATCCTATCCAACTCTATAAAATATACAGTAGACTCCGAGAGATTCTTTAGAAACATTTAGAAATACACGCATAATGTTTAATCATTTACAAAAAATACTTGAGAAAATACATCTTATGTACAGTTTTTCAAACGTATAATGGCATACAATCAAAAATGTGTTTACTTACATCTAAAAAAAAAATCTGGATCGAGGATAATTCAAAGAACCGATGGAAAAAAATCAATGAACATTCGGAAAAATGTTTATAATTAATGTTTAGTGGAATTTTGAGCAAAACATCCACTGCGAAATAGTGCCAGATGTTCGAGCCATTAATGCGGACCTCTACTGTGAACAGCTGGATGGATGTCTCTGTGAAAAAAAAAAAAAAATATTGATCAATAGACGAATAACTCTCCGACAACATGACAATGCCCAACTTCGTGGATGACTCAGCAAAAACTTGATCACGAAAGAATGGAAATTTTGCTCCACCCACCATGTAGTCATGGATCTCATCCAGTCTAACGCATATTCCGGTCTCTGGCAACATTTTATTTGTAAACGGCATAACGTAAATTGTGAAAATTTGAGAAAAGAATATCTCCAATTTTTAGCCTCAAAACCAAAAGTGTTGTTTTTTTTTTCAACAAAGAATCAAATAACTGACAAAAAGTTAAATATAAACAGTAGAATATGCTGGATTGTATTTTAGTTTTTATTAAGTTTAATTTCTTTTGAATTGTAGATTAAAGAGTTGATGAAAAACGAAAATATTTTTGATTCAAAACAATAATGAGATTAATTTTTTAAAAAATATATGCACTTTGCAAAAGAAGTGTAAAAAAAAACTGTAGAACGTTAAAGGCGATATCTGTAAATATAATTACTAGTGCACTTGAAACAGCCCCAGAGAAGCTTGCCAGGAAATCAAAGGAAATTTCAGGTGGACAAAATTGTTGAAATCAGATAAGTTAGTAAAGAACATGAAGTATTTTTTAAAATTCTTTCACCCTCGGCAAACCAAAGATTCTAAACACCAGTTTGTGCATAAAATAATATTCCTGCACACCTATATATCACAGGGAGGAGCACATGCACACACGCTCGCGTACATATCAGTGTTGTATATATATATATATATATATAACATATCAGTGTTTATATATATATATATATATATATATATATATATACAACATATCAGTGTTTTATATATATATATATATACAACATATCAGTGTTTTATATATATATATATATATATATATATATAACATATCAATGTTTTTATTTATATATATATATATATATATATATATATACAACATATAGTATTTATATATATATATATATATATATATATATATATATATATATATATATATATATATATATATATATATAAAACACTGATATGTTGTATATATATATATATATATATAAATAAACACTATGTTGTATATATATATATATATATATATATATATATATATATATATATATATATATATATATATATATATATATATACATATATACAACATATCAGTGTTTTTATATATATATATATATATATATAGAATGGAGTAATGGATATCAGAGAGCCGAGTTCGAATTCCAGTCGAATCCATTACATCCACTTACGTGTTAATACCTTTGCGAAAAGTAGGAATCCTCTTCTTCTCCCTCCAGCGATGGGTAAATAGCAGGACAGACTGAGTTCTATAGCTTTCGATGGCAACTGGTCTAGGAGAAGGACAACTCTCTATTCAAAACCTGTGGAGGGTCGTTTGGGAACCTTGTGGCACGTAGTGCACCAGGTCTCTGTATTCGGCCCTTCAAAAAGTGTGGATGGTCCTGCACGAAACCTTCACCACTATAATGAATTCTCATATGCTGTTGTCGGGCTGTCGGTTTCCTGGGAACTGATCTCCTTGTTCCTCCTACGTCGGATTCGACGCAAGAGTCGAGCGATATATATATATATATATATATATATATATATATATATAATTGTGTTAATGTCGAAAATACACCGAATAAATAATATGTATCAACACGGTAATTTTCGCCCTTTCTTTAATAATGATACCAAAAAGCTTGTCTGTGAATATGAAAGGAACCAATTGAAAATAAGTAGACTAAACTTGTCTAAATTATTCAACGAACCATGACGCTCAATATATATATATATATATATATATATATATATATATATATATATATATATATATATATATATATATATATATAATATAAATGTCGAAAATACACCGAATAAATAATATGTATCAACACGGTAATTTTCGCCCTTTCTTTAATAATGATACCAAAAAGCTTGTCTGTGAATATGAAAGGAACCAATTGAAAATAAGTAGACTAGACTTGTCTAAATTATTCAACGAACCATGAAGCTCAATATATATATATATATATATATATATATATATATATATATATATATATATATATATATATATATATATATATATATATATATATGTGTGTGTGTGTGTAATTTCTAAAGAAATACATAAAATAACATTTAAGTTGATAAAATCTGTTGGATTCATAAATAAAACTATTACTTCTTTTAAAAAAATGATTTCTTTACGTATGGATACGAAATTGAGCAGATATAATAATTTCCAGCACCAGAAGGATTCCACTTAACGGCACTATTCACCATTAGTAGAGCGGCAAAGTTTCTTCATGGCCGAGTCGATTAAAAGACGGTTCCCTCAAACCAGTAGATGAAAATAAATAAATATACTGTTTAATAAATAAACGGAGCATCTATTCAAATTTGAATATTCACTAACAACAATATTTTTATTTATTTTATATATACATATAAATATTAATATACTGGAAGCGCGTAACACAAAAACCTTTCAAATTTGTCATATTTTTATATATATATATATATATATATATATATATATATATATATATATATATATATTTTGTGTGTGTGTCTACAGATTAAGGGAGAAAGTAAAACATGCTGTTTTGTGAATTTTATATATCTATATATTCGTGTTCTATATTGGGGTGCTTATATACAAACGTAGGTATATCCCATTTATTGTATCCTAATGAAGAAAATATACTTTATTTTACGCAACAAATATTTTGTGCATGATAAAACCCCTCGCTAATAATGCAATTAACCCAATGGACCATTTATAACTCGCATTATACAGTGGTATTTCCGGATCCCAATTAGGCTAATAACCGATTCACTCTCTGGACATAATGATCGACATTCGGATATTAAAAATTCCATATGCACATTCTTCCAACACATCCGTCTTGACATTCATCAACGTAAGCACAACAGAGTCTGTTATTTATGTTTTAAAATATTTTACTTTCGTTTGACATAAGATCACGATAATGGAGGAGGAAGACCTCATCGAACTCACTGGTAATGGCTTCAAAACAAATTTATTCGCTACGTGAACATGACAAACAGCTATATATATATATATATATATATATATATATATATATATATATATATATATATATAAAATAAATAAATAACTACCTGTCATGTTTTACTAGTGAATAAATTTGGGGGGTCATGAGCATTGACACTAATTTTGAAATATCTACGCTTTGATGTTGTATAATCTGACTTGGCGCGAATTTTTTATGTGTACATTTTTGCAAGAGATCAAAAGTTTCACAATAGTTCAAAAATCAAAATCAACCTTTTTTAGTGTTTCTTTTGCTGACCTCAGCCATATTTTTGATTTTTATGTTTTATTTCATTTTCAGAGTTTCATCTTTTTCTTTCTTTCTTTCTTTCTTTCTTTCTTTCTTTCTTTCTAACTTCAGCAATGATTTTCTTTCATGCTCTATTTCATTTTCATAGTTTCATGTTTTTCTTTCTTTTTCTTTCTTCCTTGCTTTCACTTCTCCTTTCTATCTTACTTGCTTCCTCACCTTAACTATATTCTTTCTTTTATTTTTTATTTCATTTTCCGTGTTTCATGTTTTTATTTCCTTCCTTCCTTCATTCATTCATTCATTCATTCATTCATTCATTCTTTCTTTCTTTCTTTCTTTCTTTCAGCTGAAGAGGTATTGTGCTTTTCAAGCTATAAGGTATAAGGTATTCACATAAAATTCCTTCGATGACCATTCGGAATAACACGATGAATGTTCTCCGGCAAGTTGGCAGTTCAAGGTCGACCTGACTTAAAAATTATCAACTGTCGAAGTTCTTAGAGACTGCGTAACATGGAATTTGTTATCCAAGTTCAAAGTCGCATTGGAACTGCTTGTATCATTTTCACACTAACGAGTTAAAAAGAGTTAACAATTCGTTACTCCCTGCTCTCTGTCCTATTGCCAGTGATCATGACTATTGTTGTCTCACTGGCACACACCAATGTTAGAGTCTAGATTACATGGATATTGATTGATCTTGTTTTTTTTTTGTTTCTGAAAACCAGAAAAATGGCTTGAATTGCTGGAAAATAAGATAAAAATATCAAAGAAGTTCGTTGGTCTTTAACCGAACCTGATTCTTTTTATTTACATGCAGACTATTGTCCTCATATTTGTTGTTGTTATCGCAACCTTTTGGCCGTTGAACCTCCCCTCCCCCCGATCTTCATCAGGTTTATGCCGATTCGGTTAACCTACATGGAATTCCGAACTGAGCACTTTATTTAATCTAAGTGGGTAGACAGTTCTCGTTTCATCCATGTCTACGGATATCTCGTTTAGTTATTATTGTTTTAGTTATAGTCTTCAGTTATTGCTAGCCTTGCTTCCACTGAGTCCAAGGACACACTCCAGCCCAGATTGAACCCAGGATTATTATATTACCAAATTCACAGACCAGCTCTTTAATATTATATATCTTTAATATGCGACAATTGTCTGTGAAGAACTTGGAACCTTAAACATAAGCTGAGATACTGACGAGTGTTGCTGCTGATGGACTGTGGTTGCCACGCTTGACTATACTTAGTGAAGCTTTTTTCTTGTATTACATCGGTTACTGCAGTTTAAGACTTACTATCTTTTCTATTTCTTTATTAGTCGTTCCCATGTCGTATTCCTTTCTGTACTAGGCCTGCTAAAGGAGGTCTTCATAGGCTAGCATATACTCTTTTCGATATTCCTTCAGTCTTACGTTTTTACTGATGCTTTTTATTATGATTCAAAATTATTCATTTGCCTTATTTATTATTGCTTATATATATATATATATATATATATATATATATATATATATATATATATATATATTGTCTTCACAATGTAGTGAACCGTGGCTGTCCTTTGTAGTGGACCGTGGCTGTAATGTTGTTGAGTAGAAGTAGAAGAAACATGTGGGTTCAGAATCTCCTGCTAGCTGGTCCAACTACACAAGAAAGTTGGACTTTTAATTAAGTCCAAAGAATGCAAAGAAAACAAACAAAACACAAGACCGATAATATATGTATACAAATATATATATATTAATAACAGGTTACATAGAAACAGTTACAAAAGGACAAAGTGTGTGTGAATATTATATATGTGCGTTTGTGTGTGTTGTGCTTAGCGTGTTCCCTTGTTAGCGCCTACATTTCGAGGTTGTAATCTGAAAGCCTGAGGAAAAAGAGAGATTTACCTCCAGGTGTCGACGCGAAGGCCTGAGAGAGAAAGAGAAAGAGAAAGAGGCGAAGGGTCAGCGGCTATTTATAGCAGTGAAGAGCGACTCCTGGTGAAAGGGTTACGAACTGAAGGAGGAGTTAACTCCGATAACAATATGTTCCCATTTTCATTTGGCTTGATATTTTCTTGTGATTAATATTTCAAAACCAATGAAAGTATTAGTGCAATTGACAATAACCCCACGAAAATAAGAATAACAAAAATTGATGTATCACACTATTACTGAATTTACGAATCTGTAAGAGATTTTACCACAGCAAATCTATGCAAAATATCACGAGGAGAACACTTTGTATGCAACTGCCAAACATGGTTCCCTGAGTGGCGTATAGATTGAAGTGGCCTTGAAGATGGACTGTGGTCATAGCGCTTAGGGAAGCAAATTAAGTATTCTTATTGTGCTCTCATCTCATTAAATATATTTGGCCACAAACATTTTGAACAACCATTATATAGGAAAAAAACAGAAATAAAAAAAAAGAAAGAACTAAAAGCATCAGAAGTCAAATCGTCAAGTGTCTTAACTTCTTAGTCCAAAGAAAAAACCCAAGCGAGTATAAAGACTAAAACGAAGCGTTCTCAATACGCTAAGCAGAGCGGTAAATTAGAATAAATCCTAACGAGCCAGGCAAGCCTACCTAGGTTTCACCTAAACGGATGTTCAAGGTAAACTGGCTAAAAAGGTAATGACAGTATTTATTGATTAAAAGATTTAAAAACATAAATGTAGTTTTATCAATAAAGGGTAAGGGGGGAGATTTGAACCAGGCATTGATCTATTTAATAAGTCATCTCCCAGGAAACGAGATAAAGAGAAGAAAGCAGAAGTGGAAGTAGCGGTTTGAGAAAGGAAGAAAAATAAAGAGTTTGTAAAGAATAAAAGAAAAAGAAAAAGAAAAGGAAGAGGAAGGGTAAATTAACATATATGGGCATATTGCGGTTAATTTGAAAAAAAAAAAAACATTTGACATTAATATACGCATTAAAATTTTTTCAACAAAATAACCTAGGAAATAAATATAGTGTGATGCAGTCTGATGTAACTGGTAAAAACCATATACCTGGGAAATAAATTTTAACCAAATAACACTTATGGGCGTCTGTTTTCTATTTAAATTGAATTAATAATTGCTCTGATTTGATACTGAGCGCTCTCGATTACAGCCTCCTTGGGATTATCGGTACGGATTACCAAACTTTTCATTACTTAAGTACATATATATATATATATATATATATATATATATATAATAGTATTAAAGTATACTATATTATGGTCGAAAGTGGTAAATATCAGAGATTGAGGCTGAAGCAGAAAACAGACTATTGCCAGTATCTGACATCACTACCCACTTATATGCATGCATGTATGAGCGTGTGTACGAGTTGGGTGCTCTCAGTCAACCCACTCTGTAAAATCTAAAATATGACCAAACGTTAAAATATTTGTAGTACCTACTTGGTAGAGCTGAAATTTTCAACACACCATCATCATATATATATATATATATATATATATATATATATATATATGTATATGTATATACACACACAAACACACGAGCACACACACACACACACACACACACACACACATATATATATATATATATATATATATATATATATATAACAAGACGGAAAAACTTAACACATCATCGAAGAATTCGGTAATAAATTTATTTCGACAGATACAATTTTTAATATCCGCCTCATCAGACCGAAATTACAAAATGCTTTAAATTTATTCATTCAATTTATTAAAAAAATTGTAAAATTAAATCACAAAAGAAAAGGAAGTAAATGACTAAATTACTTGACCTAGAAAAGATTTCCTGTGGATTTAGATTATTGAAGACAGAGGTGGAAAGTAAAAGGAGAAGCGAGCTGTCAGCATAATGACCAGGGATAGGTGTGGGGGGCAACTACAGTTGACAGCTAGTGAAATACATTGGAATTAAATAAAAAATTTAAATCCTCATCATCTAATCTACATCAATATAATATCAATCATCATAATATATACAAAAAAGAGTAAAAAAATAAATAATATAGTATATAAAAAAACCTTAAATTCAATATATCTAATTCATCTTCATAATTATAAAATACATCAAATATATGTGTGGTATATACATATAAAAACATATAAAAATATATACATACAAACCCAAAGTAAACACATATACAATGGATACACATACATATGTACCTACACACATGTATACATACACACACACACGCACACACATATATACATGTACACATATACATAGATCTAAATACATAGATACACATTCGTAAACATACCCACATATTAATACCCACATAATACCCCCCATATATATATATATATATATATATATATATATATATATATAACCTTTTACCAACCATCGTCTGAGGAAGTACAATCATAATATTGAAACATAATCGTTTAATGGAACGTGATTTCCTACCTGACGAAACGTTAAAAAAAATTTAATGTTGAAACAAGATATTCAGTTTTTTAGTGGGTTTGTGCATATTCTAATGTAACAATGCATAATAAATAAATAAATATTGCTCTACTTTTGTATTGAGCTCCATTTTAAATTAATGTTTTGAACGCTGAAATATTACTCTTCGTTCTTCCAATCGTACAATGGAACTCTTGAGTTAAAGGAGGTAAAAGGTCGTCCAACAGCTGCTAGTTACATTGACATGTTAAGAAAGGCATCGCTAATTACTAAAGGCCCTCATCTATGTGGAGAAAACTAGATTTTCCAACAGGACAATGCTGCAATCCACAACGCTCTCCAAATCGAAACCCAATTGAGAATGTCTGGGGACTGATGTCAAAGGATATTTATAAACATTGATCGCAATTTGAAACTGTGGATGCTCTTCTTGCTGCAGTTTATGCATCCTGCGTGAGCATCCCAAGCACCCTCACGCAGAAGTTAATAATAAGTATGCCAAAGTGAATTTTCCAAGTAATTCGAAGAAAAGAAGGATATACTGAGAATTAAATTGTCGTTGTGACTTATTTCTTCTGTGTTTTCTATATTTATTTACATGGTCTTATCTTTATGACCACCCCCCGCCAAAAAAACAAACAAACCTTTTTTCAATGTTTGTTTAAATTAATTAATTAATTAAAAGCTTAAAATTTTCACTTGTTTGTTGATAGAATACATTTTCTAATTAAATGTAAATGTTTAGCAAATATATTTTGATTAAAGTAATAGTATTTTATAATTTTTTTTTAAGCCTTTTGTATCTGGTCTTAAGATTTTGATAGCTGGGATAGTTTCGGATAGGATTTTCATGACAAGGCAACGTGAATTAATGAAGTCTTAACGTCAATTGATAATGGGTGCTAGACAGATGGGATAATCCATATCTGAAATTGTGAGGAAATTGATCAAGCCTTGATTTACGATATCACTTATGTACCGGTAATACTTGATGGAAGGCATCATCACCCACCAAGTCCAGCGCAGGGTCTAAGTACGGGTCCTTGATGATCGAATCTACAGGCATATAGCTAGAAGTGTCCGTAGTAACTGATCATCGACATTAGTTCAAATTACATCCACATTCAATGTAGAAGTTACCAGACTCATATTCAGCCGGTCAGTTGGTACGTTCTTTAGTGTCCTTGGTGCATCTTGTCAGAAGACCAAACAGAGTGCGCTGTTAACACGACGACAGTAGACAAAGCTCTTCAGCTGGGGTCTTATCGTGGCTAATTGGGTCCTAGAGAACTGGCAACATGCAACAAAGTTCATTAAGTTATGGGTTCAGTTGTTTCGGGTTGGTAGTAGGATTCAAGTATGACGAAGGCCCCCATAAAGTCATGGATCCCAGTTGTCAACAATGAGCCGTATAGGATGGTGATTATTATATGATGGTGTTCGGTATGGGTTGGATCCGCTGGTCTGACTAAATATGTTATTAACGGGTCACCACTACATTTCATTGCTTTGTGATCATTTGCATCGACTGATGAACCATTTACCCACAAAAGGATGTGTTATTCGAGCAGCGTAATGCACTGTGTTATCGAGGCCGAGATACCCAGAATTGGTTTGAGTCTAGAAACTTCCGATGAATGGAGTGGCCACCACTATTACCGGAAGTCATCTCAAGCATTTCTGGGATGTGCTCGAGAGGTAGATTCGCTGGTATGATACTATACATAAATATGGGAGCTGTGGTCAGTTATCGAAAAGGTATGGCTGAATATCTCTTCATTAGTCTTGTAGAATTAAAAACACGTTGAATCGATGCACTTCGACGGGATAGAGAAGGCCCTTCAGGATAATGGAAACTTTTGGCACGTTAGTGTATTCTAACGGTTGCAATTTTTTTTTCTCCTGCTAAGTTTTATTCACTTCACCAGGCAAGCGATGAACAAATTTGAACAAGTTTTTGCCGTAAACATTGAAGGTAAAATCTTCTTGCAAAAGAAAATTCGGAAAAATTGAGATAAAAAGAGAAAGTTTATTCACAAAAACACACACACATATATATATACACACACACACACGCACGCATTCATATAAAAACACATACATACAAAAATACATACATACAAAAAACACACACACACACACACACACACACACATATATATATATATATATATATATTAATAAATATATATATTATTCCTCATCGATAACATGACTCGGAGTTTCATGCACGGCACAATCTTCAGGTGCTGAGTAAAGACTGACCGTTATGTAATTTAATTAATTTAAGTGCAGTTATATATTATACTGGGATTAATTTTACAGTTGTGAATATTCATTTTTTAATTTTTAATATTAAGCATAAAGGGGGATTACTTTTTCTTTAAAAAACAAAAAAAAACAACATAATTTACATTAAAATTTACTCTGGATCAACGTATTTGAGCAGATATTTATTTTTATGCCTACATGTAATCATCAATCGAAGTTAGGGTTATTTAAGTGTTTTAAGATAACTAATTTTTCAACAAGGCATAAATTACATCTATTGTCTTTCTCATTGTAAGAGTTGGTTCTTGCTACAATATCCCACGTAATAACAGGTGTATTACCACCAATGTTTTAATTGCCAGGAATAATGTATAGACAGGACAGTGCTGTTTATGTATTTTATATTTCCTAAAGTCATTCGATAATGGTAGAAACGGAATTTCCAAGGGTTTTCAGTGGAACCAAAATAAAATTTGACATCGTTACCGGAACGTATATTAATTCGGTATACAATATTAACAGTCATACATTGACAGTTTAAAGGTATTGATCATATTTTTTCGCCAGTTGCATTTATTTAAAAAAATCAAAGGATAACGTTGTCTTTGTTGGAAATATATTTATTTATAGACCGCGACAGCTGTTAGGGAGATGTAATTAAATATGATTTAGTGTTTAAAAAGAATTATTCATTATTATTATTGTTTAGGTAATAAGCATGATAACATAGCACAAACAGCTATATTATGGAAAAATAAGTGAAATTACTTGCGTGTGTGGGGTTGCGGTCAGAAGTGTTTGCCATGACTTGTATACAAAAAGCTATAAAAATGGTTCTTTATATTATGAGGGCATAAAAACGAAGATGTATCTGAAGATATTTTATTTGATTCAGATCTCTCTACTACTAGCAATTCTGACACTTCTGATTTTTAATTTGTTTCTATGATTTTAGTTATATAAATTACTTTTATTATCTATTAATAAATTTAAAATTATAGATTAATTACTAATTTTTTATTTAAAAACTATTTGTTCCCAGATGTTGACACTAATATCGGTCTGCTGATGTGTTCAAATTTTGAAATAATGCAATAATAAAAATTTAAATTTCATCTATCTGATAGATGTCGCGATCTGTTAATATAATGTTGCTATGTTGGGATATAGATTTATTAATGTTACTAACGCAGCTATATGTAAATATAATGGATAGAGTATAGCAGAAGTGCTAATTCTTTTTTGTCAATTATAAAGAAAGCAACAATGTTTATCTAAAGATGACGAAATAAGGTTTTCGTTCTGGGGATCGAACGGTGTCCAGCGCTTTTTTTATTAACAGTATTAAGATAATATGATAGGTCTTGACCTGGTATCTCGATTCCGGTCTCTTTCTCACAGACGTGATATGGCTTCCCTCTGTCTTTTCTACAAATATTTTCATGGTGACTGCTTTGGCGAGCTATTTTCACTGGTGCCCCAACTGCATGACTTTAAGCGTGGTATTAGGTTGGCATCTCGGTCCCACCCTTTTGCTGTTGAAACAGTTAAATGTAACCGCCTTTTCTACTCAAACAACTTCTTTTCTCGCACTTTCCGAGAGTGGAACTCTCTTCCTCTTGCTTGCTTCTCTGATAACTATACTCTTCAAAAAATTAAATGTAACGTCAATCGACATCTTCCGATGCCTTGATGCTGATCTCCATCCTTTTCTTTATCCTTTCCTCATACACTCCTCTTTAATCTTACTATCATTCTCAGTAACCCCTGGCGTGCTGGTGGCACTCCCGCCTTGCTTGGGTTGAAATGTTTTAAAGAATCCGTTTGTATTGATTTTCACATCAATAATTTGTAGTCGTCTCATTCAGCAATCATATCTCCAAAATTGTTTTAGCATATTATCAGCATGATTTGTTTTACCTACGTACTGTCGTTTTGTTCCAACTAAAATGGTGACAACTTTTGCAGTCACTCAGAAATTTTCATACACCGAAGAAAGTTTGGACGACACAATGGCTGAAATCCAGTGATTAAAAACAAAAAAAACAAACTAAATATAAGTCTGCATCAGTGTGATAATCTATACATGTTCCAGTGTATTTATCTTCTAAAATGTTGCTAATCCCTGTTTCAGGTACCTGCTCAGGCACATTTGTGTTTATTCGCCACGGACATAGCTAACCGGTGGGTGATACAACAACTATGCTGAGACGGACCTCAGCTAGTGCTTCTGCGAAAGAACATATAAACAACTATGCTGAGACGGACCTCAGCTAGTGCTTCTGCGAAAGAACATATAAACAATTATGCTGAGACGGACCTCAGCTAGTGCTTCTGCGAAAGAACATATAAACAATTATGCTGAGACGGACCTCAGCTAGTGCTTCTGCGAAAGAACATATAAACAACTATGCTGAGACGGACCTCAGCTAGTTCTGCTTCAATTATGCTGAAACCTCAGAACATATAAACAATTATGCTGAGACGGACCTCAGCTAGTGCTTCTGCGAAAGAACATATAAACAATTATGCTGAGACGGACCTCAGCTAGTGCTTCTGCGAAAGAACATATAAACAACTATGCTGAGACGGACCTCAGCTAGTGCTTCTGCGAAAGAACATATAAACAACTATGCTGAGACGGACCTCAGCTAGTGCTTCTGAAAGAACATATAAACAACTATGCTGAGACGGACCTCAGCTAGTGCTTCTGCGAAAGAACATATAAACAACTATGCTGAGACGGACCTCAGCTAGTGCTTCTGCGAAAGAACATATAAACAACTATGCTGAGACGGACCTCAGCTAGTGCTTCTATGAAAGAACATATAAACAATTATGCTGAGACGGACCTCAGCTAGTGCTTCTGCGAAAGAACATATAAACAATTATGCTGAGACGGACCTCAGCTAGTGCTTCTGCGAAAGAACATATAAACAACTATGCTGAGACGGACCTCAGCTAGTGCTTCTGAAAGAACATATAAACAATTATGCTGAGACGGACCTCAGCTAGTGCTTCTGAAAGAACATATAAACAATTATGCTGAGACGGACCTCAGCTAGTGCTTCTGCGAAAGAACATATAAACAACTATGCTGAGACGGACCTCAGCTGAGACGGACCTCAGCTAGTGCTTCTGAAAAGAACATATAAACAACTATGCTGAGACGGACCTCAGCTAGTGCTTCTGCGAAAGAACATATAAACAACTATGCTGAGACGGACCTCAGCTAGTGCTTCTTCTGAAAGAACATATAAACAACTATGCTGAGACGGACCTCAGCTAGTGCTTCTGCGAAAGAACATATAAACAACTATGCTGAGACGGACCTCAGCTAGTGCTTCTGAAAAGAACATATAAACAACTATGCTGAGACGGACCTCAGCTAGTGCTTCTGCGAAAGAACATATAAACAACTATGCTGAGACGGACCTCAGCTAGTGCTTCTGCGAAAGAACATATAAACAACTATGCTGAGACGGACCTCAGCTAGTGCTTCTACGAAAGAACATATAAACAACTATGCTGAGACGACGGACCTCTGAGACGGACCTCAGCTAGTGCTCAAAGAACATATAAACAGTTATGCTGAGACGGACCTCAGCTAGTGCTTCTGCGAAAGAACATATAAACAATTATGCTGAGACGGACCTCAGCTAGTGCTTCTGCGAAAGAACATATAAACAACTATGCTGAGACGGACCTCAGCTAGTGCTTCTGCGAAAGAACATATAAACAACTATGCTGAGACGGACCTCAGCTAGTGCTTCTGCGAAAGAACATATAAACAACTATGCTGAGACGGACCTCAGCTAGTGCTTCAACTATGAAAGAAACATATAAAAACAACTATGCTGAGACGGACCTCAGCTCAAAGAACATATAAACAACTATGCTGAGACGGACCTCAGCTAGTGCTTCTGCGAAAGAACATATAAACAACTATGCTGAGACGGACCTCAGCTAGTGCTTCTGCGAAAGAACATATAAACAATTATGCTGAGACGGACCTCAGCTAGTGCTATAAACAATTATGCGAAACCTCAGCTAGTGCTTCTGCGAAACATATAAACAATTATGCTGAGACGGACCTCAGCTAGTGCTTCTGCGAAAGAACATATAAACAACTAAGACGGACCTCATTATGCAATTATGAGACGGACCTCAGCTAGTGCTTCTGCGTAAGAACATATAAACAACTATGCTGAGACGGACCTCAGCTAGTGCTTCTGCGAAAGAACATATAAACAACTATGCTGAGACGGACCTCAGCTAGTGCTTCTGCGAAAGAACATATAAACAACTATGCTGAGACGGACCTCAGCTAGTGCTTCTGCGAAAGAACATATAAACAACTATGCTGAGACGGACCTCAGCTGGTGCTTCTGCTGAAAGAACATATAAACAACTATGCTGAGACGGACCTCAGCTAGTGCTTCTACGAAAGAACATATAAACAACTATGCTGAGACGGACCTCAGCTAGTGCTTCTGCGAAAGAACATATAAACAACTATGCTGAGACGGACCTCAGCTAGTGCTTCTGCGAAAGAACATATAAACAACTATGCTGAGACGGACCTCAGCTAGTGCCTCAAAGAACATATAAACAACTATGCTGAGACGGACCTCAGCTAGTGCTTCTGAAAAAGAACATATAAACAACTATGCTGAGACGGACCTCAGCTAGTTCTGCGAAAGAAATATAAACTTCTGCGAAAGAACATATAAACAACTATGCTGAGACGGACCTCAGCTAGTGCTTCAACTGCGGAAAGAACATATAAAACAATTATGCTGAGACGGACCTCAGCTAGTGCTTCTGCGAAAGAACATATAAACAACTATGCTGAGACGGACCTCAGCTAGTGCTTCTGCGAAAGAACATATAAACAACTATGCTGAGACGGACCTCAGCTAGTGCTTCTGCGAAAGAACATATAAACAATTATGCTGAGACGGACCTCAGCTAGTGCTTCTGAAAGAACATATAAACAACTATGCTGAGACGGACCTCAGCTAGTGCTGAAAGAACATATAAACAATTATGGACGGACCTCAGCTATAAACAATTATGTGCTTCTTCTGCGAAAGAACATATAAAACAACTATGCTGGAGACGGACCTCCAGCGAAAGAACATATAAAAACAACTATGCTGAGACGGACCTCAGCTAGTGCTTCTGCGAAAAACTATGCTGAGACGAACATATAAAAAAAGAACATATGCTGAGACGGACCTCAAGAACATATAAACAACTATGTGCTTCTTCTGCGAAAGAACATATAAACAACTATGCTGAGACGGACCTCAGCTAGTGCTTCTGCGAAAAGAACATATAAACAACTATGCTGAGACGGACCTCAGCTAGTGCTTCTGCGAAAAGAACATATAAACAACTATGCTGAGACGGACCTCAGCTAGTGCTTCTGAGAGACGAAAGAACATATAAACAACTAGACGGACCTCAGCTGTGCTGAGACGGACCTCAGCTAGTGCTTCTGCGAAAGAACATATAAAACAATTATGCTGAGACGGACCTCAGCTAGTGCTTCTGCGAAAGAACATATAAACAACTATGCTGAGACGGACCTCAGCTAGTGCTTCTGCGAAAGAACATATAAACAACTATGCTGAGACGGACCTCAGCTAGTGCTTCTGCGAAAGAACATATAAACAACTATGCTGAGACGGACCTCAGCTAGTGCTTCTGCGAAAGAACATATAAACAACTATGCTGAGACGGACCTCAGCTAGTGCTTCTGCGAAAAACAACATAAAACAACTATGCTGAGACGGACCTCAGCTAGTGCTTCTGCGAAAGAACATATAAACAACTATGCTGAGACGGACCTCAGCTAGTGCTTCTGAAAAGAACATATAAACAACTATGCTGAGACGGACCTCAGCTAGTGCTTCTGCGAAAGAACATATAAACAATTATGCTGAGACGGACCTCAGCTAGTGCTTCTGCGAAAGAACATATAATCTGGCGGGACCATTATTTTGAAGAGGGCCAGTATACTTAAACCCTCGCTCACGATCACTAGTCACTCGCGTAATTACAACTTTCAAACTGTTTTGTCTACCCAGTTTCACTGGCAGGGCTTGTGCCAACGCGTGGTATATATTTTAGATACCGTACTTTGGGATAATCTCTCCAGACTGTAGTTATCAAAGTCACCACTTTGACAAAGCGACCCTGGGGAAATTCGAACCAGTGTCTTATGATCGAAATCACTAAAGGTCGAACCACTTTCCACGCGTCCAAATTAGTCCCTAGAATAACGACAATGTTTTATCACTGCCTTTTTCACGTAGTAATATATTTTCTTCTTTGTTTTTTGTTTGCTTTACTAAAAAGCTACTAAAAATTGAGAGGCGTTCGATATAGAAAAGCAAAGGATTTAGGAACGTTAATAAAATATGGGAAAAGGCAAAGTTATTAGGGAAACCCTATAAATACAAGACAAGGGAAAAGGAGAAGAAAAATAAATGGCGACAAAACCTGCAGAGTTATTTTCAGGTTGATCCCTGTTATTACGTAGATCCAATGAGTCAATTATATGAAATCCGAACAAAGACCATTCAATTCAATTTTACATTATGCTGTATATAGTTATTTTCTAGTTGCATTGTTTTCTCTTGCAACACAGCTAAGGGAGATAACTTATAATTGGTCCTGTCTCAGTAGGAGTTGGCAATTTTCTTTTCTATAAGAATAATTTCACTCAAGAATAGTTGGACAACGTTCGAAAAAAAAATCAGTAAGTATATTCATAGAATGAATATTTTGACATAATTCGTTCAGGGATTAGCTTGATTTTTCTTTTAATCGAGCAGAGTCTCAGTCTACACAAAGCAAATCAAACTTGAGTTGTTTTTTCCCTAATGTGAAAATCAGGTTAAGTAAAGACAAAAATTAAATTTTTTAAAGAGCATTCCCTCTTCGAAACAAGCAATGTGTCTTGTTGAAGGTGATTTTGCCACAAATAGCAAGCTTTTAAAACTGCGAGGTTAAAGTTTTCCTTATTCTCAAAAAAGCGACCAAAATGATTATTTTACTTTGAAAAGTCTTATTTAAAACCTCTGACATTATTGAGTTTTGTAAATATCTATTTTATCTCTCTTTATTTTATTAGTGTCTCTTTTATGATTGCAGTATTAAAATGTCAACAAGGCTAACTCAATACTGTCCGTGTCAAGCAAAAGCCAAGATCTATTTGTGACAAGAACTAAAATAAGATAGAACAAAACTAACTTTTTTAAAAGTTACATAAAACGAATTTATAAGTCAGTTGAATTTTACAGTTATGTTATTCGATGTTTTTTCTTGGTGAAAAGCACTTGTGCATATTTTAAGGGATAAAATGCGATAATCTATGAGAAAAGTATATAACGTTACAGTGATTTACTAAGCGTAACTTAGATGTGGAATAAAGCCGAAATTATTGGATATACAGTGAGGATCGAATTTACTACTAAGTTATAACTGATTTAGCGAAACAAGGTTACTAACCATTACACCACGTTGAAATGTCTAAGTGCGTATGTTATAATCCGCTCTTAAAGTATACTGATGAATAGATTGAAGGCATTTTAGGTATTGGACCGACATTGATAATCCTGATCTATTTAACATAAAAAGAAAACAGCTTTATCAGTATGGTTGGCCACTTGTTTCCTAGCATGGCTATCTGCTAGGATGTCCAGCTAATCGCGTTTGTAGATGCCTGTTCAGGCGAACTCGTGTTTCTTCCACATCCAGAGAGTAAAGCTGGGGTTTATACTTTAACTATACAGAGCAGGCCTGAATTACAAATTCTGGGAGAGAACGTATAAACTGGCGTGAACAACACTTTGAACAAGAACAGTATGACCATCGACGTCGACCTAATTTCAATCACAAACTTTAATGTTTAAGGTCAACCGTTGGTATGGTTTTCAGTCAATTCTCACCCAGCACCACCGCCCGCTGAGATCATTTTCTCAGTCCCATATTATCAAGATGTCATAAATCAACCTTTCTAACCACTTGACCATCAACAATAGCTTTATAATACATGATTAATGGATTATCCAATCTTCAGATTTAACCACTTGACCATCAACAATAGCTTTATAATACATGATTAATGGATTATCCAATCTTCAGATTTAACCACTTGACCATCAACAATAGCTTTATAATACATGATTAATGGATTATCCAATCTTCAGATTTAACCACTTGACCATCAACAATAGCTTTATAATACATGATTAATGGATTATCCAATCTTCAGATTTAACCACTTGACCATCAACAATAGCTTTATAATACATGATTAATGGATTATCCAATCTTCAGATTTAACCACTTGACCATCAACAATAGCTTTATAATACATGATTAATGGATTATCCAATCTTCAGATTTAACCACTTGACCATCAACAATAGCTTTATAATACATGATTAATGGATTATCAATCTTCAGATTTAACCACTTGACCATCAACAATAGCTTTATAATACATGATTAATGGATTATCCAATCTTCAGATTTAACCACTTGACCATCAACAATAGCTTTATAATACATGATTAATGGATTATCCAATCTTCAGATTTAACCACTTGACCATCAACAATAGCTTTATAATACATGATTAACGGATTATCCAATCTAAGATTTTATGTACACTATTACATTGTTCAGACTGCTGTGCTCGTCTTTATTGTCATATTCATAACGTTTCAGTCGTTATACGCTCCGGCTTTCTTCAGGTAATATGCGTTGGAATTTCGAACCGATTTATTTAGTCCACTGAGGTAGCTTGATCTAGTTCCATCTGTCATGGCTTTTCTGGATATTTCGGTTTCAGTTATTTCCCTTTGGTATCTGTGACAGGTATTGAACTCACAACTCTATGTGTCAAGTCGTTGCACTACTTCAAACGTCGCATTTATCCACTGGTCCATGTGTCATTGGGGACATCAGTGAATGATTTTTTTGGATTTGGAAATTCCATGTTATATCACCTGAAGAAAAACACATCGTACAACGCTCGAAATTTCGTGAATATGACAATAAATATGAGGACAACAGTCCTCACAATGTCAGTATTGTAAATAGTTACAATACCTCATCTCAGAAATATAGACAGATGTTTAAAACTTGATATTTAAAATATCCTGGTAAAAAGCTGGATAGTTGTTCGATCCTATGCGTGAGCATTTTGATTATTGACTGATATTTTTTATTCATTGTACTTGTAGAATATGACACACACTATGTAAATATCATGAATAGTACTTAATGACAACAAGCAACCTTTGTTCTAAGAGAAATTGATCTGAGATGACTCCAATATGCACAATACATAATCTAAGAGATACCCAAATAGATTTTGCACTCTGTATTACTTCTCAGTAGTTTTTACAACATTATTTTCTTGTAAAATAACCCCTGATACATCAACGTTTACATGGTACTTCCCTGTTATTAATTTGGGCTGTATGATTAAAGGCTGTTCAAAGAATTCTGAAAGTTAATTCCTGTTACGTTGCCGGGTAAATACAATGTAACTTTCGTTATATACAGAATTAATAATAATTGAATATATATGGCGTCTTCTTACGTTCCCTAATCATGAATACTCGTCTCTTCAAAATTTCTAGACGAATGAATTCTTGCAGGACAATTTCTAAATTTTACATTGGAAGTAACGAACGAGGCGTTTTGAAATATAAATGCTGTTTCAATAACTTGGATTGATTTTAAATGTGAATTAAGTTTAAACGTCTAATGCTTTTTTTTTCTTTTTCTTTCAGATTTAACAACTTAAGTCTTTGGCAATTTCAACCATGGAAAGATTAACAATCAAACAACGTGTTGAAGTTTTCAAGAGAGCAATTGGAAAATTGTTCGTAAATTCAAACAAACTGTGTCGGTGGCAGATGTGAAAACACCATTGCTTGCTCGTTTACGCCGTTCAGTTGAAAACATTACTGCAGTGCACGAGAATGTGACCGAAAGTCCAGACCCCTCTATTCAACTCTATTCGATCGCCTACGTTTTGAAGGTACATAGCATTAAAAACATCAAATCAAAACTGAAAACTAAAATGAATTATCACTTTGTTAATTTTTTGCCATTTTGAAATGCTAAATTTAACACGGAGTAGGCATGGTGGAGTAATAGATTGAACGGCTCCGGAGCCGAGTTAGAATTCCAGTTGATCCATTACATTCACTTATGTGCTATTACACTTGGGAAAGGTATGAATCTTCTTCTTCTAGTAGGACAGTCCGGGTTCTGTAGCCTTGGATGGCAACTGGTCTACCGCAGAAAGAAATGGCAACCTACTGTGGGAAAAAAAAATCGGCTTCGTCAATCATGTATCGAAAGATACATGATCGCCTAAGCGTGTATCATGCATGGCACATAACTGACTGGCTGAAATTTAACACAAATGCACTCATGTACAGCTTTTAGAAGGCCATTGTTTTGATATTGATATAAAATTGTAATTGCTGCAAAACTGACTCTGTGTTGTTCTTTCACGTATAATAGAAAAAAAAACATCTTTTCTCAGGTACAAACTATGGGTTAAATAACAGTGTAGACTTTATTTTCTTGCCTTAGATGGTAGCCAGTCTAGGGGCAAAGAACACTCTGAATTCCAACTCGGCGAGGAGGCAACGGAAATGCACTTCATTATTTTTCTCAATAATATCGCTTACGGCCACAACACTTTGAAAACATCTGTTGCCATACGATCACCGAAGTTAAACAATGTCGAGCCTGGTCAGTAACCAGATGGGTGATCGTTTTGGAATATCAGGTGCTGTTAGCTTGGCGGATGCCGGTGGTATAATGGATAATGGCTCGGAATTGTTAATCGGAGTTCCAATTCACGTTGGGTTCGTTATATTCATTTACGCAAAAATATCATTGGGAAAGGTATGAATTTATCTCTTCTACCCCTAGCTATGGGTTAATTAGTAAGACTTGTATCACTAAATCATTGTTAGCCCCAAAATTATTTTTACAATTTAAAAATATTTCTGGCTTTAAATAATTTGCAATAAACCAGAGAAAACTAATCAATAAATAACTTGCAATAAACCAGAGAAAACTAATCAATAATCTCAATAATACATGACAATTCACAGATAACCAAGAAACGGAAATCTTTGAAATGGGAATCATGATCGCTTCTGTCCTGAAAAAAATGCTATGTACCATGTTTGATTTATTAAGTCACACTAGACAAGGTTTTTGCCGATGTTTCTTAAGTTGGTTATTTATGTTGGTATCCGCTTTCTTTAACACGTTATTAAAAAATAAAAAAAAAAACTACCTAGGTTAGATTGCTTTTTTTTTGCCGGTAAGGATATCTTTAAATTTAAATGTTAAAACATATGAAAACGACCAGAAGCGTTTATTATAACGATAAGATAATTTGAGAATTTTGTGCTTTACTGTCCATCTGTAAGAGAGAAACAACTTCCATTAAGCCAATAAATAACGTCAACAACAGAAATGGCGATGATGTGACCCTTCAACAGAATACATGACATTTTTATTGCCTTTTATCGGATCAGAATTATTTATTTCTTATCGGAATTCTTCGTTGTTCGGCAATCAGTGTTAAGGTGATGTGTGTCAGCGTATTGCTGTGTCTTAGCTGTTGAGGAAACAACCAAACAAGTGTGATAAGCCAAAAGGAATTGCACTTATCAATCAATGTATAATTCACTATATTTGATGTCATTTTAAACCGCTGCTCCTATTTCCATTCAATATTACTATTAATTATTTAATATTTGACGCACTTTGGTATAAGTGCGGATCGTCTACGGCGTCTGGGTAAATGTTAGCTTACCGAAAAAACTTTATATATATATATATATATATATATATATACACACACACACACATATATATATATATATATATATATATATATATATATATATATATATATATATATGAACCTAAAGAGACAGGTAAACCTACATAGGTTTCACCTATACGGATCGTCAATTGACCCTGATGATCCATATAGGTGAAACCTAGGAGGTTTACCTGGCTCTTTAGGTTCATATTTAGGTTTGCTCTACTTAGCGTATTGAACAATTTACGTAGTTACTTTTGCTTTACTCGTTTTGGAGTTTTTTTTCTTTGAACTCTGAGCTTGAATTCTGGACGATTGTTTTCGCCTCAATTTCATGGTCTTGGTTCCTTCTTTTTTTATTCCTTATTTTCCTTTGGTCATTGGTTTCTTCAATTACAAGACAAAATACCTAAGGTTTTTCCAAAAGAGTAACATTATTTATAATATATATATATATATATATATATATATATATATATATATATTATAAATTGATTGATTTATAATATGCTTTTTTCGCTACACAGTTCTAACCGCGTTTCAAAAAATGGAAGCTAAAAGCCTCGAATTTAATTTTGTAATTAAATTAAAGTCATTAGTTCCATTTCATCCTCATGCGGATTTTGGAGTAACTTATTATATATATATATATATCTCGGATCTGTGGAATTAATTTATGTTATGACGCGGCGAAAGAAGATAGCAATCTGCCCATGGCAATAATGAAAATTTCAAATTGGTCAAGTGGCCTACAAGACAGAATGCTAAGAGATAATGTTAATCAGGCCACCCAAGAGAGAGAGAGAGAGAGAGAGAGAGAGAGAGAGAGAGAGAGAGAGAGAGAGAGAGATAAACCATTAACTATCTTTCGGAGATGTCATTGTTTTTGGAAAGAGACCACCTGTTTTATTGTCCAAACCTGAACATGATAAAAGTTTGATACCGGAGGAGATAATTAGCAATGCGTCCAGTCAACCACCCACTTTACGCTGGCGAAAATCTCGATTGATAAAGTCCAGGGGACATTCGGTTAAGATAGAGATTAGGGACCGCACCACGTGTCGTGGGAGGTCTGCTCGGGGAAGAGAGAGAAAGAAAAAAAAAAGGAAGATAATTTTTTTTTCTCTTTCCTTTCAGCGATAATGGCAAACACCCACGCTGCTGAACGTTCATTGGCTGAAAGGTAGCGTGAGCGGTAGGCGAAGGTAAACTATGAGAAAGAGGGGAAACCTGTTGACGCCCTCTGAGGGGATTGGTATGAGATACCAATATGCGAAAGGAAGAATTTGGGAGGACGATTCCCTTAAAGTAGAAAGTAATGGACTTCCAAAAATGGAAAGTAATAAATTTTCCTGTCCGAAAACAAAGAAAATCCTTATTGTGGATTTAGAATTATCAAGGAACCTCAAACCCCGACAGACCCACCCCGGGTTTGGTCGGCGTCCATATAAGCAGAGTCGCAGCGAGTGGCAACAGTAACACAGAGTTGAGTTGGAAGTTGAGTCAGATAGAAGTTAGTTGCAGTTGAGCTGTGAGCTCTGAGACCCGCCTCGCAGGAAGCTGACTGAAGATCCACGTATTCCGACTTAGACTTCTAACCAAAAACAATTTATTTTTGAAGACCGACTTAGACTCACACCACCAAAACAAGTTTTACGAATATCGCCTGAAGACACCAAAAAAACAGTTTCTTGAAAAACAATTTAAGATGTTAAGACTCGCCTAACAAACACAGTGTCACGAATCCATATTAGCGGTTTGGGAGAAAGATGCAGTCCTGTATTCTGAAACCAGATATAAAATATTGTTATTCTTTTTTTAGCACATTTGAACTTTTCGAGTTGTTACTTTATTTTCTTTTACATATACTTGTGCAGTGTTAACTTTGCTCAGACTCGGCTTGCATTGCGGCCCGGCGACTGATTGATTTCGTCTACCTAAGATCAAGTCACAACGTGGGTAGGTTAGACTAGAAACCAAAGCAGTTACTTCGGTAACCAGGCGTTGGAGGCGAGCTGGGAACGACAAAGCTGATACCGAATCTAACCAGATTCCCATCCGAATCAGCCAAGGGTTAGAACGTCACATTTGGTGCCGCGACCAATATCAAGTCAGTTGGTCGTCACAGGATAGCACGGAGACGAGGGCAGAGAGGCCACGGGGTGACGTCACAGGTGTTTTCTGGGCAGGATAGCCTTACGGAGCCCAACCACCTCCAGGCTTGTTTGAATTCCAAATTTTCCTTCTCCTGATGCCACCCGAGGCTATAGAATCCAGATATTTACCCACAGCTTGTGTGTGTGGGGGGGTGGAGAAGAGATGCAATTCATATCTTTTCCAAGGGTATTAGCACTTAAGTGAATGTAATGACAAAAAACCATCATATTAAATAAATACTCGTAGGCAACACAAACATAGAGAATAAAATAAAATCTTATGGTAATACAGTGTAAACCGGATATAAGAGACCCGGATATAAGAGAAACCCGGATATAAGAGAGATTTTATCTGGTCCCAAATTAGAGCCTGTGTTAATGTATATAAAATAGACCAAACCCGGATATAAGAAAAACCCGGATATAAGATACTTCTTCTCCGGTCCCGACAACTCTCTTATATCCGGGTTACACTGTAGTAATATTTGCCATTTTCTTATAAGGAGATATTCGGTATTCATTGACCGGGCAGCCAATACTACTGTCCGTTAGAATTTATAAGATTTTTATCTTAAAACAATTTTTTTTCTGGAAAATAGATTTCTCAAGTCCAGTAGCTGCTATCGCTCTTTCCAGTACTAGTGAGAGTTTTCTTCCTAGCCTTTTATTTGAAGTAGTGTGGAAGGCTAACATCTTGATTATGTCATTATTTTCTCTTAGAGTTACATGATATCCAGTGTGGTTGTTTTTGCTGTTAAAAGTCCTCAAGTGATATGGTTTCTGCGATTTGGTACAGTTCTTTATTCTTGATTCTTTAGCGCCAGATCTCAAGGTTCCAATAAATATGGTCATCTCCAAGATCATCGGGTTTCACTCGCTCAAAACGATTTTTAATCATTGATAGGTGAAAGCGGTTGTATACAGCTGACAGTTTAGATATTTCTGAACGGGTTTCACGACATGCATGTCATCCACATGAAAGACTCGATCTGAGGAGGCTATTTAAGCACATGACACGTATTTTCAGGTTGATGCTTTGTAGCAATTTGCGACATAAGGTGAAAGTATATTATCATGAACTGGTCCGTTGGAGAAATGTTCAATACGAACTTTGTGGGTAATAATGTAAAATTCATTCGTCATTTTTAAAAATCCAAGCTACTTTCAGCATGTAAGTAATCATGGCTCTCGACATCTTCCTTTTTCTTTAATAATTGTTAATTGCCTTAACTGTTCTTAGGAAAGGTAATGTTGCTTTTTTTCTCTACGATTTTGAATTCGAAGTTATAATTTTCCTAGACTTGTCGACATACGAAGGCTTACAGAGACAAGTTAGATTTATTATTTTATACATAGCTGGTGAGAGAAGAGACTGTCCCATGTCTTTCTTATGAGCAGCTGTTGAAAGTGAACAAGAACGGGCTTGGCAGGAATTTGAACTCAGCCTGCCAATTTTATTTTTCACGCCGATAAACGCGATGCATTCGGCACTGAAAGAAAGAGAAAGAAAAAGAAACAAAAAACAAAAAATTGTCATATGATTGGGATCGCATTTAAAATAATCAAGAGATGACGTATTCTTTTTCTCACAGATAAAGAAAAATCAGTGAACTTTATAAAAAACAATTTTTCTTATCGTGTCCTCAGGGATTCTTCATTTCTTCAATAAACAACTGACAATACCCACACTAGTAATAATCCAATAAAATAAAAGAACATTTACTAATTTAGAATTCTTTGGTACGAGGCAATAAGCGAGCGACACCGCAGTAAGAATCGAACTCCCTACAGTATTATTGCGTTGGTGCATAATTATCAGGCGTTTTTTTTTAGGCAAGTTATTTGTTAATAAAGATTGCTATTTTCTTTACTTTTTTTTTAATAAAAATATTATTTTTAGGTTATAAAAATGCATGTCGATGATCATACGCTCCGGAATAATCATTTTAAAATGTTACTATTGAATTATTATGTTTCTTTTTTCCTAATAAATATTGTTTAAAAACGCCTGATAATTATGCACCAACCTAATAAGTTTGCTACTCGAGCTCGCTAACCGATATTACAAAAGATGACAATAGGTAAGTGGAGCTTAATTCGCCAGTGTAGTAAGTGAGAATCGATCACACGACAGTGGGTTCTACCATTATTCTTATTCTTCTACTTGCTGTATCCCTTCAAGACGTGGGCGATCATGGCTCTCTCCAACTTCCTATCTCTTGTAGCTCTTAGTAACGTTTTTACCATACCTCCCCACCTCATTTCGCCATTCATTCACACATGCTGTCCCGGCAGTTAGCTTGCTACTCCCCGTTGTCCATTTTAACTTTAATATGTCATGTCAGTGTAAAATTCTTAAATCCCTTCTTTGTCATAATGTTTCCAAAAAATTTCACCTGCCTCTTTTTGATTCTGTCTTTTTTGTTTCTATTTTCCTTGAGACTTCTTCGTTGCTTACGTGTTGTGTGCATGTTATTCTCATCATCCTTCTGTAGAACCACATTTCTGTTGCTTCTGCTCTTGGATTGATGCTACAGAGCAATTCAACACTGTTTTCTTATTACTTAACTTAGCTTTTTGAATATATCTTCGGCTGTTCTAGTTCACGTTCGAATTTCGGTGTCGCATTTTCCATCCTTTGTTAAAAAATCTCCCTAGATATTTAAACTTCTGTAATTAACACGTACATCTCTTTTCGATCGCGGAACACTCGTATTTAATATAGGATTTTATAGAATAAAGACGTGAGTTGGTGACGCCTAGTGAGAATCAAACTCATAAGAGTAATAATCTAATTTTCTAACCTTCCGTCTCGAAAATGACCTCCTCTCACGTGACAAGAAATTGGATTGTAAATTTTAACGTTTCCAAACTTTAACATCTTCTAATCATCACAGACGACCATTTTTGTCCTCCATCAGCATGGCTGATGCTAACCTTCAGGAGAGTGACTCATTACTCTTTTTTTTCTCATGTTTTCTACTGACGTGAATTGGAGTTAGTATATTGAATAAACTGCTCGGTCTGCTGCTTCGATGATTGGTTCACTGTGTCGTGCGAGACAGTTTATTTCTCGTCAGTATCCATCTTGAACGTTTATATATCTACAATTCGTCTGTACACTGAATATCTCTGCCATATCTAGTCTGGTGTTTTACCACAGTCGTTACGTGGCTTCCCTCTGTCTTCCTATCTTGACTATTAGATTGTCAACTACTTCTCATCGTTTGACTATTGAACTTTCTTCCGATTTTTTTACAGTGAGGTTCACTTTATACAAAGCCCGGGGGCCACTCGATGTAGAGTGTTACATTAGGTGGCAATTCTGGTGGATAGGAGGGGAAGATAACGATTAACCCTAGCCTTGAACAGGTTAAGATTGTTATTATCGCGAAAATATCCTTTTCAGATTCGGTTCCACAAGGCAGTTGTTTGCGGGAACCTGTTCAAGAGGAACTTACTTATCGCCGATAGAATTCAAAGGGATTGTGGGTGATTTGCTACTATGTAAGTGGCATGGCGTGTCCTTGCCATGAAGCATTGAACTGGTGGGATCAGAGAATTTTTTGCACTCCTGCTTCCTACAATCTGCAAAAATTGAAATGCAATGTCAATCGTAATCTTTTATCTTCTTGAAACCTGTTCTTTTAGTGTCCATTATCCTCACTAAAGTATTCTCATTCTATTTCACTCCTAGTAACCCCTTGCATCTTAGTGACATTATTGTCTTGCTTGGTTTGAAATGTATGGAAAGAACTATTGCTTCTTGACAAAGCGTCCTCCTCTTACAAAAGGTGAAAAAAAATCACACGTCTCTCGCTTTGTAGAAATAAGCGCATTTCGCTTTTTAATTTGCTGTAATTCGTTCAGATCGGCAAAATTTAAAATTAGAAAACCCGCTATTAAAATATTTCACTATGAATCTTGTTTTACGCCGATGTAATAATTATAGATTTTATTTCTACTTTTGATGTTGTTTTAACTTTAGAACTATACATCGTTGTTATTTTTTAATACCTCCTTGCGTTGTTGAAATTAGTGATGAGTCATGGGAATCCGTGTTCAGCGTTAATGGAGGCTCTGTTATGCAAATATATGGATCCTTTGTTAAAGAACTCAATCGCTTAAGCTGTCAGTTTGATATTTGAATAAAACTTCATTTTCTGAGTCAACGTTCGAATGTCTGGGCTAGAGTCATTTGGAAATGTTTTGATGCCGAATGAGTTTTATCAAACGAATTCTATTTTTTTTTCTTTTTCTTTTGCAACACTATTTAAATGTTTTTTTTCCTATTAACGTCTATGCTGTTGTTTTATATAATAAAATTGTGAAGACAGACAATTTAAAATTGCGCCGTTTTTACAGTCAATGCGTTGATATACAGCTCAGGTTTCGTCATCAATCACCACTGATAAGTTTTCGCAGTTGTTTGGCTATAAATTGATTTATTTCAAGATTGATTCGATGTTTATTTTACCGATTGCACATACAACATAGACAAAAAACGTATATATATATATATATATATAGAGAGAGAGAGAGAGGGGGGGAGAGAGAGATAGATAAATAGATATGTGGACATATATAGTAATACATATTGTTTTACAATGATTTTCACACAAACAAATTTATTCAAAAGTCACGATGCATATATAGGCATATACGCAATATTATATATATATATATATATATATATATATATATATATATATTGATACATGTTTCATTAAATAATATAGACAAGTGTTTATTTTATGTAAATTCTTTTCATATCGTTTGATAAGCTTAATAACACTATCATTAAACGAAGAAAATCACAATATTGATACATATTTTTAATCCTATATATATATATATATAGAGAGAGAGAGAGAGAGAGAGAGAGAGAGAGAGAGAGAAAGAGAGATAGATAGATATGTGGACATATATAGTAATACAAATTGTTTTACAATGATTTTCACACAAATTTATTCAAAAGTCACGATGCATATAGGCATATGCGCAATATTTTATATATATATATATATATATATATATATATATATATATATATATATATTGATACATGTTTCATTATATAATATAGACAAGTGTTTATTTTATGTAAATTCTTTTCATATCGTCTGATAAGCTTAATAAAATTATCATTAAACGAAGAAAGAAAATCACAATATTGATATATATTTATTTAATCCTATCTAAGCTTTCGGCTTACATAAGCCATTATCAAAGATGACAATTACATTACAATATATTAAGCAATACACGGACAAGTCAGTGATGATAGTTTGTTTCTGTTTACATGGAAGATTTCCAAGCAACAACAAAATCGTATTAAGTATTGAGTATGGGAAGCCGTTGGTATAAACCGATGGCTTCTGTTATAAATTATAGACATTTAAAAATATTTGTGGAGATTTCATAGTTTATTTTGTTTAGGTTATGTTTCAACTGTTTTATGTATATAATTATATATATATATAATTTCAAGAATTTTTAGTTTTTGTTTATTGTTTTCATGTTTAAGTATAGTTGTGTTAATGATAACTCTAACATTTTTAAGCATTTAAAACAACATGCCTGGCCGCATACACAATTCAGAAAAATCCTTGTTGAAAACACAACTATACTTAAACATGAAAACAATAAACAAAAACTAAAAATTTTTGAAGCTATATACGGACATCCCGCCAACAGACGTTAAATTCAGTCTGTTCACTACGAACCTTGGTACGGGAAAAACGTGCCCGAATACTCACTGTGATAGGGCTTGTAATACAATGGAGTAAATTCACCCTTTTATCACATGTAGCATAAAACAAATGTAACCTAAAAAATACACACAAAAAATGTAAATTGTATAAAATTAACATACAATTTACCATGATTTTCATGTTATTTGTGTACTTTTTATTTCCTGTTACTGGTGTTTGAACTGAACGCTCGGATTGAGGAATCAGAGAGCCGAGTTCAAATGCCAGTCGAATCCATTACATTCGCTTACGTGCTAATACCCACGAGAAAGGTATGAATCCTCTTCTCATCCCCCCAGCTATAAGTAAATAGCAGGACAGACCGGGTTCTATAGCCTTGGATGGCGACTGGTCTACCACAGAAAGAAATGGCAACCTAATGCGGGAAAAAAATCTGCCTCATCACTCATGTATCGAAAGATACATGATCGCCTAAGTGTGTATCACGCATGGCACATATTTTATACAATTTATATTTTTGTGTGTATTTTTTAGGTTACAATTATTTTATGGTACATGTGATAAAAGGGCGAATTTACTCTATAGTATTACAAGCAATATCACAGAGAGAAGTCGAACAGGTGTTTCCCGTAGCAAAGGTTCGTGGTGAAGAGATTGAATTTAACGTTTCTGTGAACACAAGGCTAATTTCTGCTGCTATGTTGTGAGTGAATCCCTTACAAAGTCTTCCAGTGTTATGGTTTCTGTTTTTGGCAAAATTCTTTGATAAAATCCATATCACTTGAAGACATCCAATAGCAGCAACATTTGAAATGACTACTTATTTCCTGTTAAACGTTTCCGTAGCCAGTGTTTTGAGTGAGAAGGTGCGAGACTTTAAATCAGAGTGGCCGAGCGTAATAAAAAAATTTGTGCCCTAAAACTAGTTTGCATGTTTTCCCCATTGGTGAAGGCAAATGACTTTTTGCTGGGGCAGCCATCCCCAGCCAACACAAACCTGGTGATGAGCCTGCTCCTGATGCATATATTATAAAGTTATGGATTTATTTGCATTACTGTCTTGTGTGCATATCTGACTGCACTGAAATATTTCCGTTTTATAATAACCGGTACGAATGCATCGCACACATGCAGGTGAGTGAATACTTCGTGTATAAAAAGAACAAAGTACTTAAAGACACTAACGTGAAAAGACCTGTATTTGACACACCCCAAAATGGTTAGGCGCAAGCTAGTGCGCATGCATAAATATTTTAACGCATGCGTATATTGTTCACTCGACACCCTATGAGTTATCATTAGTATAAATTATTAGAAATTTCTTTTCTTTTCTCAAGATAGTCATACGACCGGACGAATATTGTAGATTTAGAAAACATGTGTCTTTCGATCGATTTGGCTGAACAAATAAATAAAACTGTTGTGGAAATTAGTACAGACGTAAGTGACGCCGACATTGCGAAAGCCAAAACTTGTAATCGAATGAGGCAGGCGATCTTTTGCACGCGACTCAAGTCCCGCAGCGAATGCATGAGAGAACAGCACACGCATGTCTAAGTGGGTAACCGTTCTGAAATATGGATTATGAAGAAAAACAGAACAAAACAAAAAAAAAATAAATAAATAAAAAAATAAATACGTAATTTTAAGAACTTTTACAAAAATTCTGATAATGATTATCACTTTTCATTTGTCGTTACATGCTAATATCGTGCATTTTTGTTTCCTGAGTTGCTTCATGTGGAATCAGAAAATTCTGACTGCGATGAACAAAAGACATATTCTGCCTATCAGCATATGAAATTTAATTGTGCACGCGAATGTCTATGCATTATACTGTAGCGACTATTATCTTAAAAACTGAACATAGTAATATATGTATAATATGTTATCTGCCATTATTTGCAGTATCGGACGGTCCCAAGCGATCCTTAATCTAAGTACTGATCAGTCGAGACGCTGCATAATATGTTGACTGAGGTCATATCAACGTAATATGTTTCGAACAATAACGATCAGAATACTGGAATCTTATGCAACACTTTTGTCTGCAACTTTTATGTTATATATATATATATATATATATATATATATATGTGTGTGTGTGTGTGTGTAAAAAAGAATTGTTAAGCAGATTCTCTACAAAAACTTATTGTATAGACTAAAATGAGGATTGAAAAAGGCACCTAATATTTAATATAGTGTTTTTTTTTATAATATAATAATTTTTACAGAGAAGAATTTAAACTTTGTTACTAACAATTGGATCTTCAGTGTTTTTTCTTAGAAAAATAATTTGTTGTTTTCCATTTTTAAAACTTTTTATTTTAACCAGTTCCGATAATCATTTCAAAAAGTTTTTAACTGTTTCTCTTCACGTGTTGATGCTTATGTTTTGTACCAATTAAAAAAAAAAATGAAAATCAAGGGGCGTAACTGGCTATATATGTTGTCTATGGTAAGGGGGATTTGGTAGAATCTATTTATGCAATGAATGAAGTATTGGTTTGAACTTGTTGATGAAAAATGTTTCCTTATTAATCCACCTTTGTTCAGTGGTTCTGTAGTCGCATTGGTAGAATGGGAAGACACAAAAATTTGGCAGATTTTGTCCTCCGCATTCCTCTGTATGTTGGTTAAGGGGTATTTTTCTGGTGTGAGGGCCCATAATTCGTTGGCAATTAACTGTCTTCCTTTGCCGGAGTGACTGGCTGGTTTGGCTAATGTAGTGTTAGGCAAAATTTGCATGTAATTATGTAAATTAAGTTCTCTGATTTGCACGAGAAATCATTTTTAATTGTGAATTTTAATTCGTCTTTGAACTGAAATTCACGACCCTCTAATAGGTAGCTGCATACCCCGCAAAGTGGTTGGTTGCATTTTTTTCACCTGAGGCTCTTTAATTGTGTTCTGCAGTTTTGAACTAGTCACTATCTTTTTTAGTGATTTACGTTGTCGTTTACTTTTTATGATTGGATATTTTTGCAATAGGCTTTTCATTTTTTGTCCTTTAGTAGGATTGGTAGATTTCGTTGTATGTGTGTGTAGATTTCTGTGTTCTTTCGGTTAAAAGTTGAGATATAAAGGATGACGTGTTTTCCTTTTGTTTCTCGGAGTGTATGGATGTTAATTTGTTTTGATTTTTCAATACTATTGTCGAACAAGCTTTGTGGGTATTTTCTTTTGATGAGTATTTTTTTCATCTCTTCAAGTCAGTGGTCTCTTGTGGTTGTGTTTGAGATTATTGTACATATCCGCTTGGCTAGGTTGAGTGGAATGTTGGTACAAGTATGTTTCAGATGAGAAGATGTAAAAAGGAGATATTGTCGAGAGTCAGTCGGTTTAAAATATATGTCGGTTTCTAGTTTAGTGTTTGTTTTTGTTATTCATATGTCTAAAAGGGAAGTTTTTTGTTGCTGTACTCCATAGTGAATTGGATGCCAGGATTTATATTATTAATGCATGTTTGGAATGTATTTAGTTTATCCAGACTTTCATTCCACAGAATGAAACAGTCATCTAGATATCTTTCCCAGTTTTCATTTATGCTGCAACTGAAGTCATTCCTATAGATTTTCGAGGTTCTGTCAGAGATTTTTAGTTTATGGTAGCCCTTGACAAGTTTGGCATATGTTAGTGCAACCTTTGTCCTCATGGCTGTTCCTGGTTTTTGTAGTTAGGGTGTTTCGTTGAACATGATATAATTAATTTTAAGGTGAATTCTAGGCTTTCTATGATGAAATTTCCTTTGATACGATTTGGTAGCTCATGGGGAAGCATTCCTAGCCAGTATTTTATTGCCTCTATTCCGTAGTCAATTGGGATGTTGCTACATAATTTCACAGCATCCATTGAGACCATATAAGTATTATGGTTTATCTCGTTGGGAAGATGATTCAGAAAATCTAGATCATTTTGAATGAAGCTCCGAATGTGTTTGATAAAAGATTTCAATAGGATGTCTAAAAAATTGCTTAGACGGTGTGTCTGGCAAATTGGGCGGTCATATTATAGGCCTTAGTTTTAGGTCGTTTGGTGCGGGTATATTCATGCAATCAGTTTTTGTAGTATTGCATGTTTCGGCAATGAACTTACTTTTGTGTATTTTAGTTAGTCCAAAAATTGCTTGTTTTATATCTAAATTTTGTAAGGTAGGCATGTTCCTTGTAAGACAGTCTCGGTATGGGTCTATTAAATTAATGAGTTTTTTCATCACATTGTGAGGTTGGTATGCTCTGATTCCTTTATAGTAGGTAGCGTCCTGTACTGTGTATAATGTTTGTATACTGTTTTGTATCTATAATAACAACTGTGCTTCCTTTGTACGCTTCTTTTATAAGAATATTTTTATCCAATTTTAGGTCGTTTAGTTGGTTCCATTGTTGTCTTTTGAAGTTGAACTTTGTGGCATATCAGGTTGTCAAATGGGAAGTTAGAAATGTAATTACAGAATTCATCAAGCGTTGCATTTTTACCATTTAGGTGTTGATAATCTTTCTTGGTTTTGTTTTGTTTTTACTAGCGATTTATTATTGTTTTCTTCTTCAAAGAATTGTTCTGCTAGCCTGAGTCTTCTGCAGAATTCCGAAACATCATTCATTTTTTTCATTGGTACAAAACATAAGCATCAACACGTGGAGAGAGAAAAAGTTAAAAACTTTTTGAAAAGCTAAGCGAAACCGGTTAAAGTAAAAATCTTAAAAAAATGAAACAAATTATTTTTGTAAGTAAAAAAACAAAAAACACTGAAAATCCAATTATAAGTAACAAAGTTTGAAATCTTCTCTGTAAAAATTCATATATTATAAATAACACTATATTAAATATTACGTGACCTTTTCTAATCCTCATTTTAGTTTCTCTCTCTTTATATATATATATATATATATATATATATATATATATATATATATTTGGTTGGATAGATGTGAGTTTGTGACCCTGGGTTTCACGCTTTAGCGATCGTCAGACAAACTCATTAATGTTTTAAAAAATTTGGGTTTATGTAGATTGCGTGTATTGGTGTTATTGTGGAAGTGGTGGGGGAAATTTCGTCGTTTTGTCATTCATCGTACTAACGCAAAAATCGATGTATGCAGACACATATACACATTTGGTCGTCAGTCGGGACTCATACATATATAAACATATGTGGGCAGTTTCGGCTATGACACATGTATGTATACGGGTGGTGTTATATCTATACATACGCATTTGTATGTTGAAATGTTGAAATCTAAACATTGGAAGTGTGACGGAAATGTCTCGTTGATGTGTACATGTCATATGTATTTTCCAGCTGGAAAATATTTCCTCGCATGTATGTATATGCGTGTGGTGGGGTTTGTGTAAAATTATGATAGGTAAAGATTATTATTATTTATATTTATTTTTAAATTTTTGTAAAAAAAAAAAAAAATAGGGCTGTATTTGTTATATTTAAAGCTGGTTATTTGTTTGTTTTTGGTGACTGTGTATATGTAACAGGTAGAAATTTGTAATCCTTATTGGTTAATTTATATGGTGATGTTTAGTTTAATATTCAATGTGCTGGGTGAGAGGGTAGTTCAATTTAATAACGGGTTTATATGGTATGATGTGATAGTAATGTTTCAAGGAATTGGAGACAAATTAAATTGTGATTGTTGGTGGTTTGTTTGTTTTATCCGTTTGGTATGAATTCGGATAATAGGTACTTGTTCTCATGCCTACATTTGGAGATTATCTCTGATTTTTTATTTAGTAAGTTCTTTTGCGGTTTGTGTGATATTATTGCTACTTTTTCGTGTAGGCAAAGTAGGCATTTTTTCGGAATGTTGTTGTAGGCAGGGGCTTTTTTCAATATTTCCCAACTTATTGTTGGTGTGATGTTTTTGTCTTTTTGCTGCCATATGTATGTAGAAAGTGTTGTGCTGTTCGAATATTTCCTGTTGTTGAATGAAAGGTTGTGATTGTTATTCCTCATTTTGAATGGGCCTTCGGTGGCACCGATGTAGTGCATAGTGTTGTTGTTTGTACGTACCTTGGCCATGTGTTCGTAAGTTGGCAATTTCCTTGGAGTGGACATGTTGTTCTGTTTCGGCAGTTGCATATTGTATCCTTGGTTACATTTTTGTAGGTTGTCATTTTTTTGTTGTGGATTTTAATTATTTCTGTTATGTTTTTTGTACAGCTGTAGCTGATCTTTACGTTATTTTTGTTGAATATTTTTGATAATTTGTTTTCTTCAGTGAAGTGTTTTTCTATTAAGTTTAGGAATATTTTTGCCTATTGTAGTTGTTGTGTGTAACCACTTGCTTTTAATGCTTCGTTGTATGGTGCTTTTTACTATTGAAAATGTGTTATGTTATATATATATATATATATATATATATATATATATATATATATGTGTGTGTGTGTGTGTGTGTGTGTGTGTGTGTGTGTGTATGTTTTTTTAACAATGTGGTTGGGTGTGTATATGTGCGTGTGCAGATGTGTATGTATGCATGTATATATATATATATATATATATATATATATATATATATATATATATATATATATATATATATATATATCTGAATGTGTAACAGACATGCCGAAGGTTTTGGTTCTGTAGTGAACAGAAAAATATGTTTATTTACGCACACACACATACACACACACACCCACATATATATAGGTATATATATATATATATATATATATATATATATATATATATATATATATATATATATGACTATTAATGCTATATAACTTGATACCGAATGCCCGCTTGAAAAAAAGATGTTTTTCAATAATACCCTCTTGGACTTTTTTTTCAGGGTATCTTCAACGTGACAGAGCTTAATATTTCTCTTTTTACAAATTGGTCTGGAAGATCTGCAAACAGTAGACGTCATTATGAAACCTAATCACTACATCTGTAGGGGTGTCATAGTTAACTGACATGGACGAGTGGAAGCCACCTGAATATTGGTAAAGGTTAACAAGCATCATGGTGATTCGTGCCAGGTTTCAAAATGCCGAAATCATGACAGCTGCACAATGCTCTTTGAACAACGGGAAGACAATAAGACGTGAAATGGAGAACTGCAACGGATACTACGAGGCCATGGTTTGTAGAAAAGAACACAGCAGGCTTTCTGATTACTTTCGTACACCAGAATTCATCCAACAACTGCAGGATAATGTGATGGAAGACCCAGTCAAGAGAATGCAAGCTTTGGGGCGTGAAATGGGTGTTGCAATTTCCCTTTATTTAGCTAGGCTTGAATGAGGACCTCCATTACCAGTCATACAAGAGTTGTAAAGGTCAACTGCTTACAGAAATGGTTCAAGTAAACCATCTGACAAAGACCAAGAAAAATCCTGAACATGGTGACACATCCTGTTGAACTAGAGACAATATGGTCCTCATCTGATGAAACTTTTTTGATAAAGTCACATGCACAACGCCCAGAACAACAGAACAACACAGTCCCCCCCTTTCAGTCCACGCACTTCTTCCATCTGTGATGCAGTGCTTGGAACTCATTAGTGAAGAAGCTTTCATTCCGTTGGTCAAAAAAAGTCATCAAAAGCGTCATAATCACTACGATACTCGTTCTCAGACAAGTGTTTTTTCATGTTGAGGAAAAGATGATAGTCAGATGGGGTGAAATCAGACCAATAGATCAACCAGTTTAAAGCTACACGCACAGCAGCAGTTAAAACCAATGACTTGTGTGCTGGAGCATTGATATGATGAAGCAAAACCTCTTTTGTCAGTTTCCGTGGGCATTTGGTCTTGATCATCTTTTGTAAGTGTCTCAGTACACTGACATCCTACTTTCCATTGACGGTCTGGCCCTTTTAAAGATAGTTAATGAACACAATGTCTTTTGCATCTCAAAATATGAGGCCATCGTCTTCCTTGCAGATAAGACGACCTGAGGATGTTGTGGTAGGATCCACCTAATTTGCATAGTGGAGTACCGACCATATAAATATGGTTGGTACCGTGAAGAGAGGGAGGAATCAAGAGATTCAACCAGAGACTCTGCCCGACTGCGACTCAATCAACCCATTCTCCAGGAACGGTCTTACCAGGAATATACAAAAGACTATATGTAAATATTGTGTACACTTTCTTGTTTCAATGCATTTTGTTCTAAGTACATTTTGTGTTGCATTATTATTCCATGCATTAGTCAAGTTTCAACAGAGGAGGTGATATATTGTGATATACTGCATAGATTGTCTCGTTGTCTTTGGCTGAAATACATCACTCATTCTGAGTTAGGAAACATTCAAGGAAACCAGCTGGATCTGACTCAAACAAGGTTAGATTTTCCCGCGAGGTGATCAGCCTGATGCGCTTTTGACCAGGTTTCAGAAGACATCTACCGACCAGAAATGTTTGTCATACCAAGTTCCTTGTACAGAATGTTCTCAACTCTCTGACGGGATATGCTAATAGCATTTGCTATTTGATTTATAGTCAATCCATCACATTGTGGCGAACAGTTGCAAGACGTCTAGAATCCGGGTCATCTCCAAGACTTTCCTTTCCCCTTTCCCCTCCTAAATTCAGTTGCTAAATTTTGCACTGTTTCTAAAACGGGGGCATCATTATCTAATATGACAACCATGTCGGCATGAATGTCCTTGGGAGCTAAACGTATTTTCTACGTGTACTTGATAATACCCAATGATGTTCTTTTTCAAGAGAAGTCAATGCTAGTTACTTTTAAAGTTTTCTTTGGACAGTCAAATGTCAATTTATCAGGACTGAAGCTATGCAGTTATTAATAAGAAGAGATGAAATTAATGCATGCAAGATGTCACATCTGTAGCAATATTCCTGCATACTCAGCCTAAAGAATTTTCACCCCACCCTCATATATCATTAGCTATTGCACAGGAAGAATACTAGCACCACCACCATAAAGTGATCCCTCTTTTGCATTGGTGTATATATAGGAAGTTTGGACAAGTCGACAAGCAATGGTACCGTTACAAACCAGAGAATGTGTTCGAAAACGAAGATATTATGTGACTTCAACATACAAACAACTCGCATCACCAAACCAGACATTACATTCGTTGACAAAAAACACAAGCAAATGGGTGACCATTGATATCACTGTTCCTGGTTGCAATAATATCAAAGTCATATCAAATTGATCAGCTCAAAAGTACATCAAACTCCCGCTTAAATTTAACAGAATGTCAGAATTTCGGGCCACTATTACCTCAGTTGAGATCTATACCAGCGAATGTAAAATCTTATATCGAAAAAATCAGAATAAAACCTAGTATCCCATTGCTTCAGAAGTCTACGTTGCTAAGGTGATATCAGTTTGAGGTCGTATGACTTGATGGAATACATTCATAATACAAGATCTACGGTTGAAAACAAAAACCCGTGCGGAAGAAGAGAATAATAATAATAATAATAATAATAATAATAATAATAATAATAATGCAAGGGGAAATAAATAATATGACAGAGGATGAGGTGCAAACTAAAATAAATGAGATGGGAAATAAGGAACTCTCAGAAAATAAAACGGAAGAATTTGGCTACGACACAAATAATTACACTAATTTAGATTCCGTGACTGATGAAGATGAAACAAATGACAATAGAGCAGAATTCCTTGAAAACAACGGAGTTAAAATCACTGAAGCGAAAAAAAAATCATTCAAATTGAAGCGAAAAACCACATCATTCAAATACCCAACAGAGTAATTCGAACATAAATGTCAGAAAAAAACCGTCCCTCAAAAATTCATATGACAAAGTTCAATAAACATACTGTGAAAAGATATAACACTGCACTGCAAACGCTGTTAACAGTCAGAACAGTGGAAAACATCATAGAAGTAAATAATGTCATATACGCAAAAGCTTTAGCAGCTACTATGAAATTTAATGTCAAGACCAAGAAAAGATAAAAAAACATGCAAAAAAGCACTCTTGGTAGGCGAACAATTGAGGAAATCAGATGTGAATTATCGACACTAGATGAGATTTCAAAAAAGTCAAATATTTCAACACGGAAAAGCAGGAAGATCAAGCGGAAATATAAAATTAAATTACGAAATGAAATTCCACGAATTAAAGACGTACTTAAAGAGAATCTGCAATTAAAGGCGCGGAAAAGAAAATGATATGAAAAGCGTCATAGGTTCTATCGACGAAATATAACATTCCAAACGCACCTCAAGAGGTTTTGCATGGAAATTGGAAAAGAATTTAGAGAAGTCAAAAAAAAAAAAAAAAATCCATTGAAGAAGTGCAAAAATTTATAGAAGTCCAAAAAAAAAAAAACATCTATTGAAGAAGTGCAAAAATTTTGGGAGATAATTTGGGAACAGCCGAAAGGAATCTAATCCCAATGTAGATTTGATAAAAAAAGAACAAGAAAGAAAGACACACCTGTACAAGAATGTAATAATATAACAAAGAATAATATGAAGCAAACTCTAACAAAATCCCCAAAATGGAAATACCTAGGAAATGCCAAGATATCCAATTTTTGGCTCTATCATTAAAACCTTTGAGAAAATTTTATCAATGCTAATTAATAATCCCAATGAAATGCCAGAATGGAACACTGAAGTTATTACATATCTCCTACCAGAAAAAAGGTGAAACAGATGATCCAAAAATCTTAGGCCAATAACGTGTTTTTCCATAAAAAAACAAAAAAAAAAAACTGATCACATCTGTCCTGATAAACTGTACTAGCTATGGCTGCAAATATTAACTACTAATAAATAAAAGGTTTCAGGAAAATTTCTAGAAAAATGGTAGGAATCGCAGCACAGCTTGGATAGATTGCCGTAAAGCCTTTGATAATGTGCATCACTCTTGGATCCTTAAGGCTTTTGAAATGTAAAAGGTCTCCTCGGTGATAGCAAATACTTTTAAATATAGCACAGAAGTGTGGAAAACCATATTATAGCTAAATCATACCAAAAGGTGCTGCCACTTCCAATTGTTTAAATATCCGACAAGGAATCGTTCAATGAGACTCACTGTCGCCTCTTCTATTCTGTCTGTCCTTAACCCACCTTTCGCGTGAAATAGACAATAATAACTATGTATACAAAGTAAAAAAGAAAGTATTTAATCCCCTAATTCATATGGATGATATCAAACTCTTCGCCAAAGACGACAATAAGTAGAAGGGGATCCTAAATACTGTAAGATATTTCAGTCATGACATCGATATGGATTTCGGATTAGATAAATTTGCAAAAGTAATATTCAAGAAGGTAGAATTACAGAAACACACTCAATAGATCTAGATTTTGTCACAAAGATTAGGGAACTGAAACAAGAAGAAATCTATAAATACCCAGGAATCAGCAAATAAGATGGAATACAATATATCCAAATGAAGGAGAAAGTAAGAAAAGAATACTACAGGTGTTTGCGTCTGGTGTTAAATACCGATTTGAATTCACAAAACAGAAAATCAGCCGTAAACACTTTGGATCTTAATTAGACCATAGCTGACATTAAGCGAATGAATGTTAAAACGAGAAAGCTTTTCACTTGCCACCACATGCATCATCCCAAGGCTGATGGTGATCGTCTGTATGTGTCCAGATCCGAAGGAGGCAGAGGATTTGTTTAACTAGAACTGTCTTACAGACCCACAAAAATCGAGTTCAAAGATATCTGTAAACTATAGAAGACTGAATGATAATTTGTATCAAAGAACATGAAAGAAATAAGAAACTTTATTCAGCAATAAAGGAAGCCAACAAATTCAAAAGCGAATTTCAAGTGGTTGAAGAATTGCAAATAAACCATAATACACCTAATATAGCGGTAAAAAATCTAAAAAAAGAAAGCAAAAGCAAATGCAATATACCAAATGTAGAAATGATGGAGAGATAAAGCCTCTTCATGGTCAATACTCTGCCTGTACCAAACAAGCGAATGTAGACAAACTCCCTACCCATTAGTGGTTACGTAGTGCAGGGTTAAAAGCTGAAACTGCAGGTTTACCCTTGCTGCACTGGACCAATGCTTGCTAACTAGAAATTACCAAGCACACATACTGAAAATTTGATTTACCCGAAATGCAGATTTTGTGATTGATAACCAGAAACACAGTTGGCTATTTTGTATCATGTTGCACGATAAAAGACGACACGACAGAGTGAGCTAGTCTCTACCCTAGTAAATATGCAACTTTTACGGAAAGGAAACAACAAGAAACTGAATATGAACATTACACAGACCCGGTTACAGAGATAGAATCCGTAACAATTTTATAGGAATTTACAATAAATAGAGAAAGAACGTATAAAAGCTTATCGCCCAGATAAAAAAAAGATCAAAGACCACAAAAACAGAATGTGCTCTCTTATTGACATGGCAATCTCTGCAGATTGTAATGCATCTTTAAAGATCTTCACAAAACTATCAAAATACAAGGATCTTTCATTGGAAAACTAAAAAATGTGGTACATGTAGCAATCAATAATTCTAGTTGTTGTTGGAACCCTTGGATTGATTGTAAAAGGTTCCTATAGACTCATTGAGCAGATTCCTGGTAGTCCATGCTTTATAGAAATACAAAAAAAATTGTACTCACAGGTAGAGCTCACACATTACGATGTGTTTTATCTATGTAAATATGAGAGCTTAGGTGTTTTTCCCTTTTAAAATGATCAGTGGAAAATATCATGAAGCCATTTCTGACCTTAGCTATCCAGTCGGGACCCGGAAGGAAATGTGTATACAGTAGAAATCAAAGGAAATAATAATAATAATAATAATAATAATAATAATAATGGGAACATCAACAATCCCTGTTGTAGTTGGAGCCCTAAGACTGGTTGGAAAAGATTGCAGTAGACTAATTGAAGGGATTCCTGAAAGCCCATGCCTTAAAGAAATACAAAAAAATTGTTCTGACGAGTACAGCCCACACTTTACGAAGGGCTTTATCTATGTAATTTAATTTTTTTTTTTTTTTTGTCAGTGGAAAGTGTCATGACGCCATTTCTAACCTTAGGTCCCTGGGCGGGACCCGGAAAGAAATGTGTAAACGCCAGAAATCAAAGAAAATAAAAATAATAATAATAATAATATACAACCGACCATAAAAATCTACATTAAGAAAACCATAATAAAACTGAGTATCCGATCGCTTCAGCCGTCTGCGTTGCTTGGTTCTGAATATATTCCATGAAATGTGCTATATGTTTGAGGACGTATGACTTGATGGAGTACACCCACAATGCAAGAACTGCGTTTGAAACCCGTGCCGAAGAATAGAATACTACTACTACTACTACCAATAATAATAATAATAATAATAATAATAATATTCCTGCGTACCGAAAGAACTCCAGTGAGAAAACCAGTATAAAACCTAGTATTCCATCGCTTAAGAAGTAAAAAAAAAAACCCCAAAAAACCCCCCAAAATTAGAAAAAAACCCCAGAAAACAAAACAAAATAAATAATAAAAAAAAACAACAAAACAAAAGTAGTTTTATCGTCATCCCCTGTCTCTCTCTATTTGTTTCTATCGCACTCATACTCGGCAATTTAGTCCTGTGGCCGGCGGTTAATTCTCTGTGATCAATGTGTCCCTTCACATATAAATTGTGCTGTCCTGATCTACACGTTGCCAGGCAGATGAGGAAGTATTGAAATATGAACTTGGCAATCTTGTCAGTCATCAGAGCGCTTGGAACGGTCCCGAATAAACCTGGGGAATTGGAAATTAGGAGAACAGCTAGAATCATCTTAAAAAAAACGGTATTGTTGAAAACAGCTCTGATGTTAAGAAGAGTGCTGGACTATTGAGATTTGCTGTCTATTGATCTCCAGTGTAAGGCACCAGTTATTGTTAAGGCGAAAACCCAATGAATGAAGTATTAATGATAATAACGTTTGTCGCTGTGGTAGAACATTCAATCATGTGTGAATTGTAAATGATTTCAATGATTATTCACGCATATCGAGGTATTTGAATCAACACAAATTCAGGCGCGTTCAAAAACGGGTGGGGAGAACAGCTCCTTTTTTTCCTCTTATTTTTGTCATGTGACACATACGAAATCGGGCTTCCTTTTATGGTCCCGTCTCTCTTTCTCAGTTCTTCTCGCATTCTCACTGAACTTTAATATAAAGAAACATTCAGGCATAAACTTTTATCATGTGTAAAATTATGGCTTTCCTGTCAAGTAAATTTGATTCTTTTTGCACCTCAACTAGAATCATATTTCAGTGTTAAGTCACATTGAACAATTTCCTCATCACACCGGCATATATGTGCATAAAGCACGCTATCTTCTTCTTCTTCTTCTTCTTCTTCTTCTTCTTCTTCTTCTTCTTCTCTCTTTTGCTTGATCTATCTATCTGGCGAGCAACCATTATTTTATACATGTTTTAATTGTATTTGACAGACAATGGCAGTCTTATATGTTAACAACAAACACCTGGAAATAGATTTAACTATTATTCAGTTAGGAATAAATAGGACATTTTTTTTATAAATTTGACAAATTTCGCTATTAGCTTCATCTTATATTTTGGTAGTGCAATGATTTGGAATTATGCTTTAGTCTTTAAATTCTATAATGTTTTCTTTTTTATTGGCTATGTAGCCTTTCCGTGTATAATGGCGTTAGTATTATGCCTGTATCAATTTTTAAGTTTCATATTTGTTTCCTTTCTATTTTAGTTGTGTGGAATATTACGTATATCTATCTATCTGGGCAGTAACCATTTTTTATATATGTTTAATTGTATGTGACAGATAGGGAAAGTCTTATAGGCTTAGAAAATATATTAACGACGAATCCCTGGAAAATGGCTAATGAACTCGCAGAAAGCCCTTGGGACAGTAATCATTACTGACAGTTTCTACAATTCTCTTAGCACCCATGAAAAGGAAAACTGTAAGGATATTAGAAAAAACTTAAAAGATTTATAAGATTGTCCTTGTCTTTCAAATTCAATGAAACACACACACACACACACACACACACACACACACACACACACACACACACACACACACACACACACACACACACACACAAACACACACACACACACAAACACACACACACACACACACATATATACATAGATATATACATATGTAAGAAAAAAGAAATTGGAATTGCAGCTACGCGGAACCATCGTTTGGCCTGACGTGCTATACGTGCTAAAATCGTGGGAAATTTGTTGTTTGCAAACAGTAATTTGACCTTGTTAACCAGACGCTTCCTCTGTAGCTAAATGTTGTAGCTCGTCAGACCAAATGACAGTTCTGTATAGGATACAAGTTCGATTCCTGTCGGAGAACATATTTTCTATGAAATTTTTCGGACATTCAGGCCGGTATATCTGTTGATCTGTGTATTATAAACAATGAATTTACTCAAATATTTGTATCTATAAAAATAACGTATAACCAGAATATATATATATATATATATATATATATATATATATATATATATATATATATGTGTGTGTGTGTGTAATAAAAATATAGTTTTAAGGTATACTATAGTTATGGGTTAAATCGCTCAATATCAAGGATAGACCGTACATAAATATAAAAGTTGTCGTTGAAGTCAACATTCAGAGGCGACAGTATGTTTCATAATAAACGCAAACGTCAAGCCATATATATTTATGTGTGTGTGTGTATTTGCGTGTGTAGTGGACATAAAAATCAGCTGCATTGTGACGGTCAGTTCAATGCGTGAAGCGATCATCAGACCATGTGCTCTTCCTCTTTGAATACTCTCCATATAGCACCCTCTAGGGGGTTATTGGAATTTTATAGACTTGACCTTGAGTTTACATATTTTATCTGATTTTATTCAATTTCTTTATACTTTTCCTGGAGAGCATACTCACAGATGTACGCACGCACACACACACACACACACACACACACACACACACATATATATATATATATATATATATATATATATATATATATATATATATAGGAAGATAAATACATCGGTAATGGTGAAAAGACTTCACATTATCTCAAAATTACTTATTTTTCAACACAGTTTCCTTATATGTCAATGAACTCAATTTAGATGACGACATTTATTCTTTAGCCTGAACATTATATCCTGAAAATTTGAGATAAAATTCAGCGAATATGTACGTGTTAGGTTATGGACTCATTGATCCACCTTCACGCAACTGTATGTACATATATATATATATATATATATATATATATATATATATATATATATATATAATGCATGTTTCATTAAATAATATAGACAAGTTTTGACTATTTATTTTAAGAAAATTCCTTTCATATTGTCGAATAAGCTTTTTAGCATTATCACTGAATCACGAAAGAAAATCACTATGTTGATATATGGTTTTATTGTTAATAAATGTTTACAATAAATCAAATAATAAATTATATAACAAAGATGGTAACTATTCTAAAACAAAAATGACCATGTATCAACATAGTGATTTTCTTTCGTGTTTCAGTGATAATGCTAAAAAGCTTATTCGACAATATGAAAGGGATTTACTTAAAACAGACAAAACTATATTATTTAATGAAACATGCATTAATGAAAAATGCTGCCTAAATACAAACAATATATATATATATATATATTATTTTTTAAAAATATGATTCCTTCGCTACATAAGAGTTCTCATGTTTCAAAAAGAAACTAAAGAACTCCGGATTATTTACCTAACGTGTTCTTTCCTATTTTTCTACATACTATTTTCCTGCACACACACACACACACACACACACACACACACACACACACACACACACACACACACACACATATATATATATATATGCACATCTGACTGTACGTGAGTGTAGTGATGGGTTAGAGCATGTGTAAATTTATAAATGTCGAGAAGTTGAGAAACAAACCAATAAATTTGTAGCTTGAGAACAAACTCGCAAAGAGTGAAGCCGTCATGTTATAGAAGCAGGACAATCAAGCGATTGCAATTCGCGCTTTCTGGTCCCCAGGTTTGAACATCATTTCATTTTGTTCATTCTTCACTGCGCCTGATCCTATTCGACATTTATATTTCCCAACTAAATTTATCGCAAAAAAAAGAAGAAAAAAAAAACAAAAAAACTGTAAAACAATTTAAAAGAAATTTTGTTGGGGAGAAATTCGGCTTCTCTGTTCTTCTCAGCGGGGAAAAACGAAGAAATTTTGAAATCACGATTTTGGATTCTTCAATACATGACTAAAATAACCGAGGCAGCTCCGAGTTCTTTCTTTACTTTTTGAATTTAATTTTAAATTGGATTCATAATCTTGACGTAACTTTTTAAAAATATCAGTTGAAGGCTTTAGACAACGTTTCTAAAGATGGAGGTTACAGCTAAAATGCAATAACAAAGCAAGAATAACACTCTTTCTATTTCCAATCTTTTTTCTTCATTTCTTTTATTTTTTTTCTCTTAATTTCCAATTAATTTTTTTAAAATTTTATCTTATTTCATTTCTTTAACCGATGTCGTTTAAAATTATCTTTTTCTTCTTCTTCTTCTTCTTCTTCTTCTTCTTCTTCTTTGGGTCTTTCTCATTTCTTTTTCTTACTTTGCTTATTATTTTCTGACATTTTCGTTATTTTTTTTCACACTATAACATCTTTTTCATTTACCTTGTTTTTTTAATGAACAAAAGAACAAACGATCCCCATAAAAAAAGCATCCAGTGCAGAACGAACTCACTTGCAATAATCTATATGAATAATGCACAAGTAATTCGGACGAATGCTCTATTGTGTTAAATTTCTCTCCTCTATACCATTTCGAAAGCACCACGCTCTGTCGGTCATGCCATCCTCAAAAGCCAGTCAGCGTAGACTTGACAGAGAGAAGTCATCGTGTAGACGCCGCTAAGCGAATATCCATTCCTGACATGTGGGTGGAAAGCGCTTCTTATAAATTGACGTGCCGGTCTTGCGAGTAAAGGCAACTCTTGGTACATTCACTTTAATTTTCGGGGTCGGAGTAATCAGTTGTTAGCGTGTTTTCTTTCTAGAAAATAAACACTTTCATTTGTGTACTTCTCGATTTTTCTATTGCTATCATTTTTATTATAAATTGTTTGGCTGAATATCTGTACCGACAGGAAAAGACTACCAAGGTCACCCACATATGTGTGGTAAACATAACAGATTTATTAATTACAAGAACCAGATCAGACCTAAAATGGAGTACTGCTACCATATATGGGCAGGAATTACACAGTCGTCACTTTTCATTCTAGATAGAGTCCAAAAGCAACTCCGCATCCTTATGGGTAACAAATTATATTCAATCCTACAACCACTTTTCCACAGTCTAAAAGTCGCAAGCCTTTCATTGCTGCATCACTATTTCCATGGAAATGCTTAGACGAATTGCATTTCAGTTCTAACCTTCGCGACTACGACCAGCCGTACTACACCTTCATTCCCTTCGTATTCCATTGGTGAAATGGAAGTTCTACTCGAGTAGCTTCTTCCAACGAATCACTGCTTTGTGGAACCGACTCCCAAGAGGAAGCTTTCCCAATCATTACAATCTTAATCTGTTCAAGTCAAGGGTTAGCTTTTATCTTTACCACATCACCGAGAAACTGTGCCTCTTAATCTGTCACCCTCTATACCAAGTTGCTCCCGGGACTTTTGCCTTGAGCTCCTATTGAAACATAATCTCAACTGTCAAGTGGAACTCGTCACACGATCCATCGCTAAGGATACTGGAAAAATGGTTGGTTTTCTGTAGCGTTCCAATAAGTATCTGTCTCCTCGTGCTGTCTTTTACAAGCGCCAGATCAGACCTAATATGGAGTACTGTTGCCATATATAGACCGAAGCTATCCAGTCTTCACTTTCCAGTCTCGATAGTGTACAAAAGCGTATCTGCGTCTGTTATGGTTCAAGGTTTGGACCATGGAAGAACAACACAAAACACCAGAGTAGAAATAACAAAGAATATATTACACGAAAAATAACACAAGAAGTGGAAGGTGTTAGTATGGCTGTCAGACTGGTATCTAGCCCAACCCCCATGAGGGTTGCATGTGGCACAAGGCCGAGTTTAACGTGGGTTTCCCGAGCCCATAGGCTCGGCCAAAAAATGCCCGTAGAACCCGTATAAACGGGATCGGATTGGTCAACCTCCCCGAACGAGACTCTGCCCTTCGGCGGAGCCTCGTCCGGGTTGCTCTCTGCTCAGAGGCAGAGAGTTCGACCGTCAAGCCGAGAAGCTCGGCTCGATTCAATACCGTCCCAATACCGTTCGTCTCTCTTGAGAGGCGTAGTATATATATCGTTAGGAAGAGTTCATTCTGTCGATCTAGGTAGGGACCATGACAGCGTCCTTGGGGGTGACAAATTATTTTCCACCCTATAATCTCTTTCTCACAAACGAAACGTGGCAAGCCTGTCACTGCTATAAAGTTATTTACATGAAAAGTGCTCAGACGAGCTACATTCCTTAGTTCCACCAGTTCTAATGTTCGCGACGAAGACCATCCATGCTACGCACATTGTGGCGAACCATCCTCATTCCCTTCGTATTCTATGAGTGAGATGGAAGTTCTACTCGATCAGCTTCTTTCCACGATCATTGCTATGAGAACCAACTAGGAATGTTACACTGATAATTGTACTCCACTCAAAAACATTTTTTTACCGCTACCGCTAAGCGTATCAGCAACGATGAGGTCTTAGAGAGGATGCAAACAAGGAGGAGGCTTATACTTATCATCAGGAAGAGGCTGTCTATATTTCTGAGATGTACACTATTTACATTATTCGGACAATTGCCCTAATCTTTGTTGCCATATTTATCACAACGTTTCCTCAAGGACACATGGCATAGGGGATAAAGGCGTTAGTTAGATCCAGTGACAGGACCCAAAGAGTGTGAGTTAAAGCAGTGGAAAACTTGGAGAGGAGAATTAACAGGAGATGACTGATAACTGACATTCACTACACACGGCACGAGGAACTGGAACAGTCTACCCCAGCGAGCGAAATAAAGGGTTCAGTTCGACAGTCCAAACACATGAAGAAGGCCGGAGCGTACAACGGGCGAAACGTTGTGATAAATATGGCAACAAAAATGAAGACAATAGTCCGAATAATGTAAATAGTGTTTCAGGAAGAGGCAGCTGACGTTTCTGAGACATGTAATGAGGAAAGAAGTCTTGGAGAATCTGATACTCACAGGTCGAATAGAGGGTAAAAGAGACAAGGGAAAACAACGCATGACATACCCGGCGGGTTTAAGCAAGTCGATGACAGAACGTGATCTGGGGGAAGTGGCAAAGGGACGGAACTTGTTGAGAGCTGCAAGAGATAAGTAAAAGAGGAGATCTATGATCGCCTACGTCCTGAAAGAACACGACACATAAAAAGATTAAAATAATAACGATGTTTCACTTTGTATGGACAAAGTAAAAAAAAAATCAAACCAAAAAACACGAGACTAAATCTCTGATATGTAGCATTCAATTATTTCAACTCTAGACTACGTTAGTGTGTGTGTTTGTGTTGTGTGTGTGTGTGTGTGTGTGTGTGTGTGTGTGTGTGTGTGTGTGTGTGTGTGTGTGTGCGTGCGCGCGCCTCACTGGAATTGCGTACATGGAGTTACAGGATTAGGCGCTTGTTGATCTGTAGCCAGCTGACCATAAGGCCACCTTCTTTGAGCACTTAGTGAAGAATGAACTCAACAGCTCGCGAGACGAGCACGTTGGCTTTTCTTCCGCAAGAAGCGATTCCCTAGTTGTAGGCAACGAATTATCAATTAAAAAAAAGCCACGTCCACTCGTCATTCACAAATGCAAACCTCACGGGCGTAATTTAGTTACACATTCCTAGACAACAATAATAATCATCGGACGAAATCAGAGCCATCATGAAGTTTTCAATAGAATTATTTTATTATAATTTATTATAATTTATTATAATTTCGGTTCTTATCGGCTGACGAACGCTTTACTTGAAACTCGGAGTAACGATTTGGACCTAGTCTCTTTGTGCTTTTTCTTTGGTTAGTATTACAGTAAATAGCAAAAGCAATATCACTACAAACCGCCTAACACTAACGACAACTAGAATGAAGACGGCATAGAAGTAGAAGGGAAAATAATCATGTCATTAATGTGCTGACTTTTCGCATCACTTTAAACAAAATGTTAGGAAGGAACCTGCCTAACAGTACTAGAAAGAGGGGTAATAATTTGTGGAGTTATTCCTCTGTAAACCTATTTTAAGAGAAAGATTAAAAAAAAATTAAACCAACAGTAATGTGAACTTTTCAGTTAATGGGTGTTTCCTACATGGAAACGGCTATTCTCAACATTAACATATATATACGACAGCAAAGTTATCCATATCGTGTAATAGCAAAATTATCCAAGTGTTAGATTAAGCTTTGAAATGATTAAAGATATTGCATGTTTGAAAAGATTAAAGATATCTAACTGGAATTCTCCGAGGTTTTTATAACACTATTGGACTATTTTGAGCAATAAAAATGTATTTAGTTCTAAGTTGAAATTATGATTCCTCTTGCTGTTCTGACCTCCAGATCCAGTTTTCCTCTCTACTGTTCCCTTTTTTTTAAAAAAAAAACAAAACTTATTCACCGTTCTCTTGATGGTTCTTGCACGTACTTTGAAGATTGAAGCCAGAGTATGAATGTTGGTACGATTACTGAAGGCCTGAATGGATGAACATGGACACAATATCTTGACCATGTTTTGAAAAATTAAAACATTATATAAATACATACATGCAACAAACTATTTTTTATTTAACAGTTAAAATATTCCATCCTTGAAAATGGCGACATGTATAGCCGAAAGCGCTCGGGTTAAAAGAACATTTGGACAGTTTTTATATAATTTATCATCTGAAAAGAAAAATATTATTAGATCGCACAAGAAATTGTATGAAAAACTAAATCAAAGCGCCTTGTCTGTCGTACACAATGAAATATATATATATATATATATATATATATATATATATATATATATATATATGTGCGTGTGTGTGTGTTTGTGTGTGTGTTTGTGTATCTCTATATATAATTAATCAGTTAATATATCATTTAGAGTTTCCCGTGTCTCAACAAATATTTCATGCATTTTTCGAAATCACTCAGCCATAAATAAAAAAACCCTTTAATTTTTAAAATCAATATTTTGTTTCTCTAAGGAAGACATTTAACGGTTTAAGTCTCACGAAACTTTGAACAGTATCCTGTATATATATATATATATATATATATATATATATATATATATATATATAATGTTAATTGTTTTCAGTCAGATAGGGTGTTGCAGTAAAGGAAGAAAACTAATAGAAAGCTAAGAGTAAAAACAGTCCTTAGAAAACGCGTTTTGTTCTCTGTGGGAATTTATCAAGGAGAATGTAACACTTTATTTTGTTCTACGTATTAATATACAAGAATGTCATTGGTTTATAACAGGTCTAAATTTGAGAACGCTCATGAATATTCATCAGCTGGTTGATTAACCAATGAAACCTTTGCTCTTCTATATAAACACGTCCAACATAATAAATCCTTAGATTTATGTTGATAAAGTCCCTCAGAGAAAGAAACGCTGCCGCTAAGAGGTTTTTCCTCTTATCTTTTTATTCACACACAAACATACAGAGACATATGGGCAGCATATTTTCATATAATCATATTTGGTTAAATAATTTAGACTTATTATGTTTATTTATTTTACTTTCAATCCTTTCAAGTCCGCGAATTAATTTCTTGTTGGCTGTAGAAAATTGGTTAAGAAAAATTCCAGATTTTTAAAAAAATATATTTTTATTTTCCCAAGTACTTTCTGTCACATCTGAGACTATCTTCAGGGGTTGTATATCTGTGGATATGTTAATGGGTGTTTTCTTCATTGGAACGGCTATTCTCAGCATTAACATATATGTACGAGAGCAAAATTGTCCAAATAGTGTAATAGCAAAATTATCAAATTGTTAGATTAAGCTTTGAAATGATTAAAGATATTGCATGTTTGAAAAGATTAAAGATATCTATCTGGAACCCGGTAAATTCAAAAGATTTATACCTATATGCAAGGGATGTAACTCATGTGATATTTTAAAAAGATTTTACAACAACGACGATGACGAGAAGGTTTACTTTACACTTGAATGACCATAGTTCAATCTCAGAACATTTAAAGGAGAACTCATGTCCACATTCACAGTTTAGACAGATATTAGTCGAATATACATCAGTGCTCCATCAAGATAATAATACGCAAAAACTTAAAATTCTGGATGTCCTATGAGTATAGCAAGAGTTTAAGTTTTTAAAGGTTTATAGCAGCAAAGTGTTATATCAAATAAATACTAAATTGAAATATTGCAATTAAAAAAATCTTTAAAAAAAACTAAAAATATTTTTAAAAAATGACATAAGTTACCTCCCTTCCATAGAGGTAAAAATATTTTGGAAGTGATGCAAAAGACTAGCCTCGAATTCGAACTCGGTTCGCTGATTTCACTTTCCGGACCTCTATCCACATATGGGCACATCAACAGTATGTAGATAAGCCCAAGCCTGTATAGTGCGATAAAACTCGCACAGACATACTAACAGGTATATATGTTTTTGGAAGAAGAAACTTACTTTAACAATAAACACATGGATAATCGCTTTACTGTTCAGAATGGAAACCAAAGTAATTCATTTAACGAATTTATGAACCTTTTACGAACCTACCTAGTTACCTACAGTCCGGTAATGCACTTAAAATTCACTTTTACCTATCTCAAATGTCGTTACTTATATGCAAACAAAGAGGGAAAAGGTATGTTGGATCTAACCCGGTTGAAGGCGACGCTGTAAAACTTGCCAAGAATCTAAAGGTAAAATATCTCGAAAGGGATTGGCTCTGTTAAGTTGTAAACAGCTCTCAGCGCATCGCATCACGTGAAGAATCTGTAGGAGTCCGGCCATCCACACGCTACCCAACGCTCGTATGTTAATTAACAGCTTTTAGAAGATCCAAGTGAAGTTTGGATTCCAGCCAAAAGGTCCGGTTAATCCAGCCAGCCTTGCACAAAGTAGTTTTGTGTGAAAGGATTGAAGCGTACTTGAGAACCGCTCTCTTGGCACACTACAAGCGTAATTCAATGGCAAGATGGTTACAGATATTTACCCAAATCCCCACCAGATTGGAAATTTAGCTTATGGCTTTTTTTTTAAATCTAGTTAGAAGTTACGAATACAAACCACGGTCTAAAATCTAGCACATCTGAATCAAACATATGTACGGCATTTGTAGCTTACAGTCAGATAAATCGGTAGCAGAAAGACCTTGCTTTAAAAGAAAAGAAAAGAAAAGAAAGCGTACGAAATAAGCAAATGTATCCAGGGCTGTATGCCCAAAATGCATGTTCAAACATTCTAACGTAACTTAGCCTCCCTGTGTCTTTTCAATTGGGTTGGGGATTAAGTCGTGAGCGTTTTTTTGAAAGTAAAAAAAAAATCCTTGGGATGCCAAACGTTTGGCGAATGTTTTAGAACAACAATTTCTTATTGTTGTTCAAACATTTACATATATGTATGATTTTTGTTAATTTAATTACTTTTTGGTTCTACTTCTGACCCCTAAAATGTAATACCAAGTAAACAAAACTGCTCATTTTCGACACCTTTTGCTTTTTGCATATAGTCGAGAAATTAACGCCGCCAAAGCAGCCCGTGAGGTTTGTGACGTGTATGGAGATGGCGCAAGGCCTCAAAGTACCGCACGAAATTGGTTTTCGCACTTTTAAAACGGAACTTTTCAGCTGGAGGATTGGGAGCGCCTCGGTCGACCAGTTGAGTCTGAGGATGAAGCGATTAAACCAATTTCTTTACGAAAATCCACATCAGACGGCTAGAAAATTGGCGGAACAGAAGAATTTTGATCACAAAACTGTGGTAAATCATCTTTATTCAATGGGGGAAGGTTCAGAAACTTGGTTCATGGGTGCCACACGCTTTGAAGGACCACAACAAGAATCATCGCTGAACATACGGTCATAAACAGCGTTTCCTTTATCACATTGTCACTGGCGATGAAAAATGGTGTCTTTATGTCAATATGAAGCAGTGTAAAGAATGGCTCAGCCCCAATAAGCAAGCGACACCTTGAGCAAAACAAGATCTTCATCCAGACAGCTTCTTCCACAGAAATGTATCATTGGGGAACAGGCTCCCGAGAGGATGCTTCCCTGATCACTACAATCATGATCTGTTCAAGTCTCGGGTCAACCATTATCTATCCTACTATTACTCTCTCCTTATATGCTATTTCAACATCACTCTACCTTGAGTGGCTCTTGATCTGTGAACAATGGTAAAAAAAAAACATACTGACTGCCACACTCTTTAGCGCTACTATGGTATTTTAGCATCATTTTACCGTGATGTTATGGGAACGTTGCCGAGCTGTTAGAACGTTCGCTTTCTGACCATGGGACGCGGGTTCGAATCTCACCATGGTCGAGTTGTCAGCAAGGAGACTTCCTGATGTTATTGGTCTGGAGGGTTCGATGGAGGCGTGCGGAACCTTTAGAAAGTGCCTGAAAACCATATCATATGTTGAACCAAGACTTGTGAGTGAAATTGGGTAGACGGAATCCTTCGGGGCCGTCGATAGCTGTGCTAGCAGAGTCACAAGTCATCGTAGCCGAAGACTTCAGCATGCTGGCCTTGTTCAAATTGTTGATCACGCTAGATAACACGCTCTTTCCCAGAAACGGTAACTAAGGTATGTTCAGTATAGTTGCAGTATAAACCATAGGTGTGCTCTTTGGGTGTTGAATAAACACAAATGCTCCTGCAAGCGTCTGCAATAGTGATTGGCTAGTCACTCTAGTGGACAGGTATCTTCGAATACTAGTGACCAGCTATACATAATGTTGTGGTATTCCCCCTCTAAAGAGTCTATGTTGGACCTTTCCGCCTACTATAAGTTTAGTAGGGAAGAAGGCCTTGGGGAGCAGTCGACCAGACTGTTCATTTCTGTTGAACTCTCTGCCTGATGAACTCGGACGAAGCTTTGCCGTAGGGCAATGTTTCGTCCGGGGAGGTAGACAGACCCTGAACCCGTTTATACGGGTTCAAAGGGAATATTTTTGGCCGAGCCTACGGGCTCGGGGAACCCATGGTAAACTCGGCCTTGTGCCACATACATCCCTCGTGTTTGGGTGGAGGGTTGTTAAATATTAACCGTCGACCATATTGTTCAACTGTCGAACTCTCTGCCTCGAGCAGAGAGGAACCCGAACGAGGCTTTGCCGAAGGGCAATATTTCGTCCGGGGAGGTAGGCAGATCCTGAACCCGTTTATACGGGTTCTAAAGGAATATTTTTGGCCGAGCCTACGGGTTCGGGGAACCCACGTTAAACTTGGCCTTGTGTCACATACATCCATCCCTCGTGGGGTGGGGCTGTTAAATATAACAGTCGACCAGATTGTTCAACTGTCAAAATCTCTGCCTCGAGCAGATAGGAACCCGGACGAGGCTTGGCCGAAGGTCAAAGTTTCGTCCGGGGATGTAGGCATAACCCTGAACCCGTTTATGCGGATTTTAAGGGAATATTTTTGGCCGAGCCTACGTGTTCGGAGAACCCACGGTAAACTTGGCTTTGTGCCCCATACAAACCTCGTGGGGTGATAACAGTCGAATAGATTGAACGCTGGGTCAACCGACACACACTCTCTAGTCGTGTAATACTCTTCTGTTGTACTTACTGTTTAATATATGATATATCTGCAACACTTGTTTTGTTATTTCTTTAACCATTTACTTGGTCACAACACATACCATGATCTTATGCGACACATGACATTTTTAAAAGTGGAGCCGCACGTATTCGAAGCAAAAGAAAACTGTCTAATTTCAATAGTATATTGCTAGAGGCATCAAAGAATAACGCTGATCGTACTCTTTTTCTTCGCTACTGCCTGGGAGACAGACATCAAAGAACAAAGCTTATTCTTTATAGTTCAGAGTCGTTGGTGTGAATTACAGTTAGTCAGAATAGTGAGTGGATCAGCCACCTTAGATGAAACGATTGCAAATATCTTCAAAACAGACAATGAAAATAAGTGTCTTTCAGTAAAATAGATGAAATAGCAATGATTAAATTAGTCGTTTCCATACAGGAAACTTTGGCATTTATTGACGGAAAACTTAATGTTACTGTCGGTTTGAATTTATTAAATCTTTTGATTAAACGTCTTTCTCAGGAAAATTAGTCTTCTCATGTCCAGGGGATAGCGTCTAGGAATAAGAACTCGAAGAAAAGGTTTCGAATTCTAGTCGATTTCACTTACACGCAAAGACCCCTGTGAAAGCTATGAGCTCATCTGTTCTCCCCTAGATATGGGTGAAATAGTAGGACTTGCATTTGAAAAAAAAAACATTGGTATTTCTAAAAATTGTTAATGCAATATTCACTCAGAAAAAAAAGAATTATTCTTACAATCCAAAAATATATTCCACTAGCAGCATGTCCCGGCGTTGCGGTTGCTTGATTCAAAAATCGTACGACTCATACAGCAATCGCTATCAATTGACTTAAAATATGTTTGCCCTTTCTTGCGTTTAAAGAAGTTCCCTTTACCGTGCTGATGTTGCTACATGTCTTACTCCTTGCTTATCTCACACTGCGAATTTTTTCTAAACTCTATACGAAACATTAAGTCTGTTACGAAAAAAGAACTAAATAAAATGAACACAAAACGATCAGCTTTAAAAAAGGACTCGTAACTGGGAAAACCGAATGAAAAAAGAATGTTAACAACACATACTTTTTCACACCCAACCCAATTCTGCGGAATCAGAATTAACGTTGAGTTTAAGTAAGCGAATGAGCCAATTGGAGTAAAGTGCCATGCAGATTTAAATTTTTCCCACTTGTGACGAATGCAGCTATCGATTTTTTTTGCATCCTAGCATGCTAGTTAAAATTCGTGTCAGTCAGCAGTTGGCTCTCAGGCTGGCCAATAGAATCTTCCTGCCTATTCGAGGCAGCCAGCTATTGGCTCTCACTCTGGCCAGTAGAAAATGGCCACAAACTACATGAAAACTGCCGTAGAAGCATGAAAAAATCGATTATTTCCACTATCGATGGCAGTTGGGAAATGCAAAGTCGGTTTTGGCCTTCCCGCTAACTTGGAGCATGTGCATGTAAATTTTGGTGCAAATCCGTCTAAAATTGCGGCCGTGCATTCGTCACACACACACACACACACACACACATATATATCCTGCCTTTTATAGATAGAGATCTATAAATAACCCACAAAGGATTGATAAACCGTAAGAGAACATATCAATCCATCTTAAGTTCACTAAATGTTATAGCTCTTTCTATTATTGATGAGTGTTTCCTTCCTAACCTTTTGTTTTTACTGTTGTGGAAAGTTAACAGTTTGATTATGCCATTATTTTCTTTTCTGGATAAGTTCTATTACAGAAATATATTTATTAATGAAACAGTCTACAAATTATGACAATCGTGCTTATTATTGGCACAGACGTGCATACATTCTTAAAACTATCGTTTTCGATCCTCTTTGATGCCTCTAATAACTGAAAGTAAGGCATAATAATTGGCGCAAATCGTTAATATATTTTAAGAGTTTTATATATGAAAAAGGAGGCACACTGGAGTAATGGATAGCGGCTCGGATTGAGTAATCGGAGAGCTGAGTTCGAATTTTGTGCTAATACTCTTGGGGAAGGTATGAATCCTCTTCTTCTCCTCCTCTCAGCTATGGGTAAATAGCAGGACTGACCGAATTCTATAGCCTTGGATGGCAACTGGCCTACCGCAGAAAGAAATGGCAACCTACTGCGGAAAAAAAACTGCCTCGTCAGTCATGTATCGAAAGAAATATAAGCGCCTAAGCGTGTATTACGCATGGCACATAACTGACTGATAGATGAAAATGCTTCATTATAAATAGGATAGCTCTTAAGTACACGAATTCTCAGTTAAATTCTGTATAAATCCAAGGCATATACTATATATTCCATATTATTTCCTGAGACCGGATCATTATTACATGTAGCACAAGACGCTTTGTGCCTTTCAGTGTTACCCCCATTGACAATAATCTTTGCTAATATTCTCCTGTGTTGCACTATTGTCCAGTTGCATCCTGTAGAATACACACCCCGCTTTAAGCTGTGTTTATATAAGAATCCTTGGTAATTTTCTGGTGAGGGAAGAGTTGGATTCATGCCTTTCCCAAGGGTATTTGCGCGTAAGTGAATATAACGAACCCAACTAGAATTGAGATTCGGCTCTCCGATTAATAATTCCGAGCCATCATCCATTACATCATCCGCATATGCAATCTTACAGCTGCTCCTAAGCGGTCACCCATCTAACTAACCAAGCTTGACGTTGCTTACCTTCGATAATTGTACGGGAATCGGTGTTTCAATGTGATGTGCCCGTGAGCCCTGGATTCCGTATTGTTTGTTTACAATGATGATGATGATTGAGAATCAGTCATGTGTATCTGTCCGTTCTCGGTCTTTTCAATGGTTAGTGGTTAATCTCTAGTTGTTTATGCCGTGTCTCTGTTAAGTAAGTCTGAAACAAGCATGTATATTTTGTCGCTGCAGGCCTCTGCGGAAATACGAAAACCATGAAAATATCCAAGGACTTGGATATATAGAACTTAGCCTGCCAGCTTGTCGCCAATGATTTATTGGCACGATTTGAGAATTAATTTACGTTTTCTCGGGATCTACTTTGTTTCAAAAGGCACTGGGCTAGCGCGAAGCTTGGCCGAAGTCTAAAATATATATATATATATATATTTTTTTTTTTTTCTAAAAACCTACCCGTAAATATATCTGTAATCAAACAATATGGACCACTGGTTAGGCTGGCCGAATTTTTAAAAATCCGTTTCTGCGAAATTATTCGACCAATTTATACCAGTCGGATGGATAGGTCTTTATGCAGCTAATTTAGTTTCAAGTATTTCGAGATATCTATGATCTTCAAAAATTTAAATGTAATATCAATCGACATCTTCTGTTGCCTTGATCCACGCCCTTCTTTTTATCCCCCCTTTCTTCTTTTTATCCTCCCCCTTTCTTTTTTTTTATTCTTTCCTCAACCTCTTTCTATAACTTGTCTTTTTCCCTTACTTACGCTCTCTGTAACCTCTTGCGGACTAATGGCACTCCCGCCTTGCTTGGGGTGAACTGCTTAATAATTTCTGATTTCGACCATTGAAGTAATTTATTGCCATCATTTTCATGATCAATACAGGACAGTATCCAGTTACTATGTTATCTCCAAGATTATATTGAGTTACTTAAGAACCCCTTCTTCAGGTCGTTGGCGATCATGGCTCTCCAGAATTTTCAAAATTAAAAATAAAAGTCCAAATTTATTAAGAGCTACAATTCTTAATAAGGTTTTTCTTTTTGTTTTCTCTCATAAACCTTGTTCCGCCATCCATTTACCCAAGCACGATAGCTAAGTCTCGTCTGTCTCTTTTTGCCTCCCATCTGTTCCGTGAGTATCAGATTTTCCAATCTGCTTTTCTTCATTATGATCCCTAGACATTTCATCTGCCTCTTCCAGATATTATGCATAAGTATCCTTTTGGTTTACATTTTTTCTAAAACTTCGTCATTGCTCACATGTTCAGTCTATGGTATTCTCAACATCCTTCTGTCAAGACACATTTCTGAGGCGTTAAATCATTTCTTCATCTATGGAGAGTTTGTCCATCATTCATCGTCGTATTGGAGGGCCGATAATACATAACCTTTCAGTACTTATATTTTGTTTTTAACAAAATTTTTCTGTTTCTTAATACTTTGCTTAGCATTTTGAAGGCATCTTTTGCTATTCTGATGCGCCTTCGGATTTCAGTATCGCATTTTCCGTCCTCTGTTAAAACACTTCCTAGATATTTAAAATGTTGTATTTGTTTTATTTTGGTATTTCAGATTTATAATTGCCATGTTGGGCTGCTCCTTCTGTTAAAAAAAACATGGATT
>CAHIKZ030004034.1:2097500-2110000 GCA_903632075.3 Acanthosepion pharaonis | reverse complement strand
CCTTGGTAGATTACGCTTAGCATGAAACAGACTATCGCTTCTGGGTGTTGACCTCAGTGTCCACTTACACACACACGCGCGCGCACACACACACAAACACACGCACGCGCGCGCACACACACACAAACACACGCCCGCGCACATACACACACAGACGTATATATATATATATATATATATATATATATATATATGAATGTGTTTATATATGTAACTCTTTGCACTAATATTGCACTGAACCTCAGCAGGTCAGTTGCCAATGCATCAGTAAATAAACCTGTCATTTTGACGGTTAATATGCTCGTACATATAATTGCCACCTCCTGTAAGCAATACTGACATTAATTTTTAAACACTTTTCGTACGGGTTTTACTGATTTTCAATGCGCAACATAGAAAATGTATTACATAAACTCTGTAAAACACATCTCCGCTAAAAAAAAAAAAATGTAAAAAAACGATACGTAATTATCAAAATCTGAACACTTACAGCCTGAAAGACGCAATAAATTGTTGCCGAAAGCCAAGTCGGGTGAATGGTAGAGTAATGATAGAGACCGTGGAAAGCAGTAGGAAAAATAAAAAGAAATTGGCTATAAATAATTCAAATGCAGTCAAAGACAGAACAAAACCGTAATTGTTGTTTTCAATTCTTTTTAATCAGTTCACTCCAAACAAGGCAATAAAGCCACAAAGACGCAAGGTGTTACTGAGTGTTAGAGAATATGATTAAAGGATAATCGTTATTAATGTGAGAGAAATATAAAAGAACAGGAATTAAGAAGACAGGAGATAAGAATTGGCATTGCATTTAAATCTTTTCATGATCAAAGTTGACAGGAATGCAAGAAGCTGGAAAAGAGTTCCACCAACGAGTAGTGCGAGAGAAGGAACTGTTAGTATAGAACTTACGGTTAAATCTAACTATTTCAACTGTAAAAAAAAAGATTAGACGCTGCCAATCTAGTCAGTCAGTTAAATTGTATACACGCTACAGGTTTAGGTGATCATATCTCTTTCGATTCATCACTGACGAGAATTTCTCGCCGCAGGTTGCCATTTCTTTCTGCAATAGACAGGTTGCCAGCCAAGGTTAAAGACCAAGTTTTCCTGCTGTTTATCCCATAGCCGGGGAGATTAAATATGGATTCATACTTTTCCCAATGGTATTTGTTCGTAAGTGATTTCAATGAACCCGACTCTAGTATTGCGCTTAAATTCATAAAGTATAGATACCAATGCGAAAATTCTTATACCTTCAGGCAAATTTTGTTGTCTCTATGAATATACGTATAATCATTTATTTTAATTCCATGTGCTTTCAGTACGAATCGGCCATAGACATCAACAGATTTCGTTTTACTAGAATATTTCTTGGGATAGATCGTGGGTTGGTTTCTCTTGCCTTTTCCACGGTTTTGAATTGAAAATTGTCCTTCTGATTAGCTGGCTGCTAGAAAGTTCAATCTATCCACCCGTTTATCCCATGTCTAGTCTCATAACATTTCAAGGGAATCTGAGCGAAAAATGAACACAAGAGAATAGGCCGGAATTCGAACCCGGTTTGTAGATTTCAATTTGCGCGTCGATAATGGTTACGTTAGCCGCACGACCACGTAGTAACGAGAGCAAATAAAAATGTTGCCTTATTTGTTTAATAAATCCTGTCTGTGATATTTTCGGGTTATTTAAGCAGCTAGTATAGACTAGTATAAATAAGAAACGTACATGTGTAAGTAAAAGAGATAAAGAAACATTAATAAAAGAAATCACATCTCGTATTTCGATTAAAACCCGTACAAATCAAAGCTGCAGTTTTCAGATGAGGAAGAGAAATAACTCTGGCTATAAAAAGTAATCATAATCCGCATGTTATTATAACTAGTTGTTTTGAAGATTATGGTTATTTTGGGGTCAATATTGATGAAGTGGGCTAAGAATTGAATCAGTTAATTCATCACTTCGTTGAATCTGATTTTAGAATCATGTATAATTAGTAATGTTAGTCCGCGTTCTTGGAAAGACGACACGAGTATGATGGCAGATGTTATAGAAAACTACAGCACAAATAGATTGACAGTCAATATCAGCCCGAAATAGAAGCATCAGGACAGATTACGTCAAAGCAAAAACGGACAGGAACCAAGAAAGCAATAAATGTCTTTAAAGTGAAGAGACGAAATGTTATATGCATTATTAATGAATCGCAGAGAGACAACATTGCAAAGACGATTGGGTAAGAGCGGCGATTTATTAGGTATTATGCAAGCAGCTTAACTAGTAACTTTACTTAGAAACTTCTTCTTCTGTGTACCGTGTCCCTTCAGGACGTGGTCGATCATGGCTCTCCACAGTTTCCTTCACTCACAGTAAGTCCTTCCGTCTTTGTGGCTTTATAACTTTTCTTGAGACGGAATTATTAAAAAAAAAACAGTCGAAATTAAATAACACAGCATGGGCTGATATGTCGCTAAATACACTAACCAACAAACATTTCTTACGTGAATAATATTAATAAAAATAAAGGTGTTAGAACACTGAAGGAACATTATTTAGTAGTAAGTACTTGTATATCTAGTAAAATTACTACTGCTACTAATATCTATAGATATTTCGAAATTCTATTTTATATATTTGCAATTTAGATTTAGATTATAGCTTGCTAAATTCTAATAATTCAGAACATAAATTTAATCTAAAATTTTAAGCAATATGTTATCGCTATCTGTCTATATTTCCGAGATGAGGTATTATGTACACTATTTACATTATTCGGACTATTGTCCTCATCTTTGTCGCCATATTTATTACAACGTTTCAGCCGTTGTACGCTCCGGCCTTTTTCAGGTGGTTGGAATGTCGAACTGAACCGTTTATTTCGCTCACTGAGGTAGACTGCTCTAGTTCCATGTGCCATGTTTAATATGGATGTTAGTTATCAGTTATCTCCTGTTAATTTCCCTCTCCAAGTTGTCCACTGCCTTAACCGGGTATTGAACTTACACTCTTTGGGTCCTGTCACTGGATTTAACTAACGCCTTTATCCACTGTGCCATGTGTCCGAAACGTTGCAATAAATATAACGGCAAAGATGTGGACAATGGTCCGAATAATGTAAATAGTGTAATGTGCTATCGGTTCATAAAGAATAACAAGTTCTTTCTCGGAACGCGCAATGTAGAGTGTCAGCGATGGTCAGAGGAAAATGAATCATGCGACTCACGTTCGAATGCTTTGTATTCCAACTATGAGGAGAAAGTTTAACTCAATGAGCTTTCTCAAATAACTGCTACTTTGTGGTACAGACTCCCGTGTGGATGCTCCCCTAAACACTATGTGATACGAGTGAAAAATAGTGAAGATTATAAGCATGAGGAAGACTGGTAACGACTGACACTTGGCTTTTAATTCATCACAACCATTTTAACAGCTATCCTCTACTTTGAGTTTACGGCCATATCCCGATCACCGAAGTTAAGCAATGTCGAGACTGGTCAGTACATAGATGGGTGACCGCTTGGGAATACCAGGTACTGTAAGATTATGCAGGTGGTGTAATGGATAATGGAACAGAATTGGAGATCCGAGTTCCAGTTGAGTTCGTTCCCTTACGCGTAAATAACCTTGGTAAAGGTATGAATCCACCTCTTTTTTTAACCCAGCTATGAGTTAAATAGCAAAACTAGTATCATTAATTCATTATTATCTAAAAAAATTCTTACCACCTAAAAATATTTCCTGGCTTTAAATAACTTGCAATCTATATCTATAATTCTCAAAATGTGTGTGTGTGTGTGGGGGGATCGGATGTTGTTTATGTGTTTCCATAGTTTTCATCCGATTTCGATTAATTATTTTGTTTGATAGATAAATCTTCAGTTTCGAGTTCAAATTGCCTGGCAAAATTATAACCTTGAAGGTGAAAAATCGAAAAAAAATTTTTTTCACACTTAGCGCAAAAATCAAAGGCAAAATTTAATGTCTGTAAAAAACAGCGTGCAATCAATTTAGAGAGTTGAAATCTAACGTAAAAGATTATTAAAATTATAAAAAATATATTTTATAGATAAAAATTATCGTATATTATTATTATGACGGTCCATGAAAGAGGTTCCTTCCTTGCAAGGTTGAGAACGCAAAAATGGCCCTTTTCAGGGCGACCTTCTCTTCAAATTATTACCCCCCCCCATTTGGGGATGTGCCTCAGTTACATCCAGTTGTTAATATTGATTTTCAGGTTGGCTGACTTTAAACTTAAACTGCTCCAATTGAACGGCAAAATTTCCTAGTATTGAAACACCTGTTAAGACGGATTATACTGCTAGTATGTTGATAAGCCGTAAAAAACGAATCAATCAAAATTTTCTACCTTGAGTGGCTCTCGAGTCTAGTCTTGGGTGAACTTTAGTAGAAAAAATGCCCTTGGGGAAAGGATGTACTCTCCCAATTTCAGATTTTCAAAAAAATTCTTGTTACTGTCATGTCACGATGTTTATGAGTGGATGAATAAACACGAGCTTAGATTACTATACAACAATTCCTCTCTTTGTCTAGGTCAGTCATGCTCGGTGGCCAGTGTTCTCCGTTTAGTCTTTTGTGAATATCACGCTTAATTTCTTAAGGAAAATAATGTTTCTTAAAATTTTGTTTTGATTTCTTCCCACTTGTTCACTCACACACTCTCTCATGCATAACTACGTACATAAACAATGATTATGTACAGTGTTTCTTGAATTTTGTAAACTTTCGATGAAAATAACGTTTTCATCATTTTAAACCATTGACAAATTTTACTAAGGAAGATCGTACGGGTAAACATATTTTCCTTTTAAAACAGGAAACATTCATAATAATTTTTCCTTTAAATAATAAATATATGTTTTTATTTTGACATGAATAAATTAGAAATAAATCACTCGCAGCGACATGTGTTAATCACACTGTTATCGGTCATTATACCAATAATTATATTTTTTAATTATAGAAAATCTTTTCTACAAAGAATAAAAGAAAAAAAAATTCCTCATTTCCAATGTATATTCTTACGGATATGGTCTTCTGTAGCGAAAATAACTGAGCAGTCTTCTACGAAAAATCACCTGGAATCTTTTAGTTGTGCCTGTCTGCCTTGTGATGGGTCACAGATCATTCGACCGATTGCTCGAAAAAGGTTGCTCATGCCTCGACTCTAGTTAGTAGCAATAAAAAATCTGTTAGCCTTCAGTGTTGAAATTATCATCGTCGTATTTATGTTTTATTATCCAGCAAATTATTATCACAAGCTGCTTTATGACTCAGAGATGCGTCAATGATTCTATTGTGAGGGAAACATTCAATGATAATAAATATAGTCTATGGTTAATGTTTCTATAAGAATGGGATTTATTTGAAACAACCTGTATTTAGCTTCCAACAATTATTTTCGGCGTTAAGATTTTGTGAAATGCAGGTGGTAAAATGACAAAGTCGAATAGCGAAGAACAACAAAGCAGAAGAAAATATTTTCAGTAAAATATAGTCTTTCATTAAGTTCTTGAAAATTAAAGAACGTCGTGATTTTTGTTCTTTTATCAAGATTCTTTTCTTTTTTTCTAAAAAATGTCGGTATTTAAAGCATTAAGATTTATATCACTTGTTTGTATAATTAAAATATAGGAACAACTTAGCGAACTATAGGCTATTCGAAAAAATGCCACATGGACTTTCAAAAAGCTCCTGTTAAATAGTATTATTATAATTAAAAGCAGCAATAGTATGGTGGTGGTGGCGGTGTTGTTCTGTTGGTTACAGTCGCTATGGCGGTGGTTTTGTCTGCAACAAAACGTTAAAAAAGGCAAAAAAAAAAAGAAAAGAAAGAAAGAAATGAAACAAGCAAAATCGATGATTGCGTTTTAAGAAATGAATTCTGAATGGTTCACTATTCTTAAATGCTTTAGCCGAACCAAATCCCCTCTGGATTTTGCAATACATCTGTAATACTGGATGCATTTTCTTCATCAAAGACGAGCAACTTGAACAAATCCTCTTCTTTGATTAGCTTTCAATGAAAAAGCTAAAATATGTAAAAAAAAAAAAAAATAAAAAAAAAAAATAACAAGTAAATTAAAACTACTTTTAAAAGAACCTTTATACTTATGGCGTCTTTTTTTCGCTTCTTTTAATTCGTAACTTTTAATTCATTTCTTATAAAGAAAAAAAGGAAGTGAATAATCGGTGCGATGACAGGAACCATTATCGAGTATTGATCACTATAATGGTAAGGTTAATTTTAAGCGCCTTCTTCTTGTTCACCCCCTCCCCGTCCCCACCATTCCGTTTCTCATTTACTTTCATAGACATTCTTACTGGAACATTTGGTAATTAATATTCGTGTCTTGAATTCAATAGCAATCAGTTTTAGATTACATGTAAGATTGAGAGATTTCCTATATAATTCGGAATATGAGCTGCATTAAAAAAGCGGAAAAAGGGACATAGACAGATAGATAGATAGATAGATAGATAGATAGATAGATAGATAGCATAATGAATGCAAAAGGGATAGAGAAGACATTGAGAAAATGGAAGAAAGAGAAGCCCGAATCCTAAAATACCAACAGCTACCACTGCCCCAGGCCTTTCCTTACCAAAAATAGCGCACCATGACTACAAACAACCAAAGTTATAAACCTACATTAAAATTAAGAACGTTAATGATAGTCGTCTCCTTATAAGGAAACATTTGGCATCCATTGACCGGACACCCCGTGCTGTTTTCGGCTGAAATTTATAAAATCACTCTATTAAAACAGTTTTTCAAGAAAATAGATATCTCCAATTCAGTAACTTTTATTGATCTTTCCAGTATTGATTGGGACTTTCTACTTAACCTTTTCTTTGAAGAAGTTGTGGAACGCCAATATCTTCATTACGTCATTATTATAGTTATCCCTGTTGTTGAAAGTTCTCATGTGATTTAATTTCTGCTATTTGGTACAGTATTTTGTTTTTGATTCTGTAGCGTCAGTCTACGATGCTCGAAGAAGGATGGACCACGCCAAGGCCTACAGGTTTCATTCGCGCCAAGCCATTTTAACCATTGATTTGAGAACGCGTTTGCATACAGCTAAGAGTTGAGATATTTCTGAACAAGTTTGGCGCCATGCTTGACATCCATAGTCAAGTCTCAATTTGACGAGGCTATTTAAGAACGAATTGAGTTATTAGGTTAATATCAAAGACAAATAAATGGGATCATTATTAGTATCAGCCACAAAGGAAGAGTAATAGGACAGATTGCATCAATGCTAGAATAGACAAAATACAACAAAATAACAAAAAAACACACATTAAAACATCAATCAAATAAGATTAAAATTCATCAAAGAGCATATAGAGTATGAAATAGATATGACTGGTTAGGAACGGGAATCTACTAGGAATTTTGCAAACGAGTTTCATCTGATCATGCAGAACAGAAGCTGTTCGAAGGATTGACACCTTCTTTGGCTCCAATGCTCGCTGATTTCAACAGCATTCTGAATAAAGTATGGAACATAGTGATCCAGGTGTCCCTGTGGTAGTACATAACGCGGTATGTTGATTTTGTAAAAAGTGAGTTTCTTGAGAACTGGGGTTCGCTGTTAAATATAAATAGTATGCATCGTTGATTTTTTTAAAATTTTTGTTTTGAATAGATTACTATTTTGTGTACCATGTAACCAAAATACCAAAATCAATTGATGAATATTAAAAAAAAAATTGTTTCTTTGGGCTCATGCCGTTCATCTCGAGTTTCTCGACAAAATCCAAAGAAGGATCTCGAATGTAATTGATCCTGAATTGGCATCTCGACTTCAGACACTCTCTCAGAGACGTAATGTGGCTTCCCTCTGTCTTTTCTACAAATTCTTTAATGGCTGCCGCTCTGAGTAGTTTTTTTATCCCTTGGCCCCGACTATAGGAATTTAAGTATGCTACTAGATTGATATCTAGGTCCCAACCATTTATTGCGGAAATAAAATATAACCGCCACTTTTACTCCAACAGTCTCTATACTCGTACTTCCTGACATTAGAAATCCCTTCCTAACACTTGCTTCCCTGATAACTACAATCTTCAAAAATTTAAACGCAACGTCAATCGTCATCTTCTGTAGCCTTGATCCCTCTCCTTTTTTCCTTTCCTCAATCCCCCCTCTACACCCACTCTTTTCTCTTACTTTCACTCTCTGTAACACCTGCGTTCGGAATATATATATATATATATATATATATATATTCCCATTAAAGAGCGAATTCATGCAATCTTTTATCTATGGTTCTTGCTTAGCTAGTATGCGTTCATAATATGTATTTCTAACTATATATAGCTATATACACTTATTTACATATAGCGGGAAAAATTACGTTAAATTCAAGCTTGAAGCGACAGTAAGCAGCCTCTGAATGATTCTTTGCACGATATTCCCCGTTTAAAGTGACAAAAATTTCAAATATCCAGGAGAAATTGAGAAGTTCGTCTCTTACTTCCTCACCTATTTTGGCAACCAACATATGTATTTTAAAAACAGTTGAGAAAGCCTTCAAGTTCTGATGGCAACTCAGACACAAGAGAATCCAGATATCCGTCAACTATGCTGAAAGGTACACAAGCAAGTTTAATATTCTTTTCAGTTTTTAAGAAGAAATCGGAATCAGTGTTAGCCGAACATGACTCTCCTCAAATTCCTTTTCCTTATCTGTGAATTGCCTTGCATTGTCGGAACAAATGGTGGAGTGGATTTCCGTTGACTTTGTATTTAGAGCATTTTTTTCTCATAGACTGGTTGCCAGCCAAGTCTAGAGAGGACAGTTTTTCCTAGAATTTAATTCATAATTGGTAGGATGAAGGCGAGATGGCGTTATAGCTTTCTGAAAGCATTCATGCGAAAGTGAGCGAGCCCGGAATTTGAACTCGCTTGCAATTTCCGTGCTGATATTTGTTAAACTTCGTGTAGAAAATGAAGCCAAATCTAGATGTATGTTTGTGAAAATTTAGGGTAAATAAAAAAAAAACGCATCGTTTTATTTGAACAGCTGGGAATTATTGGTTAATAGCAAAGTGTGTAGGTTGTTCAAAATAACAGACGACGAATGTTGGTTTTAAATAGGGTTTCATTTTCAACTATTTTTTTTTATGTATGCAGTGCGTTGCTTCTTGAGTCAAAGACTACACGTTATACAGTGAACTCTTACATGCATTTCTTTTATTGCTTTCTTAAAACCGTATAAATCTAAGAAAAATGCTTCGAACACTGCTGAATGTGCAATTGAAAAAAAAACGTTATATCAGATATCATTAAACACTAGAGTTAACTCGCTCAATGCTAAATTAAATTCCGATCGAAATCAGGGAAGCTTTCACACATTAGAAATTTTTCATCCACTTCTGGTCGAGTAATGTATACTTTGTAGCATTCTGGCAGATTGTTGTAAATTGGTTGGGTTATAAGAGATTTGTTCACTTAACTACAATTTCTCTGTATTAGTTTTCTCAAAGGACGTATCACGGGAACGTCGGATAGTCTAGCTTTGGATATATTTGTCAAACATTCATAAGCAAACACAGCTGGGGATTCACGAATCTCCTCTAGCTTTTTTTCTCCAAATATTAGTTTTGCAAAGTGCAACCATTTCTTGTGTAGGAAAAGGTATCAATAAATATGCACAGTTCTCTTACCACCTATCCAGTTCTAGTATGCAGGCTTCATTTGCACAGATATTTTATTTAAATTCACAATGCCAAAATTTAAAAAAAAAATCATCTTGTCTTACTTTGTCGAAGATTTAAATATCACCAGACATAGAACTGTACCAAATAACAGAAACTACACTGCTTAAAGACTACCAGCAGCGGCAAAAAACTAAAATGGATAGCACATTTAGAATAATGACATAACCAAGATGATGATATTCCTCACTGTTTCAAATAAAATTAATATTGGAAAGAGTGACAACAGCTACTGGACTTGAGAAACCTGTTTTAAGAGAAAGATTTTATAAATTTCAATCGAACGAAGTACTGGCTGCTCTGGTAATGAATGCCAAATGTTTCCTTGTAGGGAAACGGCTAATACTATCATTACCATTATGGACAAGTTTTTCTTTACTGTGTTTAGTTGTTGCCATGCCACGTAAACATTCACACCTCGCGCGCACACGCACGCACACACACACATATATATATACGCACACACACACACACACACACACACACACACACACACATATATATATATATATATATATATATATATATATATATATATATATGCAAGCTTTGAATTAAATTGAAATGGGCATCTATGTCGCAAAGGCTAAGATTTGGGTAACAGGAAATTAGTGAAACCTTTTGAAGTCATTTTCATGATTCCTGGACTTAAACGGAATATATTTTGTAGTAAATGTTGTATTCAAATGGACAAACAACTTAGATTTTAAATTTGATAATCTTGTCGTCTGCGAACAGACGCGATACCGAAGTACAACAACTATTGCTACTACAATGTTTTTGTCGAACATTAATTTCTTCACCAAAATTATTAAACAGTTCAGTATATCGGTATAATGTCAAAGGTAATCTTAGAAATCATCTGTTTTATATGGATTCTTTGCAATTATATGCAACATATGATGATGAATTGGAAGGGCTTTTTTTTAAAGACTGAAGAGTGTCAGTAAGGATATATGCATAGAATTTGGGCTATATAAATGTAGAATGGCCACCTTCAAGCGAGGGAATCTTATTAGTAGTAAGAATATAATTCTTCATGCATATACTATGATTAAGGGACTCGATCGGAAAGGTATTTTCCACTATCTGGGTGTGAATGAACGCAATAGAATTTGAAAACGAAAGGAAAAAGTCAGTAAGGAGTGCAGCAGATGAGCGTGAGTCATAATGAAAACTGGATTGAATTTGGAAAATATAACGACGGCCATTAAGACACTTGCCATCCTAATTGTAACTTATAGCTTCAACACTGGAACTTAAAGGAACTCAATGAAATTGATGCAGACATTCGCAAACAACTCACGTGAAATAGAATGCATCACCCTAAGGTAGATGTTATCGTCGGAATCTGCCAAGGAGTAATGGGAGTTGGGGCAAGATTCAACTGGTATTGTATTACAAAATTTCAGCAATGGGACTTTATAAGTATCTTCCAGCTATACGAGATTGGATGTTACAACTCGCAATGGAGCATGAAAAAAAATCTTTATTCTGTAGGAAAAGAAGTCCATAAATATACAAGAGAATTCCGGTTAAATATTGGAAATATCGGTGAATAAAACTATCACAAAATCATTAAGCAAACTGAAACGAAAAGCAAAAAAGCTAGACAAAAAGCAAATAGAAGAAAGCTTGCACCAAAATCTCTTCATAGCTACTTCCTTCTCCCGAAACAAAAATACAGATCAATTCGCAACCCACAAGTGAATAAGGAGTTCAGGACTTATGGGTGAGACTGAAGGGTCAGAGCCTTGCATCATAGTACGGCCCCAAAAATGTAGATTCTGTGATCAATATATTGAAACTATTCATCACCTTATTTCAGATGCTAAATACTAATATCCAATGAGTACAAAAAAACCGCCATGACTGGTTAGATCTGTCATAATTAATAAAACAATTGCAAATTTGTATGAACATCATTCTGAACATGTAGTTGAGGGAGCAATATTAGCATCCTTTGGGATTTTTCAATCAACAAATCGATAAATGCAAGCAAATCAAGGACAGTAAAGAAAACATTATCTTCAGAAAAAACATTTTGTTCGATGAATAAAGAATTTTTACCAGAATTGATTTCATTAAAAAAATAATTATAATACTTTCTAAACTTTAAATCTTTTAAAGTTCTGTAATAATTCTAGCTGTCAAGCGGCATTATTATTATTATTATTATTATTATTATTATTATTATTATAATATAAAAACGATATTTATTAATCATAGACGGATAAGTTTACTACAATTCGGCAATCCCAGTATTCAAAAAATAATTTTAAATTTTTGTGTGTGTGTATAAACGTGTCGATTTTTGTAAATCCGGGCATCCATACACGACATTATCGGGCACCCCGAAGCGGTGTAATGGTTAGCACAATTACGACTGAGTAGTGAGTTCGATCCTCACTGGGTGCCCCATACTTGTGCCACATATAAGCTACGCTTGGAAAACCGTCACACGACATTATCAGAAAACAAGGGAAGTAACTATAGTAAATTTAAAATTAATGGTAATTTTCTAACATTTTCTCAAAAAGGAAAGTTAGATCATAAAGGTAAAATCCAATAAAATATTAAAATATTAGGTACTTAAATATTATCTAAGAAAAGCCTTTACGTTGTATTCATCATGTAATTTTGTTGCAATTATTTATCCATTATAAAAATTTCTCAGAAATCACCTCATAAAACATTCACCTCCGTGTTAAAAATGCTTTCCAGCGATATTTTAAACTAAAAGTAAGTAA
>CAHIKZ030004034.1:2082500-2092500 GCA_903632075.3 Acanthosepion pharaonis | reverse complement strand
TTTTCTTAATCAATAACTTCTAAAACATCATAGCTAGATACATTTATAAGAAGACAGACACGTAGACTTTATTTGGAGTGTTATAGGAGACACATTGAAATCAAAATGTTCGTGTAGTGTAACGCTTATGATGAACTGAGTTCAAATTTTGTCCTCGTCTTTTACGTTCACTTTCACACTAATACTCTGGGAAAAGGCAAAAATCTATATATTCTCCCCGGGCTATGGGTTAAAGAAGAGTGTATAATGAGTCCTTTAACCTAGGATGATAACCAATCTAAGAGCACTATTTTCAATTAAAAACCATAGATCAATCAATATGAAACAATTCTACAAATTTACCCAAGAACTCGTGGTAACTCATAGAGTTTTCCCGGAGAAAATGCATAGTAAAGACAGTAAAAAAAAATTATAAAAGTGACAATGAAAGGTTCTTTTGCTGTTGAAGATGTTTCTTTGATCTTATCTGACATATCTAATCAAGCTAATATTTCACTTGTTATCGATAACGTAAAACCCTTTTGTTTGACAAAATGTTCATCCCTCAAGCGTAAAATTATTTAGGTTTAGATGCAAAGAAACACTCAGTTTCAGTTTCTAACCTCCACAAAATAAACTGTTCTCCACGAAATAATGTTGCAGTGAGCAGAAAAGATGATAGTCGGATGGAGCATGGTCAGGAGAGAAAGGAGGACGAGGGAAAAACTTTGCGTGAGAATAAGTTTTGTAGATTAGCAGTCATTAGATCTTTCTCGAGTATCTTATTATCGAATAATACTGATTTTTTTATCGTTTTAAAATGGAGTTCTGTTCATAATAGTGTCAAGATCATTGACTTTTAAAGAGTTACCTGCACTTTGTTTTATTTTCTTAAGGTAATTACTTTTTTTAAACAAACAGTCGACTGTTTGAAAGATTTTCTTAAGTTAAATCACAGAAAAATGTATAGATGCGTTTATTTGATTAAAGGAAATCTGTTTATAAAAAAATAAAGTGAGCCTGGTCAATAGCTAGATTGCTGACCGCTTGGGAATAATACGTGCCATAAGCTTGGATGTGTGGATGGTGCAATAGTTAATGGCTCGGAATTGTTAATCGGAGATCAGAGTTCCAAATCCCGTTGGATTCGTTATATTCACTTACATGCAAATAGGCTTGGGGAAAGTATGAATTCACAAGGCATGTATAACTAAACCATTATTTTTTATATTCTTACAATCTAAAAATATTTTCTGACTTTAAATAACCCGCAATGAGTTGAAAAACCGTAAAAAACAAATAAATATTTATGAATATTGTGTCGTACAAAGTTCTCACAAGTAAGCAGTGTAGTCAATGGAAGATAACTCGTTTCCGAGTATAGAAACCTTCACACTTATATACAATTTGCATATCAGTACATCTCCTGCAACCTTAGAGGCTTTATACCCTTGGTAGATCTGCTTCTTCTACGAACCATTCTAATCTCTTGGTGATTGGCTAGATTGCCTTTCATGTAGGATCCTGGTCTTACCGGATTTTCTTCATTTGAACCTTCCTCATGTTCCTCATTATCATTAGACAAACACATTCTCTCTTCTCCTTCACTCTCAAATTCTTGGTGGCCATCCTGATCCTTCTCTTCTGCACCATGCTCTTCCTCCATTTCAATATCTTCCGACTCTCTTCGCAATCTAAACTGATCCTCAGGAGCTAACACGCCTGCTCATTTTTTGTTAATATTACTGTATTAAATCCTTTTGGCCCTACAAATTGTGCATTCTCAGGATTTGAATCCTTATTCCTTTTGTGCCATACATTCTCATTTTTTGAGAAGGACACTATAGGAGAATTGTCATTTAATTGATAGCACTTTTCTTAGTATGTTGGATGTTCCTAGTAGGGCGATCTTCTGGGCAAATTGTATGCTGATGTTACCTAGGTCACTGTTAGTAAAATTGTCCATTCCTTTTCTCACGAGGTCCGGAGCTCCAATTACTATTGATACAGTCTTTGAGGTGGGCTCTAATTTGTCTTCCTATCAATTCCGAGGGGCTTTGTGTTCTTTTCGTCTGCAGGATGGTTCCTGTAACTTAAAACAATCTTTATAGATAACTTTCTAGGCTACGGTTTCCTGAAGAGAATGCTTTCAATCCAACTTTTATCCTCTGACCCATCCTCTGCGCAATTCCATTTGATTAAGGATGGTATGGGCGCGTTTGGTATGGCCTACATCCAATTCATGTTAACCACGTACATAAGCTTTCTTCAGCAAACTCTGTTGCATTATTCGACTCCAATGTCTTAGGTATTCCTTTCCTCGAAAATACTACTCTTAACACCTGTTTTGCATTACATGCTTTTCTGTCCGAAACTTTAACCACTTCAGGCCAACCGGAATATGAGTCTACTAGTATGACAAATAGGACCACATCTTTTATGTATATATGATCCCTGTGTATTCATATCCATGGCTCCTCTTTTGGCCATGAATGAATCTTAGTCAACCTAAAGGTCTTTATCTTTGCACACTTAGGGCATTTTCTGACAACCCTTCCACGTCTCGCGTATACCCTGGCCACCAGGCTGGTAGTTTCAATTTAAATTGTGTTTTCAATACACCACTATGTATCTCGTCGTGTACTGCTTTAATAACATCTTTTCTTAACGACATCGGTGGTGCAATAATATCTCCACCACATATGACTCCTTTCAATTGTCAATCTGTGCCTTGCTTCCTTAAAAGGCCTTTTTGCCATAGCGCAATTGCTCCATATATTATCCCGTATTCTATTCAGTACTTTTTTTAATACAGTATCCTGCTCGGTTTCAAACTTGAGCGACCTAAAGGATAATACATCTGTCACTAATCAGAGCAAAATTCTGTCCTCATAACTCTTCTTTGTTTCAATAATATAGGTATTAAAATTCAATCTTGACAAAGAGTTTACGTGTGGAATAGCATTCCCTTTACTATAATGAACTCTAAGGGCTTGTGATCCGACTTTAGTAGAAATTTCTTATACACATTTTTTAAAACTGTATTTTTTATCTAAAATATTAAGGAAAAAAACAAGATTTTTCCAAAAGAATTTGACTGAGTCACTTTTCTGACACAGCACTGTATGCCATCGTGTACCGTTTTAGTAATATCTTTCCTTAATGATTTCCGTGGTGCAATAATATCTCCACCACATATGACTCCTCTTTCAATTGTCAATCTGTGCCTTGCTTCCTTAAAAGGCCTTTCCGCTATAGAGCAATTACTCCATACATTATTCCATATTCTATTCAGTACTCTTTTTAATACAGGATCCTGTTCGGTTTCAGACCCGAGCTGCCTGAAGGATAACACATCTGTCTTTACCCAGTGCAAAATTCTGTTCTCACAACTGCCCTTTATTTCAGGATTCTGGGTATTAAAATTCAATCTTGACAATGCGTCTATGTGTGGAATGGCATTTTTCCAATATTCCTTGTTCAATCATTTTATTAAGTTTCGCCATTTCCACGGGCATAAGGTGAACCGGAAATTTACGAGACTTAAAATATACCGGTTTGCTATTCTCTTTGAGCCGAACACTCGCATCGTAATCCTTTAAAAGTCCAAGAACAGGTTCTTCTAGTTTCATGCAATTAACTAACTTTGATATGTCTATTCTTAATACATCAACCCACAGGAGAGCATGATCTTTTTTGTACTCTACAACTATGACTGGTATTACCTCGAATCAAGTCTTAGTTTCGAACACACTCTTAAAGCTTCCAATTGTTTTAATGACTGACCCGTCAAGTTGTTTCAATTGAAATTGGTTTCTCCTTAATTTCGGTCTTCCCATTTTCTCAAAAAATTTCTTGTGGATTCACAAGCTGTATCTACTTGCATTAGTACAGTTACGCAATTTTAACTATTTCTCTACTCTTAACACGCGCTTTTACTCCATAAATTTCAGTATTTCTCGTGGGAGCCTCTATCTTCTCCACTTCTGTTTATTTATATTTGCATACTGACTGCAAATAATTTTTCTTCTTGCACTTAAAACACATCTTTTTACAAGCCGGGCATTAAGACTTGCTGACCTCATGTTCTTTTGCCACAATAACGGCATTTATGTAAACTCTCCACAGGACTGTATGCCTCAATGTTAGTTTTAGTGGTATTAAATATCTGTATTAACTATCTGCTGTAAAAATTCAAAACTCATTTCAATATTCAAGTTTTGAACTTGAAGCTGTTCTAAAAGTTTGTACTTACTCGAGACATTATTCAGTCCTTCATTTAGAATTAACTGTATTAATTCCTCTTCTATAGACATCAGTGTACCCAAGTTTTCGAATTCACAGTACCTTGATACATCTTTTAGCCTGTGAACGTACTGTCTAATGGTTTCATCCGGGATCTGCCTGATTTCAAGCAAATTCGTCCTTTAAGCTATGAGAAGATTCTTTTTTGGACGTACATGTCGGCAATTTCTTCAGATGTCAAGTCTTCTAGCAACTTCGGATAGTCCATTAAATATTTTTTACGGTCTCACAACTCGCTGATACTAGAAATAAATCCGTTACTTCATTTACTCCTGCTTTATATTTGCTGTCACTCAATTTCTTGACTCTTGCCAACACCGCGAAACATCTCATCCAAGCCTCAATAAGCTCAGGATCCTCTAACGAGGTTAGATATCCTCTCGGCAACGCTATGTTGTTGTGTTGTGCAAAGTTCTCACCTAGTACGCGGTGTAGTCAATGAAAGATAAACTCGTTTCAGAGTGTGCAAACCTTCACAATTATATACAATCTATTTTGTATATTATCACAATGAATCATTGGAAGAGAAGGAGGAGGAGGATGAAAATCCCTAATTTCAAACATGACTTTTACAAATAAAAACTAAGTACTGATAACTTTTTAAAAAGTCACTGATTGATTTCTACATCCAACAGAAAGGTCTCTGATCGAAAGGTTTTGAGGAGCCTGGAATCACTACTAACTGCTGTTATTTCTAGGTTCAACCTGACTCGGAATGGTAGTACCTGTTAGGTTGCTAGCTATGGGTAAATAGCGAATCCCCAAATTGGGGTTAAAATATGAAAATGTAAAAATAGATTAGAAAAAAAAAATACCAGCAATACTTTTTCAGTTTAAAAATATTAATAAAAAAAATATCAGCGGTACATTTTTTGAAAAAAATACTAAAAATAAATTCCGGCATTAAATGACCCATAAAGAGTTGATATGCCGTTGAATAAACAAACCAAACCAAAGACTGATTTGAAGCGGTATCTGTATTATGGACAAGTTTCCTGTTCAAAAAATGATAAAAGAAAACTATTTCCCAATTCTGACAAATGCTGTGGTCTAATAAATGCTAATCTATAAAAATTATTCCCCCATTCGTGTGACCAGGCCCAGGATCAGCGAGCGTGGGCAGCGATGTTCCGTGATGCTGTACTTGCTCGGGAGGAAGCCGGTTTAACCGGACCAGGGTGAAAACCGATACAAGTCAAGTCAAGATTCCCCCATCCACCATCAAAGAGAAATCATTAGAAAGCTAGCCTTGATAGCCTTTTTAGCGAAAAGAGTTCGATCTTCATTGAGTTCTAGTCGATTAAAACTTTGTTTTAGGCTAAAATAAACTTACTCAATATCTATGTATTATAGTATTGAGTAAAACTATTAATTCATCCTTATGAATTTCTAATTTAAAATTTTTTTTTTCTCTTTTTAACTCATGTTTTTCTCTTTTTTCGTGTGTAAAAAAAAAAATTGGTAGCTTCGGAGCAAATCCCTTAAATAAACTGCCGTCCTGGGTATGACGATAAACTAAATCCGCGTCCTGGGTAAGACGATAAATTACACCGTCCTGGGTAAAACGATAAACTACGTCCAACAGCAAGGTCTCTGATCAGGAGGTTTTGAAGAGCGTGGAACCACCTCTTAAATGCTGGTGTTCCAAGGTCCACTCTGACCCGAGGTGGTAGCTATGGGCAAATAGTTAACCCCGAAACTGAGGTTAAAAAGCATTATGAAAATATAAAAATAGGTTTTAATTCCAGAAATATTTTATAGAAAATTATTACCAGAAATAAAATTTTTGAAGAAAAAAAAAACTATTACCAGCAATAAGTTTTTGAAAAAAAATATTACAGTGTAACCCGGATATAAGAGACCCGGGTATAAGAGAAACCCGGATATAAGAGAAATTTTCTCTGGTCCCAAATTAGAGCCTGTGTTAATGTATATAAAATAGACCAAACCCGGATATAAGAGAAACCCGGATATAAGAGACTTCTTCTCTGGTCCCGACAATATTACCAGGAAAAAAAAAGTTTTCGGCATTAAATGACCTATTGAGGTTGATATGCCGTAAAACAAAACAAACGAAATCAAACCTTTAAATAAACTGATAATGAATCCTTGTCTTCATTTGACCATAGCTGTTTTGTATTTTCTCTCGACTTCTTAGTGATACATTTAGCAATTTATTTTTCAATATTCATATAACCTGAATATCAACTAGAATCTCGTGTATGCGCTTATTTTCAGCATTTCAATTTATTTACCTTCTCAAATTTCTGCACTTGTATTCGTCCTTTCCACTATCTCTTTCCTGTTTTCTTCTTTCTCTCTCTCACGGTGCACAGTGGTTACGCACGTATACACACATGAACAAAGAATGCACGTACGCCTGATCTATTTTTCTTAGATGTTCACAATGCTTTGACAACTGAGATGATTTGAAGATGAGCACACTGATTTCTCAATATTCTGTGTGAACAGATTAAAGGTGTGGAGTTAATATCAATTAATACCATTTTACAAGTTAGATGAAACGATAAAATTCCTTTGTTTAATCGCCGAAATTAACAGATATAGAAAACCAAAAAACAAATAGGAAAATACGTATGGAACGATTAAATGGCAAAAATATATGTTAATGTTCTTTAGATCAATATAAAATGTCGTTTGATTTTTATCATTTTAAAAATTTTTGATTTTTATTCCTTTGGATTGCCATACGACATCTTTTTCTTCGGCTTTTCGACTTTGATCTACAAATTCTATCTTTCATTTTCGCTTCGAGCGAAATGAGTCATACTGTGTTAAAAGTGAATTGAAAAATGATAACATATGCAAAAGAAAAAAGAAAAAAAGTGCGAATGTACAATAATAATAATAATAATTTCAGCTTTTTAAATATTGCCTCTTTCTTGTCTCAGTCAAATTACAACACGATATCATGCAAATTTTTAATTCCCCCCCCACTGTAAGAAACCGTTCTTGACTGCTTAGTTGAATTTCTGAGATGAGGAATTAACATTATTATAACCTGATGTATTCGATCAGATATCCTCATATTTGTTGTTATTGTTATAACGCTTCAGCTGTTGTACTCTCTCGACTTCTTCAGGTGAATTTCGTATTTGGTAATCTAGAAGTTTTCAATCGATTCCGTCCACGGTGGGAGACTGCCCTTATTCTGTCCTCCAAGGGACATAACCCAGTTTACATAATAAAACCTAGGGTACCATATCTGTTGAATTCGGCTTACGGCCATATACCGTTGAAACACAGGTTCTCACTGCAGTGGAAAACCTACACAATTTCAGTAAATGCTAGACTAACACAAATCCGCGCATCGAATATTGCAACCACATCTGGTCTCGCATGGTGATTTTGTAAGTGATGGTTAGATGTGGCACAAGGCCGAAATTATGGGTCACCACGCGAAGATCGAACTCACGACTCAAGAAAGCTATCCATTACACCACAGTGAAGTGCCCAATGATGTTTCTGATATATATCTAGAAAATCTTGACTAAATCGTACGAAGAATCTGCAATGTCCTGACCTGGCATTTCAGATTCAGTCATTTCCCACCGCCGTAACGTACCATCTCTGTAACGTTTCTATAAAATAATTTCATGGTAATTGTTCTGGTGAGCTTTCTTCTTTGGTACCTCGACTTTAAACGAAGCACTAGACCGGCAGATAGGTGACATAATTTCTAAAGTATTGTGTTAGCCCAAAATGCAGATTCTGTAATAAATGTTTCTCAAAACAGTGGTTTCAAATTTTCCTTCTATGTTTTGATCGACAATGTTCGTTTAAATATTTCCTGTAAGTTTCGTTGAAATCGATCTGTTATTTTTTGAGATATGTAAGAAAAACCAATGTGTTAAATACTTTTGCTACCCACTATATATATATATATATATATATATATATATATATATATATATATATATATATATATATATATATATATATATATATTCCCTTCTCACTATTGACTTGGTTGTCAAGATAAGAGGGAGAATTCTGCTTTTCAATTATTTAAAATGAAAAAAGTTAGAACTTGAAATAAAATTAAATTCATCACTCTGTGGCGCGAGGAGGGTCGTTATGACGTAAAATACTTCTTACCAACGGGATTGGAGAACCCTCATGAGTCTACGGTAAGTTAACTACAGTTCATCGAAAATTATTATTCAAACCACTTAAACCTCAATAACTCGCATTTCAGTTAAACCCGTTTTGCCAATTTTAAACGATTAATTTAGATATCGAAATAAAGCTTGAGTTAATTTTTTATGTAGTTACGACACGTTTTATTAAAGTTATTGGAGTTAATATAAAAACTGCAGTCTGAAGTTATTATACAGATTAAAGTAATATTAGTTTACGGCCGCTGAAATCTTATAAAACTATTTTTTCTTTTTTCCCATAATATATATTAAAACATGTGTAATAGAAAGGATCTAAAAAATGCTGAAAGGCATAAAATAAAAAGGTTAATGAGAGAGGCAATATACACATTGGATATAACGAAGGAGTTCCGCAAAGGTCATTGGTAGATTAAAAGGACTGTTGAAAATATAACAAATTTAAGATCAAGAAGCAAAGGAAAAGACTTAAGAAAAGAATGTATCTCTTCAAGGGGAACGTAAACTAAAGTGAGGTTTTGCGAAACAATCACTTTTACTCGTACAGTGAAACCTCGATTCACGAATTTAATTCATTCCTGGAGGTCGTTCGTAACCCGAAATGTTCTTAAACTGAAACTAATTTTCCAATAGGATTCAATGTATAGAAAAAAAATCAAAGTACAATAAAATTGGAAAAGAAAAGCACGGCACAACACACGAATGTACACAACATACGATGCGGAAATGATTCCGTTTGGGTTAACTCGGTTCGGCAATATTGTTCGAGAACCGAAATTTTGTTCGATAACCGAGGCATTTTCATCTCGAATTTTCTGTTCGAAAACCGATTTGTTCGACATGTGAGACGTTCGAGAACCGAGGTTACTCTGTACTCAGAATTTGAACAGGCTGGATTTTAGGGAGTCAAGAAAGACAAAGGTGTAGAATAGGTGGAGTTCAAGATTTGTCAATATGTCTCCGAGGTAATCTCCTTTGAATAAAGCAAATATTTTAAAGCATCAAGATTGGGCCAATAAATATATGAAAATTGACTTTTCTAAAGTAATTTTCACAGACGACTCTCGGGTGACACACGATGGATGAACCAAAGGATCGATTTTATCAGATGCAGATGTGCCTGTGGCTAAAAGATGGCAGGAAAGAAGCGACAGTGTGATGCTGTGTGCCAGAATTGTCGATCAAAACATCATTGAACCATTCAAATTTGATGAAGGAGTTAAACTGAACAGTGTTATCAACTGCAATTTCATGGACAAGACTTTCTTTGAATATACAAGTCCCAACCTCGTATTTTCAAAGTGAAGTGTGTATTTATGCACAACATTGCTCCTTTTCATGTATATAAGGTTACCCGTGAATTTTCTGAGCGTAAATGGTTTACAGAAGATAAGATAATGGAATGGCCACCTGAATTTGATAGAAAATCTATGGTTAATTGAGAAGATGAAATTATGCGAAGGCGACAAACTATATGATACCAAAGTAAGCTGGTGGGAAGCAATTAAAACCACCATGTTTGAAATTGAACCTGCCGAAGTACCCCCCAAATCAGTGGATAATAGATTTCTGGCTTT
>CAHIKZ030004034.1:2025000-2077500 GCA_903632075.3 Acanthosepion pharaonis | reverse complement strand
ATTAAAGTTAAGTAATCTTTTTTAAATATAATATTAATCTTCTATTTTAAATATTATTTTAATATTTTAATATTTCTTACAATATACAAAAAAATATCTGCTGCTTCATAAATCTTAAATCTTATATATATATATATATATATATATATATATATATATATATATATATATATATATATATATATACACCCACACATATATATATATATGTGTGTGTGTGTCTCTGTGTGTGTGTATGTGTGTGTGTATGTGTGCGTGTTTGAGCGTCTGTGCATGGCGATGATGATAGTAGCCGTTTCCATGCTAGAAAATTCATTGACCGAAAAGCTAGCGTTACTATCGGTTTAGAATTTTAAATATTCTTTCTTAAAACAGTTTTTCAGGAAAATAATTTTCTCAACTCCACTAGTATCACCATTTCTAATACTGATGGCGAGTTTTTCTTTCTAACATTTTGCTTAAATTTGTGTGGAAAGTCAACATTATTTTTCCTTCTAGTAACTTGTGGTACACATTTTATTTGTTGCTGATTTGTTTTTTTTTTGCTATTGTGACGTCCCTAAACACAGCCTTCGCTCGCTCCTCGCTGCTTCGTTCGGGTGTCGCCGCTCCAAACGTGACGTCCGCCTGTTGCGTCAGTCGTGTTGTCCCGTCCTGTGACGACCAACTGGCTTGGTATCGGTCGCGGCACCCAAATGTGACGTTCTAACCTTTTGGTGATTCGGATGGGAATCTGGTTAGATTCGATATCAGCCTCGTCGTTCCCAACTCGCTTCCAACGTCTGGTTATCAAATTAACTGCGTTGATCTCCAGTCCGCCTACCCACGTTGTGAATTGATCTTAGGCAGACGAAATCAATCAGTCGTTGGGGGCGTAATGCAAATTGAGTTCAAACGGGGGTGATATCACACAAATATGCATAAAAGAAAATAAAATGAAAACTCAAAAGTTCAAGGTATCAAAAAAAAAGAAAGGATAACAATACTTTATGTCTAGTTGCTGGATACATAGGACTGCGTCTATCTCCCGACCCGTTATATGGATTGTGACACGTTGTTTGTTGTTAGGCGAGTTTTAACACTTTAAGTTGTCTGTTCTTTAAGAAATTGGTTCTTGGTGTGTCTTCAGGCGAAAGTCGAAAAACCTATTTTGGTGGTATGGATCTAAGTCGCTCTTCAAAATAAATTGCTCTTGGATTGAAGATGAGTTCGGAAGCTGCGCGAATCTTAGTCAGCTGCGAGGCACTCTTCTCTGCTGAACTCTCCGGGAAACTCTCTGGGAAACTCTACTCAACTCAACCGATTTCTGCTCGCTGCGACTTTACTTATATGGACGCCGACCAAAACCGGGGTTGGTTTGTCGGCGTTGGAGGTTCCTCGATAATTCTAAATACATATCCACTTCTTTTATTTTTGGTTAGGAATTTTCCACTTCTTTCCATTTTTGGAAGTCTTCTCTTACTCCCACCTTCTCACCATACTTCAGAGGGGCGTCAACGGTCCTCCCCACTTCTTCGTAGAAACCTCTCATACCCATCCTCTAAATGGGCGGCGGCGGCTTCCCTCCTTGCGTCACGTGATCACCTCCGGCCAATGATGTCCAGCCGGGCGTGTGCGATCCAGCTGGCTTTGTTTCAGGAAGAAAAAATATATCTTGCTCAAAAAAAAATATCTTTTTCTTTTCCTTTTCTTTCCTTAATCGCAGCTCTCACCTTCTCTGGCCGCCAACAGAACAATGCGACCAGTGGTGTGATAACATCAATTCTTCATCTGGACCTCGTCAGTCAGATTTTCGCTAATTATCAGAATGGGTGGTCGACTAGCACAACACAGTCGACCGTCGCCTCGAAAAAACAGTTCCATTGTTCTTGTCATTCTTTGGTGCCAATTTCTGATAACATAGTTTTGTTATCACAACCGAAGATGTCTTGTCAAAAAACGGTCAGCCGTTACTCAAAGTTGACCTCGTGTGCGGCTTAGCAGACGACACGGTTAATTTTTCTTATCTATCCAAAGCCCTGTATTTCACCTGTTCTTTGTCAATTATCAAAATAACATTATCAATTGGAGTTCTCTTTAGCTAGCCGGTCTGTGGTTTGCTAATTAGATGTTTGCCCGCATTAAGCGGCTGTTATCTATCCCCGATAACACAAGTCCGTCGCCAGAACATAGTCGATTCCCTTATCCACTTAGAATTTTTCTGCGATGGTAATAACACCTTTTCGCCATTTGCTACTTATCAAAATAACATTGTCAATGCCCTTGGTCGTGGGTGGTTTATTTTATCATCTACGCTTAGGTCTCGCCTCTCTTTTCCTTTCTTTCCTTTCTCTTTTTCCTTTCTTTTCTTTTTCTTTTTCCTTTCTTTTCTTTTTTCCTTTGTCCCGTCAAATGGTGTCACACTATTTAGGCAGGTCCTTTGTAATTCTGCAGCGCCATTCCACGATTTTCGAAGAAAGAGGGTCATCTCTACAGGATTCATTCACCTGAAGTCATTTTTAACCGTTGATCCGAGAAAATCGTTGTATATAGCTTATAGTTTAGATGTATAGCCGAAAGAGTTAGACGACATGCCTAAGATTCAGACGTGATTGTAAACATTAAGAACATAAATCGAGTATTTAGGTTAATATTTTGGTTTTTGTTGTGGATTCCGAGATGAAATTCGGTCTCCAATGAATGACAAACACAAGAAATAAAGATAAGAAATTAAATGTATTTACACAATAATACAATGGGTATATTGTTAGTAAATCCAGGAACACGGTTAGTAGTAATAATAATATATAGAGATATAGTCTCGAAGTAGGACTTCCTTAGAGTCTACGTGCTTGTAACTGGCTTCTACAAGCGGTTACCTCACACTATTACTCAATCACAATCTAAGTCTTTTCTCACTCTCCCAATCTCTATATTCTGACTGACTCTGGGTATTTAAAGGCAGCAGTCCAAGTAACACTCTTGTCGAGTTCACTTATATGAAAAAGGGGTGGACCCCATAACAGTTTTGTCGCATATATCTGCACTGTTCTCCCGAAAGAGTCCGAAAATGATTACGCGGCCTCGTGGGTGATGAATTATTATCAAACCTTCAACCCTTATTCTACAGATGAAACGTTGTTAAACTCTCATTACGCTATCGCTATTACTACAACAGACTTTCAGACAAGTAATATTCCTTAGTTTCAGTAGTTTAGATCTTCACAACTAAGATCCGCCGTACCTTATTTCCCCGTACTTTTCCTGTTATTTTTATCTGGAGTAAGTTTTTCTCAGAAAGCTTTTTCCCCCTTTTTTTACTTTGTAACAAACTCCCGAGAGGATGTTTCTCTGAAAACTAAAATCATCAAATCCAGGGTTAAGAGATTTTTATCCTACACGTCCTCGTAATGTGCACTTCTTAAACTCTCTTCCCCCTCCCTTACAACAATATTGGTCAGTAAACCTCTACCGTGAGTGGCCCTTGGGCTTTATATTGTGTGAGCTAGCAGTATTAAAAAAAACTGCTGGGTTGGACAAAGCTATGCTTAGCGGAATCTATCCTATGTTGAATTTCCGTTTCTTCTCTACTAAATTTGTTCTTAATGACCAATAAACACCGATATATTTGAGGTGTATAGAATTTATTAATTCCCATTTTGAATTTTTATGATGGATTCTGAATATATGGCATTATATATATATATATATATATATATATATATATATATATGTGTGTGTGTGTGTGTGTGTGTGTGTGTGTGTTTTTGAACAATAAAAAATATTAAAAATTTAGATCTTCAAACAAACTAGGTTGTGTGTGCGGGTATATATATATATATATATATATATATATTTTTAAATATAGATTTTAATTTATATATATATATATATATATATATATATATAATTAAAAAATCTTCAGACACATTGGTTGTATATATATATATATATATATATATATATATATATATATATATATATATATATATATGGAATGAAAGTGAAAGAGAAGACTGGGAATAGGAGGATTTAGAAAAGAACAAAAGATGAACGGAATTCATTTATATTTTTAAAGATTGTAGTTATCAGCGAAGCAAGTAAACGGAACGGAATTCCGCGGATGGGAAGTGCGAGAAAAGAAACTCTTGGAGTAGAAGTGGCGGTTTACGTTTACCTATTCCAACAGTAAAAGGACCTTGATGCCAAACTTGTAGCACGCTTAAATTTGTGTAGTCGGGGCAACAGGAAAAAAAAGCTCGTCAGAGCAGTTGCCATTAATATATTTGTAGATAAGACAGAGGGAAGCCACGTCACACCGTGGGAAATTGACTAAAGTCGAGATGTCTGGTCAGGATCGATGATATTACAGATCCTCTTTTGGATATTGTCAAGAATCTCGACATGTACAGCAGAAGCACCTGACCAGAAATGGCAACAGTATTCAATACATGTAATAATATTATCGATAAAGAAGTGAAATATTACTTGATTAAATTGTGTATATTTAACGAATAATCATTCTTTTAAATATGTATTGTTAAAGTACATAAATAATCATAGAATATATTTTATATCCATTCTGCTGTCGCTGTTGTTACTAAATCTTATATGCCAAGAAGACGTTGTGCCCACGAGAGCCACCTTGTCACTTCAGCTCATACGGTCTTGGCAGGGCAATGAAGCATCCTCCAGTGACAGATTAATTTGCTGGAGATACTGGCGAACGACGTCTTTCCAGCGGCTGTGTGGTTTGCCGCGGGTCGAATTGGTAGATGATATTGATAAGGTGAACATCAAGTAATCACAAGATGTGAACGAGCCAGCGAACATGGCGGTAACGAATGGTGCGGACGATGTTCGGTTGATCGCCCCCCCCCACCACTGACAGAGTTCGTCAATAAACACAAGATAGAACCAGTGAGTCACCATTTATAGCTGGACTCAGCGTACTTCCTACTCTTAATTATAAATGTGGTATGTAGACAAATTAGAGTAGGTTTTGAGTAGTATTTGACTTACTCCAGTGTTGCCGTTGTATGTATATTTGAGAAACTTCTCCTTTGTTTCCTCTACCTAGTCTTCGGTTACTTCGATACTCTCTCTAACTATGACCTTCTCGGCGATTTTGAACAAAGACAACATTACAACATGCCCTATAGTCCTGAGGTCACGATACTCAAAGCCATAGACACGGGCGGCGAATGTTTTGCTGAGAGGCCATGTCTCAGCGTCGTATAGTAAAAGAGCAAGGACAGTGGCGTTGTAAACTCGTGGCTTGGTGCGCCAGGTGATGTCGCGACGCCGCCTTAGAGGCATCCAGCGGTTTCGCATGATGACTGAAGCGAACCCACGTCCTCTGATGGTCTCCGAGAGGAGATCGCCGGTGTTGGAAACCCCAGAGTCCAAGTATACTTAAAACCCGGTGAACTCGACGGGGTCGCTGTCAAAGATGATAGGCGGCGGATAGGGGTCGTTTCCCACGCTTATCAACTTGGTTATTGTTGTGGCCTTGTTAGGGACAGAAATAAAGTCACAAAAAGAGGAATTAAGTTAAATATATTAATAGAAACAGTAATACAAACGAGAATGTTACAACAAGAATGTTCGGTCCGACTTTCAGAGATGACGGCTGGAAACTTTCCTCTCAAAAAAGGCAGTACCTGCTCCTATTTATAGATGGTAGAGTTCATGCGTGCGCGGGTAAATTACCATAACAGTTATCGACCATTTGACGCGCAACCAAGCCTTGTTGGCTCCTCGTTGAACACGCGGAGTGCCCCCTTCAATCCAACTAGCGAGCACCAGAAGAGCATCGTGTCGATGGCGTAGTCCGGGTCGGTTAGGTCGTAGTTTCCGAGCTGAATACCTAGGAATCGATGATGCCGTTGAATAAATCGGGGCGGCTACACAACCTTGTCTGACGCCGGCAGCGATCAGAAATCAATCAAAAATATTTCACTTGATCTGTATGCACGCACAGTACTAGATTCCAGTTGAGATGACGAGATGTAACCGTAAGTTCTATGCTAACAGTTGCTTTCCTCTCACTTTTCGCATCTTCCGGCTTCTTGCTCTCCAAAATTTGAGCTTAAAAATATTAAATACAAATCATTATCTTCTGTTTTCGTAATTCCTGTTGTTTTATTGTTCTCGCTCTTTAATAATATTTTTCCTTTTCTTATGCTGTTTCTCACTTAGTACCCACCACCACCGGGACTTAGTGGCTTTATTGCCTTGCTTGGGGTGAAACTATTAAAAAAAAAAATCTCAGCACCGATTTTTTTTACAGTAAGTTTCACCTGGCATAAGGTCGCGGGCCACTCGAGATAGAGGTCTACGTTAAGGGTTAGTTTATATGGGCAGGGGAAGAACAGAACGGTTAACACTAAATTTGAACCGGTTAAGATCCTTGTGATCGGGGAAACATCCTCTTCGGAGCTTGTCCCAACGGGCAGTGGTTCGTTGGATGAAGCTGTTTGAGTTGAATTTACTTCTCGCCGATGGGATACGGATGTTTTTTTTTTCTTCTAATGAACGAATATCTTGTGCGAAACTAATTTATGCGTAAATAGTCGAATATTCTATGTTCTTTCGGCCAAACACTTATTTCTTTACCATCTTCAAATGCGACAGGACTTTCTTTGCAACATGACAGTACTGCAAAAGGTAAAATAAATAATTACGAGACGGTCGCTAAACATTTTTCGACATGACCCACTTCCCAAAATCCCGCCAAATGATCATCCATCAGATTTTTTTCGAAAGAGACACTTGGTTGGGCTTAGATCTTTTCAGCGCCTCTTCGTCAAGTAACTCCTATTTATTTATCGTTTCTTTTCTGCATATTTTTCGAATATTTCTTTTGTTGACAAGACTGGGGAAATGATCGCATCATTAAAGAGCTGAAAATGTAAAGCGTTGCATTGGCGCCGAGCTGTGTTTTGACAATTTGAAGATGTTAACATCTGTGCTGTCCCGTTCGCCTTGGGTGACATCGGTTCTGGCATCGGTAGCATCTCGACTGCGGTGCTTCTCGGTATGACTGTATCGTTTAACGCCATCTTCATACGACGCTGAGAGCAAAACAGGCTGCAACGGCGATTAATTACAAAGACTTACTGTCAGCGATTTGAACGCTATTTCACCCAGCAAAAAAAAACAAAAACATTGTTTTACATCCAGTGATATTTATCTGTGATACAGTGGTTCGACCACTTGTTTAATCAGTTAACAGTCATGAATTCATTAAAAGAAATTAATTCCGGGTATGAGTGAAGTATGTCGTATAGATATTTACTAAGTTATATGAATTGAAAACAGGAGCAAGTGGAGCAGAAAGATGGAAACACACGAAGCTTCCAATGAAAGTGTGTGAAATGTGTATCTTTTATTTAACACTATATATATATATATATATATATACATATATATATATATATATATAATATAATATAATAAATCAAGAATCCATCTCAGTTATAATTTCTTTCTTGAATATTTTAATATTCATCTCTTCAGATATCTTTCCTTCTTTTCTCTCCCTTCCGCTCTCTCTCCCCCTCTCACTTTCTCTCTTTATATTTTAAACATTTTATATTTGAAATTTTTTCGTTTTTCTTTCTTTCTTTTTATTATAAATTTTATCTTCTTTTTCTATCCTCTTTTTTCCTTTACCTATTTTCTTTTTCTCTCTCTTTTTTTCCCCTTTCACCTTTTTATCCTGATAAATCTGTCTGGACGAAATGATTCCATTTCTAAAAAAAACCTTTAGATGAGATGAATATGAAAATATTCATGAAATAAGTTATAAAGCTATATGTGGGAGGTATTTCTGCCGCACCATGTATATATATATATATATATATATATATATATATATATTCATATGAACAGCCTGTCGTTTCTGAGTGTTGACTTCAATGTTCACTTTTATTTATATTTACATACGCTCTATCTCTGATATTGAGCACTTTATCCCATAAATATAGCACACCTTAAAAACAATATTTCTTCATATATATATATATATATATATATATATATATATATATGAAGAAATATAGTCTTAAGATGTGCTCAATATCAGAGAAAGACCGTGTGTAAATATAAAAGTGGACATAGAAATCAACACTTAGAGGCGACAGTCTGTTTCATGCTAGATGAAATCGTCAAGTCACGTGTGATGTTATTTTTCTCGCCTATTTATATATATATATACGGGTCAATGGTGCATTGTGTGTAGTCTATTTTGGCGGTTATTTTACCGGAAGTCGTTTATTTGTTTATTTATTTATTTGCGTTAAATTATTTTGCTTGTTTTTATTTATTTTTTATTTTTATTTTTTTTTATTTCTCATCTTATATATTTATTTATTTTTTTAATTTTTTTTTTAATCGATGTTTTTTTTTATTAACGTAGTAGAAATTTGTTTATATCGCTTATTTAACAGTTTTGTTTTGGTTTGGGAAGAAAATTAAAGCTATTTATTCAATTTTGTGGTTGATTGTTGTCGCTTATTCTAACTATTATTTTGCCGGGTAAAGTTTTTGATATGTTTATTACTTCATGTATTTATTTGGATTGATTATCTTTATTTGTTTTTTCTAACAGTTAGTTTATTGGGATCAGTTAGTTTATTTATTTATTTGGATGAATTTAGGTCAATTTATTTTACTTGTTATTATTTATTTGTTATACTGTATATTTTCTCTTTTCGGTTTTCGATTTTTAAGTGACGTAGTATTTCTTATCGTTATATAACTGTTATAGCTTTTTTTTGTCCGATTTTGTCTAACTAATATTTTGGTCATAATGGTTTGCTTATTTGTTTACTATTTATTTTGTTTATTTGGGTTCATTGATTTTTTTTCTTATTTTTTATTCTATTTTGTCTATTCTAATATGTGTGATTTGGTAATTTGTTTGGGTTAACTTATTTTGCTTATTTTATTGTCATTTTATTTATTTATTTATTTTTATTTTATTTTTTTCCGTTTTCGATTTTTAAGTAACGTAGTAAAATTTTGTTTTGATGTCTGCATTTTGAGATGAGCTCGGATCTTTTATTTAATAATTTATTTTTGGTCTGGGAAAGTAATGATAGCTATTTTTTCCTCCAAGCAAAGTTTGCAAGTTTTTGATTAGTTGTTGTAGGCTGATGATCTTTTCCTTATTTTCCAAGATATTTTTGGTGTCATGTGCGTTTTGTTTTTAATTTCCCAGATATACTTAGAAAGCATTGTGCTGTTCGCATTTTTACTATTTGTGAAAGATGTTTTGTGTACATAATTTCTTTGTTTCCAGGGTCCTTCAGTTACTCCTATGTATACTTTTTCTTCATTATCTGGTGATTTTATCGTGGCTTAGTATATTACATTGTTTTGTAAACATTTACCGTTAAAGTGACATTCGTTCTTTATTCTGCAGTTACACGTGGGTTTAATTTGTTTGTGTGGTTTCTTGATAATTTTCCTGTTGTGCTATTTTATTATTTGTGCCATGTTCTCGCTGAAACTGTAGTTGATTTTTACTGTGTTTTTGTTGAATATTTTGTGTAGGGTGCTTGATTCCGGGAAGTGTTTGGGTAAGAGTTTGAAGAATATTTTTCCTACGTTTGTTTTTACGTTTTTGCTGTACGGTGGGTTGAACCATATGTTATTTCTTTTCCTGTTTGCCTTTTTTGTGTTCTGTGGTGAGTATGTGAGTGTTGCTGGGAATCCGCTATCTTTTAGGGGTGTTTCGTAGTCTTTCTTAGCTTTGTTCAATATGGATTCATTGGAAGAATTGTCGGAAAGCCTGCGGTTAATCGATTTTGGTATCTGTTTGATTATAGAAGGCGGGTGATTGGAAGATGTGTGTATATAGAGTGGTTTATCATTGGGTTTTCTGTATGGTTTATATGTGCCTTTTCTTAGGTTGAAGGTAACATCTAGAAAATCTACTTCGTTTAGTTTAGTTTTTATATCTATGTCGAATCCGTTATTTTTAAATATATATATATATATATATATATATATATATGCAGGAATACCTCTTTTATACAAGTTTCATTAAAGATGACTGACAAGGTACTGCGATTAAGTTTTTTATTTAATTTTTCTTGTGTTCGTACAAGCGTCTTCTTCACAGGACACAAAGTGTGTAAAAACTGTCCAAAGATTCTATATATCCGAGTGGTTTCGGCTATTCTTTTAGCCATTATCAAGTACAATTTTTGTATATACTTTTTTTTTAACTGAATGTGAGGTTTTGTTTTTGTGTCTGAAATTATAGGAATGTTTTATTTTCCAAAGACGGAGATCACATTATGACCGTGTTCATAGTTAATGTCTTCGTATTAGCAGGAATACATTTTCTAGCAGATATGGAAGTCTGTTCGAAAGAAAATCCCTGTAGACAGCTCCTGTAAGACATGCTGGGAGAACACATGCATCTACCAGACAGCCACCTACAATTCCAGCCCACACATTAATTGTAAACTGCTGCTGGTATCTAGCCTGCATTTTACCATAGGGTTTCCATTCCGTCCAGAAATATTGGTTGTATAAATTTGTTATTCCATCTGTGACAAATGTTGCCTCATTCGTAAACAAGACTGAAGAGACAAACAACGAATTGGCAGTTTGTGCAATAAGCCATCGGAAAAAGTTCTGCGGTGAGTGATCAGATGTTGACATACCCTGCACACGTTGCAAATGATACAGATACAGGGGTTGTTCTTGAAGTACCCTCCATGGGGTATTAGGAAATGTACGGCACACTAGAGTCACTTAACGTGTGCTAATACCTGGATCGTCTCCGACAGTCTGAAGAATGTGTTCTTCGTGGTCAGGTATACGAGCAGATTTCGGTCTTCCTCGATCCATAGTTTATGGTACCACGGATCCTGTCTCTGTAACGTGACGATAAACAACAGCAAAGGTTGGATGACTCGGCTGCCTTCGGTCTGAAAACGAAATCTGATAAAGCCGTGCAGCCTCGTGTCCATTACCATTCGCGCGGACGTATGTAAAAACCGTATCTGCCTGCTCACGATATGAATATTCTGCCTGCTCACGATATGAATATTCTGCCTGCTCACGATATGAATATCCTGTCATTAAACGGAACATTTCTCAGCTAACTCACTACTACACACGTTAAACAAAAGACATTGACCTCTTTATATGATAGTCTAATGAATTTTCTGGAGCATTTTGGCTTAAAAATCGCGTACTTATATCATTAGTTTGCATAAATTCTTTCTTTGCTTTCATTCTGCATTTTATATCTTTTGTTTCGCATTTTGCGAAGTAGATAAACCTCAACAAGAGACCTTTTCGCATTTCACCATAAACTTTCTGACTCAAGACAGAGGGCTATTCACTTGCCGCCCGCAACCGATGTTGGAAAGCAAACCAATAACCGCAGAAAACCCTTAAAAATCTTTGTCCCCGAATTCAAATCTTGACCCGATGACTCAGTTTCGTTGACTCTATAAGCTCCTATGATAAATTCATGACATGTTAAGGTCAGAAATAGTATCGTGACATTTTCCACTGAGTAGTTTTGAAAAAAAAATCGCATATACTTTACATAGATAAAGCCCTTCGTAAATTGTGGGCTGTAGTTGTGAGTACAATTTTTTATATTTCTTTAAGACAGAGGTTGCTAGGAATCCCTTCAATGAGTCTATTGGAACCTTTTCTAATCAATCCGAGTGCTCCAACTGGAATTGTTAATGTCCTCATACGCAACATTTCTGAGATTTCGATTTCAAGGTCCTTGTATTTTAATTGTGTTTTGAAAGATCTCAAAGATTCATTGCAATCTGGAAGGAGTGCCATGTCAATAAGGAGGAACATTTTGTCTTGGTGGTCTCTAATGCCGATGTCAGGACGATTAGTTTTGATTGTTCTGTTTGTGTGTATTTTGAAGTTATGTCTGTGCGTATTGTAAAGTGATTATTATTATTATTATTATGATTATTATTTCATTCTTGGATTTTTGTTATAAACACATTTCCTTCCGTCTTCCAACCGGAGACCAAAGGTTACAAATGGCTTCATGAAATTTCCACTGACCATTTCTTTTTTACCCCAACCCCACCAAAAGCCCCTAAGATCACATGTATTTTACATAGATATAGCTCTCCCTACTGTGTGAGCTATATTGGTGAGTATAATTCTTGTATTACTTTTAAGCATGGGCTTCCAGCATGGGCTTCAATAGGTCTATCGGAACCTTTTCCAGTCAATCTGATGTCTACAAATACAACTGGAATTATGGATGTCCTCAGGTGCTACATTTTTGAGATTTCCATTTCAAGATCCTTGTATTTTGATTTTATTATTATTATTATTATTATTATTTACGAATTTACCGATAGTCCACGAAAATCCCAGAATGATTAGCTCATCCTATGCAGCATAATAGCAGTTAAGTGAAAATCGATGAAATATAAAATTTGAGTCTTGCGTTAAATTCCCATTGATATCAACAATTAGACAAGAGCTGTTTTCAGATTATCTCGAGAATTTACCTTTTCAGGAAAGCATGTATCTCTTTGTCTCATCTCGTCTCTTCACATCTCGTGAGTATTTTAAATGATTGCTGCTTTGTGTACCATTGATTTTTCATAAAATAGAGGGAAAGAAAACCTTGTAATCAAATATTTCGATATTCTTCTCTAATAAAAAGTATAAAGGTTAAGGCGTGTCACAAAATGGAAAATTAATCATAGAATCTCTGAAACTCCCAAGAACATTACCGGGCGTTTCGTCCCTGGTGGTTCGCTCTTTACCAATTCTCAGGGCACGCCTCTTGAAACTATGATCGAATTCCTTTTGTAAGATAGGTTTTATCATGTTTAAATTCAAATAAATCACAATTTTTTTCTGCTTCCAGGCTTAATACAGCTATAATTCTTATAGATATATTTGATTTTAGTATTCCCTTATTGATAAAAGTAATTGTCAATATACATTAATATTTTCGAACTGTTCTTCTCAAATTGATTGCTATAGTGGTTGTTAATAACACAACCTTTCGGCCAAGCAATACTCTGGTCATCACCAGGTTCACGTAAATTGGCTGATATAGGATGTCTGTTGATTTTCACGACTGAACATAGCGTTTGAACATGAATGACTCTCACCGATTATTGTTGAACTTTGTGTCCAATTTTATGTTTACATGCGAGCTATCTCTGATATTGTTATGGTCCAGGTTAGGACCAACGAAGAACACGAACACAAGAGTAGAAATAACGAAGTAATAATACAAGATGTGGGAGGTATAAATAATAATACAAGATGTGGGAGGTATTAGTATGACTGTCTGTCTGGATTGGAGTGAACTACTATCGGCTCGACTCGATTCGGTATCTAGCCCCCACCCCCACGAGGGTTGCATGTGGCACAAGGCCGTGGGTTTCCGAGCTAGTAGGCCCGACCAAAAAATGCCTGTAGAACCCGTATAAACGGGATCGGGTTGGTCAACCTCCCCGAACGAAACTCTGCCCTTCGGTAGAGCCTCGTCCGAGTTCCTCTCTGCTCAGAAGCAGAGAGTTCGACCGCCAAGCCGAGAATCTCGGCTTGATTCGGTATCTAGCCCCCCCCCCGAGGGTTGCATCTGGCACTAGGCCGAGTTTAACGTGGGTTTCCCGAGCCCGTAGGCTCGGCCAAAAAATGCCCGTAGAACCCGTATAAACGGGATCTGGTTGGTCAACCTCCCCGAACGAGACTCTGCCCTTCGGCGGAGCCTCATCCGGGTTCCTCTCTGCTCAGAGGCAGAGAGTTCGACCGTCAAGCCGAGAAGCTCGGCTCAATTCGTCCCTCTCTCTTGAGAGGCGTAGTATACATAGTGTTAGGAAGAGTTCCTTCTGTAGTTATAGGTAAGGACCCATGACAGATATTTTGTACTTTCAACCATAAATATACCATACTTTAAAACTATATTTATAACATACACACGCGCGCACACACACACACACACACATATATATATATATTACCTTGTGACTTGACGAGACCCTCATGGTCGAAACCAAGGTAGTGCGTTAGCATATATTCTTTTAGCTTTTTTATTGTATTATATATATATATATATATATATAACCAAGTATAGGATTGGTGTATACGGAATAAATTCCAATAATCAACAATTACTATGCTTAAAAGAGTGCTCAATACAGATTAGAGCAGATATAATTATTTATTTAAAAATTATAACATAAATATGTTATTTTAATTAATTAACGATCCTTCGCAAGAGGAAACGCTGTTACATAAGCTAGAATGACCAATCAAACCACAAGTATAAGAGAATTAAAAATCTTGACAACGAAGTAAGGTTATAATAGCTATTAAGAGCTTTAAAGTTGGGGTTATATTAAAATAGAATTTATTCTAACCAATAAGTATTAAATTTTATGATAAAATTTGATATTAAAATTAAAAGTAAAAAAAAAATTATGCTATAATTTTTAAATAAATAATTATATATATATATATATATATATATATATATATATGACAATCAATCAAATAAAAATGAAAACTTTTATTTTATTGTACAAAACAAATATTTATTTTTCAACGTAATCTTCACCTTTGTTAATGCACTTAATTTCCTGGTATCTATTACTGGCACAAAAGAATGAAAACATCAGATATAAATCCCATTAAAAAGTGTGTGTTAGGTGACGTATTTATTGATACACTTTCGTGTGTATCATGAAATTTTTTTACATATAATTGAAAAACTAGAAAAAGGAAATGATTACACAGTCCTTAACGATTATGTATGTATGTATGTATGTATGTATGTATGTATGTATGTATGTGTCTGTGACTGTGTGTGAATGCCAGTTTTGCGTCACACTGCATCTCTAGACTGTGTCACCGATAACACAGTTTTAATAACGGAATGAATATGCTTCATTGAAACAAAGTTACAAAGTGAAACAATCAAAACATTCTCTATACGTAATTCACAGACGAGCTATTGCTGTTTATAAGAAGCTCTTAGTAAATTAGTAGAATGTGACATACAAAAACTTTAAAATCAAACCATATAATAATTATCAATGTATATTTATTGATATATTTCCTGCCACGCCTGTAGTGGGAAGGGATGTAAATCAATTTAATTTAGTAAATTTATCAGTGATTAGTTTCCTTATTCGTTTTAATAATATATACAAATATAATATTTACCTGCATTTAGACAAAATTAGTTTCCATTTAATTAATCAGTTCCTTTACTCCTACGTTTCTTAGATTGCAAACTTATTTGTTTAAGTCTTTCATGTGAGGCACTCAGATACCTTTGTCTCTTAAGTTTTTGTCTTGCTTCAAGTTGGTCTTCATCACCATTTTTGTCGTTCTGTTAGCAATCTTTTTCTTCCGAGATACATTTCCATTTCACTGTTATAATTAAGAACATAACATTTTTAAAATGTAAAGATACTGAGAAAACAGCGATTTATATAATATCAAGAGTAATCAATGAATCATAGATACCATTAAATGTCTAAACATATAAAAGGAACGGAATAATTAAACGGTTCATCGGCCTCTATTTTAACTGTAAAGTCTTTATCTCAGCTTTAATGAATATCAATGCATTATTTCATTAAAACTTTTTAACAATTGATGTCATTTTTGACGGCACATTTACACTTTCTTTCTTTTTATGTGCCATGTACTTTCACGGCGATCATGGCTCTTCATCTCCCTCTATACCTTGCATCTTTCAACAAGTTCCGTCCCGATGCTTCCAGACCACGTTGCTTAGGCCCACCAGGTATGTCACTTGTTGTTTTCCCTTGTCTCTTTTTCCCTCGACCCGTGAGTATCAGATTCTCCAGGTATTCCTTCCTCATTATGTGATCCAGAAACTTCATCTGCTTCTTCTTGATGTTAAGTATAAGCTTCCTCCTTGTTTGCAACCTCTCTAAGATCTCATCGCTGCTCACACGCACGGTTTATGATATCCTTAGCATTCTTCTGTAGAACCACATCTCTGTCGCTTCGAGTCTCTTCTTCATCTTCGAGGAAATCATCCAACATTCGCCTCCGTAAAAAAGGACAGGTGTCACGTAATAGCTCAGTATTCCTTTCTTTGTTACCAAAGAAATCTTCCTGTCTCGCAGTACACTGCCCAGCTTTTGGAATATGTCCTTAGCCATCCCAGTACGTCTACGGATCTCACTGTCACACTTTCTGTCCTCTGTCAAGACGCTTCCAAGATATCTAAACTTCCGCGTATGATTGATTCTAGTGTTCCCGACCTGCAAATCGCATTTCGGGCTCATCCTTTTACTGATGACCATGCATTCTGTATTCTTGTAGTTTATGCTTAGTCCTTTCTTATCACTCTCCGTTTCTACCTTCTGTAATTTCTTCTCCGTGTCTGCTATCAGTACTGTGTCACCTATGCCGTTAAGATTGTGGCCGCCAGTGATAATTCCCGGTAGGGTTTCCAATTCTCGGTATATAGGTTGAACAGGTCGAGTGAAAAGACGCATCCTTGCCTTACGCTCCTTTCTTTATTTGTATATTCACTATTGGTCAAAGTCCAATTTCTAAAACGATGGTTTAAGTAAAAACAAATGTAGCTCTAATCTCTGAAAAAATGAAGGGAGATAACTGGATTTTTTTTGTTTTATTTTTCCGTTCACTACGTTAAATATTTTTCACATCCTCGCAGTTTTTCTTGGCTTGTTTTAATATATTTGTCTATATTATGTACATATATACGTTCAGAAGGTCTGTTTTTAAAGCCACCATAAAAAAAGCCTCCATGCGCCTAACGTGAATCGTGTTTTGTCTCGATAATGTAAAACCATCATTTTTCTGATAACTCTAATGGCTCGTTGGAACATATCAAAAGAGAAACTACCTAATATATAGGAGCGTGTATATATATATATATATATATATATATATATATATATATATATATATAGAGAGAGAGAGAGAGAGAGAGAGAGACAGAGAGATAGATAGATAGATAGATAGATATACAATTTTCTATACACAACATGTGAAAGCACGTGCGATAACCTGCCCACGCCAGCTGCACAGTTTCGGGGGTTAAGACGGTACAGCCACCCATGGCGCCACCAGCAACTTTTGCTTTTGATACCGACAGGCTATTATTCTTTTGTATATACGTGCCAGTCATTGTGTTTTTTTTTTACAACTGCGTTAGAAGTTCTTTGTGTTAAAAGCATTTCCTTTTGATCGTTAACCAGTACACAACGCGCTCGTAGCAACCGTTATCAACGACGTAGAATGGAAGGTAAACAGATGTGCATCAAGTCGGAAGTAGCTTTAATTAACTTTGTTTATTTTGGATCTTGACCAGATCCAACTCAGTGCCTGTTGAACTGTGGTTTGGAGATGATATGAAGCACGCTTCAGGCTCCGGTCAGTGATACCCACCTTCAAAAGCAAGGAAACGATTGAATGTCCGCGGAATCCACGGCACCCGACCTCAATAGATAGCACATGACATGTCCACCTCTTTCCACGCAATAGGATCGCAGCAATTGGTGGCGGTTTTTTTCTCTCGTGCGCCTACTCCCTGTTCTCCACTCATGGAACCGTTAATTCTACTAGGAGAACACACTTCTTTGAATCAGACCACACTAAAATATCAAGGCCTGCGTCTGTTTGAATGATGTGTACCGGAAATTGCAGAGTTTTCTAAGATCAACTAACACCCTCCAATCATGGGTTCCACTCAGTAGCGTCATGTTAGGAGTTATTTATGTCTTCCGCACAGGGCGTTCATCTTCCTTGTGAAAACGGATCTTAGTTTACAGGCTGTTTGTTGGCTGTTCACACTGTGTACTGACTAAGTGCATGAACAATTCCTGCACTTTGTTATGATGCCACGTGTTCATCTGCACTGATTGTGGGGATGCAGAGAGTACGTGACGTAAAATGTCTCGATCACTTTGACATAATGCGCATACATCGGTGTCAGTGTATCCCCACAGCTTGAGATTGGCTGCATTTAGTAAGAGATCATAGGTAGATCGTAGTAGGAATAATATTGCCAATGGCTCCATTGCAATCAGAGTATTCCTTGATAGATTCATCGGATCAATATCATTAAATGTAATGCAAGCACATTGGAGTGGGGAAAAACAGTATCTGTTCGCTGCTCTTCCTTGAAAATCCTGATGTTTTCAATCATCTTGTCTCGTTTTACCCTTGGATTCTGTTTGGAGAAAAAACTGGTTGATTATGCTGCCGAGGACAGATCCATTGATTTGTATCACCTCCACAATCTCCTTGGTTCTCAGGCAGAATGGCTACTTGGGTGGCTTCTACTGCCGACCATTTGGTGTTAGTTTTGATATCTGGCTGTGACCTGCGGACGAAATCATCGGCCGAGTCTCTCATCATCATTTTAAGGCGTACATTCCCAACCTTGAACTCCTCCACCAATGAAAAGATGGGAAGTTGCAGGTTTCCAGCATTAGTATGAAGAAGTATGAAGAAGTAGGGGGGGACTCCAAGCCGCTTGCGCAGGTACTTGTTGATACACTGTTGCGTCTGCTGAATGCGAGACAGAGTAATAATTCCCGCCATGTCGATTGGGGCTGTAGAATACGCCGACTGCCCCTCTGCAGAAGGGTAAGACCCTCACTCCCAATGAGGCATCCTGGGTATGACGATAAACTACATCTGCGTCTAGGGTAAGACGATAAACTATGTCCAACAGCAAGGCATCTGATAAAGAGGCTTTGAGAAGCGTGGAACTACCTCTTAATTTCAGGTGTTCCCAGGTCCACCCCGATCCGTGTTAGGGTTCCAGCTATGGGCAAACAGTTAACCCAGAAACTGAGGTAAAAAGCATTATAAAAGTGTAAAAATAGGTTTTGATATCAGAAATACTTTGTAAAAAATTATTACCAGAAATAAATTTTTTAAGAAAGTATCTATTACCGGCAATATATTTTTGAAAAAAATATTACCAGCAATACGTTTTTGAAAAAAAGGTTTACCAGCAATACATGTGATTGTACTAAAAAATATGAGTAATTGAAAAATGGTTCCAATATATATGTATACATACACACTTTTTTTTTACTAAACAATCGCTATGAATCTATTTCAAAAATTTTGTTGGCATTAAATGATCCACTGAGGTTGATATGCCATAAAACAAAAACAACCAAAACAACAGAGTAATATCATACACCGTCAACGGCCACAGAAGATCTTTTCTTTAATATCATTAAGTAGATCCTTAAGACCTGCCCTCTCATGAATTGGACCTCCTTTGATTTGGCGCTTCACAACACTCGGCTTTGTTCTTAGTTTGACCTTCTGAATCTGTCGTCTATTTGGTCGCATCTCTTCTTTCGTATCTCCTCTTGTAGTTGCCACACCGAACCACTCAAGACAAACTTCGTGCACAACTCTGAAGAAAAATCTGGTCTGCTGGCTAATGGGGCTCTTTAGATGGTTGGTAAGTATTAATGAGTGTTCCTGATCGAGATAAGACCAAGTAGTTTTCATGATTGCTTTTGGGTCACTGGATTGCCTTGCTTGAAATTTCTCCATCGGATCCTGAACACTGTAGGTGTAATCCAGATTCATAATCCCATCATTCGACTTGCATTCTCCAATAGGAGAATTGCGTTGCCTGCAGCAGCGTGCCTTATAGATACGTAAATCTCTCAAGAATTTTCTGCCGCAATCACAAGTTGTAGCCGGCTCCAAGTCCATGTCATTATCATTGAAATCAGTCAGAGTGGATTTTTTGTTTGTTGTGTTAGTCATATATATATATATATATTTATATGTCAAAGCTGAGAGGTGAGAAATAAATGTTCGGCATTACTTTATTCAAAACCGACATTTGACATATAATTATTGACTGCTGCAAAAAATGACCACATAATCATTGAACAATGCCTCTTACTATGGAAACATGGTGTCTCTAGAATTGTCAGAGTTAAACGGATGGCAAACTGTTGGTCAATCCGAATTTCGGATGCGACAGATTTTAAATACAGTCAAAATTGGGAATTACCAATTCGGTTCTAAAGCGTGTGAAAGGCAATAATGGCTTCTCGTTCAGATCAAGTTAGGCAATGAAAAAGATGTCTTTGTGCAATGATCGGGAAATTTAATAACAATTCTTATTACAGGAAGAAGATGTGGCAAATTGTGTCTAAATCAAACTGAGAATGGCAATGCATCGTTATCGCGTACGTTATTGTATCAGAGAAAAGCAGAAAAAACACTACTTCTCAAACATTTTGCAAAGAAAAGCTGTAGGCATTTTTTTTTAATAATGTTCATCCTATACAAGTACAAGGAGCCACCCGAAAAAGAAGATTACTGAAGGCTGTTGTGTGAGTGGCAAGAGTAAGAAGCACTGTTTATACTGATATATCACGTTCAAACACCGGTTCTCATACGGTTACCGAAGTTAAGCAACACCGAGCCGCCTGGTCACTACCTAGGTGGATGACTGCTTAGGAATACCAGGTGCTGTAAGCTTGGATGTGTGGGTGATGTAATCGATAAGGGCTCGGAATTCGAAGTCGGAGAGTCGAGTTCCAATTCTAGTCGGGTTCAGTGTATCCATTTACGCGCAAATACCCTTGGGAAAGGTATGAATCCACTTCTTACCTAACTATGGGTTACTTACTAGGACTTGTATCATTAAAATCTAAAAAAAAAAAAAAGAAAAGTCTTATAACCTAAACATATTTTCTAGATTTAAATAACATGCAATGCAATGGGTTGCTAAGTCGTCAAAACAAATCAATCAATTAAATTATGTGGATATGTGTGAACGATAACTCTAGACTTAAAGAGGTTAAATGTAGTAGTCGGGAAAGCATCCTCTTGGGATTCTGTTTTACAGAGGAACATTTTTGGGGAGGAAGTTATCCGAGTGTAGCCTGAGATAATGAACCAGTGTTGGTAGCTGGGCTACATTTAAAAATGAATAAATCATGGGATATTTCTACTTAGAACATTTTAGATTACTATTAAAATAAGATCGGATAACTTGGGCAACTAACAAGACGACAGTCATGCCAAAATGTAGTCGTTCTTGGCTTACAAATATTGCTGAGTCTACCAACTACGGCAGAAACATGGTTGAATGGTAGGAAACTGTGTTTGGGAAATAGTTCATCATCTCTTCTATCTGATGTCGTGTCGCTTATAGTGCAGTTCAGAATTTAATTGAGAAGTTCCTCATCAGCTTTTACTTAAGAATCAAAGACAATGTTCCGTTATCAGGAATAGTCTTTTAATCAATAACTCTAACCTTTCACTCTTCATGGAATTGTTACTCGTAATAAAATCAGGTTCTTTCATTGTAACAAAAAACTTAAAAAGATAAAGGTTATCAAAAAAGTAATGCCAACACTAAGACCAGGAAATCATCCTCACAAGTCCTTGATGGAATCTGAAAGATGTTGTCCATTACGAGCTATTAGAACATGGAAAGACCACTGTAGACGTTTATTGCTCGCAAGTTGATCGAGTAAGCGAATTATTACATCGCAAGTGTCCTAATCTGGTAAACAGAAAAAAAGGTGTTATTCATCAGCATGGCAATGTAAGCACACAGTCAAGAAACCGGAGGAAAAGTAAGATCGATAGGATATCAAGTTCTTCCACATTCTGCGTACTTATCAGATGTTTATTAGTTTCGATCACTAGAACATTTCATATATGTGTAACATTCAGACACAAAGTAATATTTTAAAACGTTCTTTCAAACATTTTCTGAGAAAAATAAAAGAAAAGAGATTTTAAGGGTGGAATCGAAAATTTGTCTTCTCGATGGACTTCAGTTGTTGAAAAATGAAGGAGATTAAATTATATATTAAACGTGCATTGTTTTAATTGTTTTTGATTGGTTTGGCTTGGTTTTGTTTAACGGCATATCAACCACAATGGCTTATTTAATGCCGACAATTTTTGCTGTTGGTAATATTTTTTTCCAAAAATCTATTGCTGGTAATATCTTTTCTTCAAAAATATATAGCTGGTAATATTTTTATCAAAAACTTATTACTGCTACTATTTTTTTTTCAAAAATGTATTTCTGGTAATAATTTTTTCTTTCCAAAATTTATTGCTGGTAATATTTTTTACAAAACATGTATTTCTGGTATTAAAACATGTTTTTTTAACACTTTCATAGTGTTTTGATCTCAGTTTGGGTGTTAACTATTTGCCCATAGCTGGGACCCTAATAGTTGTTACCACCACGGCTCAGGACGGACCTGGGAACACCAGCAATTAAGTGGTGGTTCCACGCTCCTCAAAACCCTCTTGATTAGAGGCCTTGCTGTTGGACGTAGTTTATCGTCATACCCAGGACGAATTGCTTTTGAACAGGCTATTATTTGTATATCAATCTGATAACACTTTGAAATTTTGGTGGTTTCATCTTTTTAACGAATTTTCCTGTTAGGGAAGAGCGTATGAGTATGGGTCAATGGATTGTTCCCGTGAAAATATTTCTCAAAAACTTGCGCAGCCGAAGTTTTAGTCATAATCTAGCGGATACTTTGAAATACCTGTTTTTTGACGACCATTTGGATGCATAAGAAATATTGATTCAGAAAAATATATATTCATTCTTCAGTAGAGATTTGCAAAATTCCTAGACAGTTATTTAAATAAAAACAACAGTTCTTTATGGAAATTGGAGCTTAATGGCATACAACAAATGAGAACTCCTATTGAGTGTCTCACATGACCGATTCTGTTTTGTCTTCTGACATGAATCTTATTATACATTTCTGGGTGTTTTGGCCTTGAAAAGTAAGGAAACTATCAAAAAATTGTAAAAAATAAAAATATTAATAAAAACGAAACCAAAAACGATATACTTTGTGTTTTGGCTGCCTTCTGTGTCAGCAGCTGACAGTAGAAAATCCTCTTTGATATTTTAAGTTTCTTTTAAATAACTTTTGCCTCTTTACCACCACTCTTTATCATTTTGATCCGACCCAAACTCATTAAGTAGTTTACTCGTAATTCTCCTTGCTTACAATTATAATCAATATGTCACGTGAATGTAAAGTTCTACAAACATTTTCCATTATGTGACGCAGAAAAAGTAAAATCTTTGAAATTCACCAAATGTATTTTTTCATAATAATATATTCATTTACATATGCATATCTATCTATCTATCTATCTATCTATCTATCTATCTATATATATATATATATATATATATATATATATATATATATATATATATCCTGGAAAAATGAGCAGCTCTGAAAGAGTAAAAGTAACAAACCTGTCATAAAGGGCTCAATGCCATAAGAAATGGCAGAGCTTCAATATTAATTAAAAATCAGGTTGCCATTGACTGACCATGACTATCAATTTCATGTGCTTGCACGCAATAGTCAGGTAGCCAGTCTTATAGTTTTACTGTCTGATGTCACTTTCCTGTCTGATGATTGTATGCAAGCACATAAAATTGATAATGTTCAGTCCCTGCCAACCTGTTTTGAATGTATATATATATATATATATATATATATATATATATATATATATATATGTGTGTGTGTGTGTGTGTGAAGAAATATAGTTTTAAGGTGTGCTATATTTATGGGATAAAGTGCTCAATATCAAAGATAGAGCGAATATAAATATAAATACAAAAATGAAGATTGAAGCCAACACTCAGAGCCGACAGGTTGTTTCATGTTAGACGCAATCGTCAGGCCGCTATATATATATATATATATATATATATATATATATATATATATATATATATTATGGGATTACTACCCAACTGTTGTAGAGTAGTTTTCACAGTGGAGGCTTTTATTTCGCTAAGTCGGTCCTAAAAGGGTCCGACGTACTAAACGCTAGGAACTTGAAATAAGAGTTAATGACGCAGCAATCTAGTTGTGATGTTTGATACTTCAATGTCCGGCATCGACTGACTCACTGAGCTCAACTGGCGACCGCTACTACTACTACTACTTATTATGTGTGGGAGAGTCTATTACAATAGAATAGGTAATGTTCTGGTATAACACAAACACAAAAGACAATGGTTAAACACAAGAAAAACATAATTCCTTTAAATAATATTTGAAAATTACCATTCGTCGCTTGATAAAAGTCATACCTCGAAGCACGTGTAGAAAAAATATGGAAAATAAAGTATAATATATAAAAAAACTCCACATTATAACAAAAAGTTTACGGCTTCTCTTTTATAAGAATTGAATTTGTAGTAAAATATCAGCATAAAAACCAATTCAAATTTCCATAATATAGGTTTTTTTCCATAATATAGATTTTTTCCATAATATAGGTTTCTGTAATAATAAATACATTGGTCTTTTTTTGTGGATCAGTTTTAACATTTTATATTATTAGGATCCACATAGATTATGTTCTTTCTAAACTATTTTCTAATTTATTTTTCTTCATTTCGGATCATTTTCCTGTTTCTCATTCAATATTTAAACATAAATTATCCAATGTCTGTGTTTTCACCTTTCCTAAAAGATTACCATGGAGATTTTTTTATGCGATGTCACTTTCATCATTTTCAAATATCGCGTCTTTGTGTGATCACGTGACAGTTTGGACGAGTGTTGGTCAAATATTAATGCCTATTATTGCTTAATTGCAACAGATTTATTAGTAAATTCATGTAGATAATTCCATAATGAAAAAAAAAAAACAAAAAAAATGTAAAAACGTTTCAATATTTCAATAGTGAATTTCACAGAATAGAAGGAAAGAAAACCCAGCAATTAATTACTTCAATATTCTTCTCTAATAAAAAAAAGTATAAAAGGTTAAGGCGTGTCACAAAATGGAACATTAATCATAGAATCTTTCAAACTATCAAGAACAATACCAGGCGTTTCGCCCCTGGTGGCTCGCTCTTTACCAATTCTCAGGGCACGCCTGTTGAAACTATGATCGAATTTCTATTTTAGATAGGCTTTATCATGTGTTTGAATTCAAATCAATGCTAAATTTTCGTTTTATTTTTTTTATTTATTTATGCAGCTTGCAGCACAATAGGATTACGGCCATATCACGTTGAAACACCATTTCTCATACAATCACCGAAGTTAAGCAACGTCGATCCTCATCAGTATGTAGATAGGAGACTGCTGAGAATACCCTTTGCTGTAAGCATGGATGTGTCGGTGGTAAAATGAACAACAGCTCCGAATTGTTGATCGGAGATCCGAATTTACATTCCAGTCGGATTCTTTATATTCACTTACGAGCAAATACACCTTGGAAAGGTATGAATCTAATTCTCACCCATCTATGGGTTAATTAATAGGACATGTATTGGTAAATCGTTATTATCTGCAAAAAGTTCTTACACTGTAAAATAATTTTTGGCTTTAAATAACCACCAAAAGGTTGATGAGCCGTAAAAAACAAATCAATCAACCCAGCATAATATATATCTATTATTTTTATAGATACATTCAATTTTAGTGTTTTATTATTGATATAATTGTGAATATACAGTAATAATTTCAAACTATTCCTTTCATCTTGATTGTTATAGATGTTAGTATGAATAGAACGCTTCAGGCAGGTACAATAATTGCAATCAGGATCCCATTGTTTGGCTGATATATATATATATATATATATATATATATATATTAGAAAAGACAAAAGGAAACATTTACTATACCAAAGCGTTTTGTTCCTTAAGGAAATTTATCAAGGTAAATTACCTTGATAAAATTTCCCAAGGAACAAAATGCTTTGTCATAAAAAAGTTTTCCGTTTCTCTTTTCGTTGATTTATGTTTTTCATACAGATATATTTTATTTATATCTGAATTTTACACACACACACACACACACACACACACACACACACACACACACACACACACACACACATATATATATATATATATTCTTTTTCAATCACATGGATTCTCTTTGACGACTCCTTAGTATATATATATATATATATATATATATAATATAAACCGGTGGGATCCATGTGGGTTCAGCTATTGGGGTCAAGACTTTTTTTTTAATTCTATTTGAAAAAATACTCAAAACCAACAATTTACACACACTATAATTATGCTATATTCATATTAACTGAAGTTATAGATGAAGTTAAAAACTTCAGAGCAGTTTTTGGAAAAATGACTAATTTCGGTAGAGTCATGGTTTGCATCTCGGATTGAAAAATCGGAGAGCCGAGTTTGAATTTAAGTCGAGTTCATTGCATTCACTTACGTGATATTACACTTGGGAAATGTATGAATTCAATTCTTGTTCCCCTAGGTGTAGCCTTGAGTGGCAGCCGGTCTAGGAGAAGGAAAACTGAATTCAAAACTGTATGTAACCCCAGCGTAGCGCATACTATGCAGCTAAGGAAAAGTCCGTTCGCATTGACTAAATGATCCCGGTTACTGTTGACTCTTTTTTATTAAACTGAAATGTGAACATAAGATATATAATAAAATTCCACTTTTATCTCTATTACTTGATTCGAATATTAACTTTAAAACTTCCCTTTATAAAGAACCAACTCTTTCAAATCCCATATTTTCTTAAATTTAACGAGGTATATTTAAGCAGTAAAAATCCAGCCAAACAGGTTTTATTAAATTCAACTGACAAGGACTGTTTCTTTATATTTTTAGTGTATTTTCCCAAATTTTCGAATGAGGAAATTGGAATCAAGACTTGATAAACAGTCATTTGTTTTTGGATAAACTGCTCGAATTTCATGTTTTGTTCTGTAATTTCGACAGTCGAACTTATTAAACGATGACATTCTCTGTCAATATTTGCCAAAGGATGTAATAATTTTTACTTTATCATTACAAATAATTAAACAGACAAGTACATCTTAAAATTTTCTATAGAATGAAAAATATGCGACAAAGCCAGTGAAATACGATATTCTAACTTGATTTTGTAATCCCGAGGTAAATATTTACAGATTTCGTTCGTAATGGCTGAGGCAGGAAGAAAAATTATGTGAAAAACTCATAATTACTGACATGATACGTGTTAATTTATTATTTTCTATTCATTACTTAAAAAATGAATAAATCCGGTCGCAATAAGACGTTGCCACATAAATATAGAGTATTAATCGAAAAACTTCATATATATTTTCTATTGCTGTTAGACATGGTGGTTATTGAGGCCAAATAAGCTGGCGGAGATGGAAGAAAGTAAAGTGAACACAGAGTAAGTGATCGGCAGGTCTGTCTCTGTTATTGGTTAGCTATTGATTTGGTTAGTTGGGATAGACTGGGAAAAGAGGTTGGCGAATGAAATTGCTTTATCTGGGCAGGTGTCAGGTGCACTGGACGGTAAAATGGACACTGGTATACATACATTTAGATAGGTATAAACTGATGTACGTACAAGTTCGCGCACACATAGATATTCTTGAAGGTATGTATTACCAAAATAGAATCATTTTCCTTCCTGTATGTACAAGAAAATTTATATTACTATTTACATAATACAAAATGAATATATATAAATATACATAGATGCATTCGTGCACACACATGTACATCTCTCTCTCTCTATATCTATATATATATATATATATATATATATATATATATATATATATATATATATATATATATATATATGAAAAAATATTGAGCAGAAACATACTGAATAAAGTACAAAATATATCTACATATTAATAAAAAACGTTTGCGGCTTTTTATATATATATAATTTTTTAAAGACGGAAAAAGCCGCAAACGTTTTTATTAATATGTAGATATATTTTTTATGCTTTATTCAGTATGTTTCACATAAAGTATTTTGCTTCATTCGACCTTTCTCAGGCGATGAATAGCTAGTTTAACATATTATTTAAAGGTATGAATTTTTTACTATGTTAAATCTTTTCTCCACGGTCTTCTGTGTGTAATAGTAGTCATCTGAATCCATCTTAGACTGGCCGAAAAATGTTCTGGTTATATATATATATATATATATATATATATATATATATTAGGAATCGGAGAGCCGAGTTCGAATTCCAGTCGAATCCATTACATTCACTTATATGCTAATACCCTTGGGAAAGGTGTGAATCCTCTTCCTCTCCCTCCAGCTATGGTTAAATAGCAGGACAGACTGGGTTCTATAGCCTTGAAGGACAAGTCTGAATTCAAAACCTGTGGAGGGTCGTGTGGGGACCTTGTGCACCAGGTCCCTGTATTCGGCCCTTCAAAAAGTGTGGATGGTCCTGCACGAAACCTTCACCACTATAATCAAATCTCATGTGCTGTTGTCGGGCTGTCGCTTTCCTAGGAAAGTCTAGTGTATATATATATATATATATATATATATATATATATATATATATATATATATATATATATATATATATATATTATTTCTTAAAATCTCTGTTAGACGAAATATATAATAAATCCTATTTCACTAGGCCTTTATTGAAGCTGAAATGCGTACACTTAGAACGGTCTCTCTCTGTGTACACACACACACACACACACATATATATGCAAGCATATGCATCCATTTTTTTAACTTTATAGATAGGTATATATATCATATATTTTAAAGACACACGCAGTCACACACACAGTACCATATAAATATTTCAGACAGAGGCAGACATACACAATAAATACATCTATCTACCTTTCTATCTATCTACATACACAATCATATATATATATATATATATATATATATATATATATATATATATATATATATATATATATATAGAGAGAGAGAGAGAGAGAGAGAGAGAGAGTGAGGAACTAACAAATTCAGGTAACATTTATGAATTACTGGCGTCTACCCTGGTTTAGTGATAATAATGTTTTAGTCCTGCAATCATTTCTAACTCCAGAGTTGCCGTACAAGTAAGAATTTATTCACCATGGCCATTTTACAGAAGTAGTTTTTTTGAAATTATTGTATGTCTACGTAGTAAGTACAATATTTTTTTTCCGTATGTCAGATATTAATTTAGAATGTGTATATTTAAAATGCTCCCCATATATATATATATATATATATATATATATATATATATATATATATATATTAAATACGTATATAATTTAAAATATATATAAAATATAATAGAGTGATTCATCCTCATATATGTCACGCCCTTGTGACACCCGAACTCAACATTTTGCAACGAATTAGAAAGTTATGTGTGTCGAATGTAACTTTTTCCCGTCAATCTGAAATACGTTCCTTTTATCGCTCCTCTGAGACTCTCTAGAAAATAATGGAAAATGAAATTTCCCCGACCTCGGTTATAAAGTAACTGAGGAATTGGACATCGTTTGTTGATCGGGTTTCATCTGAGGTCATTTTGTAGGTAATGCCAAGCTGCAGTGGTACTATTTTTAAAACAGTTATCTGGACATAATTCTCTTCAAATTACGAACAGCAAAGCAAACATTTTTTCCTAAAACGTAAAGTTTTTTGAATACAATTTTTTTATATCCTGTCGTTGAAGGATTGCAGCAATTTTCACATGAAAAATGAAAGCAAGAAAAAATCTGAACCAATTTAAGGAGGCAAAGATGTAAACATCAGGTCCAGTGACATTCTGAGATCATTTTTTTTATATGTGCAGAACACCCGCTTCTTTCTATATCTCGATTATTGTGGAGTGGTTTCTCAAGTAAGAGGGAAAAATTAAACTTTTTCATATGTTTTCATGTGTAAAACTGAACAACTTTCGTTCTTTCTCGTTCGCTTTCTTTTTTTCTCCCTCTGTCTTTTCGCCCCATATATATATATATATATATATATATATATATATATATATATATATATATATATATATATATATACTAGTTGGTTGCAGCAAGTGTTTATGAAAATATACTAGTTTTATTTATGGTCATAACCTCCAGATTGCTTAAATGAATATATATGTAGAATATATACTGGGTGCGATGGGTAAAATGTCATCATTTTATATTTTTAATTTCGCGCATGCGCGTTGCTTATACTTGATCTTGTCGACTACACTGTATAGTAGAGTCAGTTGGACGTCGTCTGTGAGAAAAATAGCACCATGACGCAATTCACTCCGACAGAAATTTAGAAACGGCATGCTTTACTGCTTGGCATTAGCGCCGAAAGCTTCAATACGAACATTTCAGTGTGTTTGGGTGTCAATCTGAGGACAGTGCAGAGGATTCGTAAAGAGTTGGATCAGTCTAATAGTAATTACGAGGGTACAGCAGCTCGGAAAAACACTCTTATCGTTCTGATAAGAAAAGAACAACCGAATTTTTTGGTGAGGACATCAGATTCAACCGGGAGGTCTACATCAAGTGTCTTGAGGAGGTAGTGCTGCTCTGGGTGAAGAGGTTGGTACTGAAAGACCCTATGCCTTGCAACAGGACTCTGCAATATGCCACTCAAGCAGGAGAACCCAGTCATGGCTCTTAGTCAATTTGTCCATCGCACCTAGTACATATATATATACATATATATATATATATATATATATATATATATATATATATATATATATATATATATATATATATATATATATATATATATATATATATATATATATATATATATATATATATATATATATATATATATATATATTTTAATTATCTAAATGTTTCCATGGAATCTTTAACAATAATAAAAAACAATTATTAATAATATCAATTATGAACACGGCCAAAATATTGCGAAATAATCCACGTTACTTTTTCACTCCTTTGCAGAACAATCCATTCTTACACCCACATACCTGTTATCCAATCAAAAGACTAGTTCTGACAAACTCAATTTCTTATTGGCTAACAGCCTTAAAAAAAACTAAGTATGCACGTGAAAAATACCTTTGGCGCTCAAATGTGTTTGAGCCTATTTTTCCTTTCCAGAACCTATAAAAGAAAGAAATTCGAACCAACGTACCACACTCAGAGAGATGCCAACCAATTCCATGCAGGTTTAAACTTTGACTTTCCCGCGCGAATTAACCTCTGACTCAACAACCTTTTGGCATACTCAACCTCTCTTTTAAACAAACTTCTCAAAAATTCATTTACTTTACTTGAGAAAGTGAAATATATATTCACTACATATTAGTAACAGTAACAAACAAAACTTTCAACAATTAACAGTTCAAGGTACGCAACTTCGTACAACTTAAGAATATTTTACATAACACTCGTATACAGACACTAACATTTAAACTGTAAAATCGAACACTTTTGTACGTTGAACAGCAAGCTGTTTAATTCTTACAACAAATAATCAAAACACTGATTTAAGCATTCAAACATACTCAACAACAAACTACATGTCTTATTACTTCAACATACAACAAATCACCAATTTATAACTCATTTGTATATATTTAAATTGTATATAAATTACCGTATTGTTGTGTATTTTACTTGTCTTTGTTTTTTAACTCTGCTTTGCGTGACCTGTTCTAAACATTCGTTTATTATTTGTTGTGGATGAATGTTAACAAACATGCCACCTAAAAATTCCTTCTGATTCAACCAAACACATTCACTAATCCCCAACAATATATTGACTGTGGTCGGGAATAAAAACATTTCTATTTGTATTAAAAAAAAACATAATCATCAAACAAATGCTAAAACATTCTTAATACCAGCTAATAGATTGACCGAAAACGTTCGAATCCCTTGGACATCATGTTAAAAAAGAAATCACTTGTACGAATGCAAGAAAAATATAATACAAAATCTTAATCGCAGTACCTTGCCAGACATTTCCAATGGAACCTTTATTACAGAGGGACTACTGGGCACATGCAAAATGATATATATATATATATATATATATATATATATATATTCTAAACATGTACACGTACACATGCACGGGCGTACACACACATACGTGCACGTACACACAATAAGAAGAGAAAAAGACAAACTATCGGCAATGAAAAGCGCTTAAATTATTATTTTTCTTTAACTTTATATAAACTAAATCGAAAATTGGAAGATAATGGTGGACTGAAGGATTACACAAAAAGTTCGTCTATGAAGCTCTGGAACTGTGGCTGCTGAAATCCAAATTTTCAAGTCCAAGAAAATTTAGATTACTACTACACACAAAAGACAGTGGTTAAACATCGGAAAACATAAGGAAAATTAATTCCTTTTAATAATATGTGGAAATAACCACACTTCGCTCGAAACCCGTGTATCAAAAATATGGAAAATAAAGTATAATATATATCTTTAAAATATCCATTATAAACAAAAACGTTTGCGGCTTCTCTCTTCTCTTTAAAATATACACTTTTCTATCGGAACAAGTATAATCTCTCCCTGACACACACACACACACACACACACACACACACATATATATATATATATATATATATATATATATATGTATATGTGTGTGTGTGTGTGTAGTCAAATAAAAGGGAAATAACAGACAGATTAAAAATCTACCGTTATTTAGCATTTATTTATTTTTTTAAAGTGCTTCATACAACGTAGAGCAAAATATATTTTAATAATATATTTATTTGAGAAAAATATTATATATATATATATATATATATACGGAATGTTTAGTTGAAAACACATGAATGTCCTTAAATGCGTTTGGAGCATTTTTCTGGATTTCTAGGAGAATTTAAACAGAAATTGCATAATATCTTCTGAGTACTTTCAACTTTCGTAACCCAAAATCACACATTTTTAGCGGGATGTGTTTAGAGGTATGCATTGTCTTTCTGTGTTGATTTTCAAGTGTCAAATCTTCACGTATCGTTGGGTGTCATATTGTTGAGTGTCATATTAGTGGATGTCATATCGGTGGGTGTCATATTGCTGGGCGTCATATCGGTTTTTTTTTTCAATCAAGGACTATTAACATTACTAGTGCTTCTTTTATTGGGCACCTGTATATGCAAAGCATGGGTAAGTCAGGTCGATATCAACGATTTTGAGAGAAGTTCCTTTACACTGTCTACTTCCATTGAACAACTTTCGAGGTAAAATATTTATGAAAAATCTATTGTTACTTGACGCCTGTCAGGAAGCACCAAGGCGGCTCAAGAGAAAAGAGGAATTCCGTCGGGTACTAGAAAGACTAAGAGGTGTACGAAACTGTCAGTAGCTGTATCTCAGCGGGAATCGGTTGAAACACAATTAATTTTACTTTGAAAACTGCGTCATTTTTGGAGAAAGAATGTTTCGCTCACATTATCAGGCTGTTCCAATATTTTTCGTCTGTGATGAAAAATACAGATCTCATGAAATCCTCCATTGTCTTGAAAACCATCGAAATATTCCTGATGTTAATCTTGAAGTGTCTTTTTATCAGTCACAATATGAAGAGATTTTGAGAAGCTGCCGTGTTGATAGACATTCACATTTGTGCCTGAAATCATTGGTTCATTCGTAAGAAAAATAACTCGAGAAATCTTATATAAGAAAAATATTTGTTTCTAATGTTCTGAAACAGAATTTTTTGTCTTCGCAAAAACTGGTTGACCTCAAGTGACATACCAGAATTATTTCAATGAAAGCACAATTTCTTTTCTAAAAATCCATAACACTGCACAAAATGGATGCATTTCCTTCTAAAAAATGGATTTAAATCCAAAATATATAACAGGTCAAGATTTGCAAAATAAAAAAAAATGATGGAATTTGAGTACAGGCATAAACACATACACATCGATATATATTAAAACCTCGCCCTAAGAGAAGAGAAACCTTATAAAAATTACTCTCTTCGAAAGATTATCATTCACGATGGTATTTTACTTTTCTATCGGCATGCTGCTCAGTTCTGAAGGGAAAAAAATCTTATTTACGTTGACGTGGCGTCGCGATGTAGAGTTGAATTGAGCTAACGGGGTAACGTGGGAGCAAGAGGGGCGCAGAATAGGGGGTGAATGCGTGTGTATATTTGTGACATTTGATGAAAAAGCGAAATGTGAATACACTTTGTATTTGGAGCGCGATTTTAGTACGAACACAATAACAATATATATATATATATATATATATATATATATATATATAATTGTGTATTTAGCCAGCAATCCTTCATTTATACACGTTTCATTAAAAACGACAGACAAGGTACTACGGTTAAACTCTATTTAATTTTTCTTGTGTTCGCAAAAGAGTTTCTATTTTGGACACAGAGTGTGTAGAAATTGTTCCAATATTCTATAGTTCCGAGCGCTTTCGGCTATACTTTTAGCCATTATCAAGGATGATTTTATTGTCTCAGTTTAAATGAGTGTGTGCGTTATATGTATGTTTTTAGAGTTTTATAGAGATTTATTTTCCGAACACGGTTAGCACATTGTGGCTTTGTTCGTAGTTAATATTGTTACGAGTATGATTCTAATGGAGTCTAGTAGGTTTGTGTTTGTGATCAAATGGGTTCTAATAGAGCTCTGGTTAGAGAGGTGTAATGTAAGGCATCTGGATAGGCATGTAGTTGTGAGGCCGATGTAAAATAATCATTGATAATGGCTAAAAGTATAGCCGAAAGCGCTCAGAACTATAGAACATTGGGACAGTTTCTACACACTCTGTGTCCAAAATAGAAAACTCTTGTGCGAACACAAGAAAAATTAAATAAAGAGTTTAACCGTAGTACCTTGTCTGTCGTTTTTAATGAAACATGTATCTATCTATCTATCTATCTATCTATCTATCTATATATATATATATATATATATATATATTTATATATATATATATATATATATATATATATATATATATATATATATATATTTACCGTAGTACCTTGTCTGTCATTTTAATGCATATAATATATATATATATATATATATATATATATATATATATATATATATATATATATATATATATATATATATATATATATATATATATATATGAAAAATATAGTCTTAAGGTGTGCTATATTTATGGGATAAAGTGCTCAATATCAGAGATAGAGCGTGTGTAAATATAAAAGTGAACATAGAAATCAACACTTAGAGGCGACAGTCTGGTTTCATGCTATATGCAATGGTCACGTGGCCTGACGATTGCATATAGCATGAAACAGACTGTCGCCTCTAAATTGACTTCTATGTTCACTTTATATATATATATATATATATATATATATATATATTTATATTATATCTGTATTTGCACTCTTTTTTAAGAATGGTATTTGTTGATTATTGAATTTATTCCGTATACACCAATCCTATAATTGGGCATATATATATATATATATATATATATATATATATATATATATATATATATATATATATACATGCATGCACACACACAGACACGAACACACACACACAAATATATATATATAGTACAGTTAATAAATACATTGGTATATAATCCAAGTAGATCCTAGTAATATCAAAGATTAAAACTGCAGCAAAAAAAGAGTTCAAATTATTTATCATAAGAGAGTATATTAATTACACACCAAAATCCCAAATTACCCCATATGGGGTGGGAGTATAAATCTATTTCAACCAACGAGAAGTACGTTAGTCTTATTCAACCCCAGTGTATAGACTGTTCGTGTCGGAATTAGAAATTTTGTCTGACTGAAACATCGCAATGGATAAATTCTGTATCAATTTTTCGACTGCTCTGAACATTAAATTTTTAATTTTTAATTCTGACACGAACAGTCTGAACACACAGGGGTTGAATAAGACTAACTATACCCTCCCACATATCAGGCAATTTTTGGGTTATGTTTTGTGATATATATATATATATATATATATATATATATATATATATATATATATATAATATATGAATGCATAAATAAATAATAATTAAATAAATTGATAATAATTAAAATCTAATTTCTGTAACGATAACATTAACTCAATAATCGAATTAAAATTAAACTAAAAATCAAGTATTCAGACGCTGAACATGAATCACGTTTGGTCTTGTTAATGTCGATTTTGTTCATTCGAAATAAAATTCTTTTTATGATGACACCGGGTTATCGAGGAAACATGTCAAAATAGATGTTTTCCAAAATGTTTTATATATAGACTCACCGATCACTACATTAGATACATTCTTCTGGTACGAGTTGGAATTCATTTTGCTTTTAGAACCGCTTTAATTCTTTTTAACATGGATTCGACGATAAACGAATAAATCAATTATATGATCAAGATGTCTTTTCATACTACCTTAAACAAAACGTTAGAAAGAAAACCTCCTATTAATACTAGAAAGAGCGATAACAGTTAGCGGACATGAGAACTCTATTTTAGTGAAAATCTGTTTTAAGAGGAGGATTTATACATTTCAACAGGCAATTACGTTAACTGTTCGGACACTGAATGTCGAATGTTTATTTCCACCTTTAGCTTTACAATTTCATTGAGTTAAACGTCTGGGAAAAATTGATGTAACCAAACTTAATAGATCAATCTTCTGAAATTAACCTATGATAACACAATAGCTATAAATACAGACATTGTAATATCCAGACTTTCAGATATTCACACGGGTGTAACACGAGTTGATAACCATTTGACTTTATTATTTGCTTCAATGATTTTGAAAATTAAAAAATATAGTTAAATTCTATCTTTTTATTGTTGGTCATCGTCTTTTGAATTTAATCGATGCTGGTGATGTTACTACCATAAACAGACCAAGCAAAGATGTTTCATAATATTGGATATAGATATGCAGCTGATGCTAGAGTTTTTGATAATGTCTCCAAACCTGAAATGTATGGCAAGTGACAAGAACAAGCATTCCTTCCATATTTCAATCTATGATAAGCCAATCGAACAAGTTTCTGAATTCATTTACCTAAGCCATGAGTTTTCATGCAAAAATGATGAGACAGCTGCCGTTCAGCATAGGGTGAACAGCCTTTGAGAAGAATAACGAACAACTTACATTTAATCGAATACCATACAGTATCAAAAGTCAGATATATAACACCTACATATTGCCTGTTGTTTTTTAATGGAATTAAATGTGTAAGTTCGACCTCAACTTGAGACTTCAAAATTATCGAAAGATCTGTTGAGTTTAACGTATAAAAGTAGGCATCTGTTTATCTCGCTAGATAATGATAGTGCCCTATTTGGCCTAAATCCAATCCTTTGGTGGGGAGACTGGTATAACCTCTTCAGGTCACAGGCCTGGGTGATGGCACATGTAAGCCGTGCACTTCCCCGACTACGTACCCCACGAATATCGGTCGGGCTGACAAGATCCAAAAGAATACAAGGCATTTGGGGACGGTTTGTCTTCAGGAGTTTCCGGAAAGTTGACAGCAAACATCCTTCGGGGCTCCACTCCGGTGTTTCTGTATAGATTTATTTTCATAGTGTTTTCCGTGATTGGATACGACCACGAGATAGCGGAGGTTTAAAATCTGGGTTTTCCTTCCTTTAGGTGAACTGCCTTTCTGAGCTGTCGATCTTCATCTATCCGAAGCAGCTTATTATGAGGCTCCAGTTGTTCGTGATCGTTCATTCTCCTGTTTGGAGCTGGACTTAATTGTACATAACCTATATTGATTACAGTAAAGTATTTGTTAGCGTCAAATCTTTTTGATTCTGGAAAATTGTTGATGAAACAAGAAACGCATACATAATCTGAAATTAACCTGTGATAACTTAGACAGCAGTCATAAAAGCAGGTATTGTAATGTCCACACCTGAATTAAAATTCCCAAAGCTGTAAATCAGTTAATCAAGGTCAACCGCAGTCGGGATCATAGTCATAGTTAACTCCACGATATTTCATTAGCTGCATAGTAATATGTGCTTTGCCAAGGCAGTATACAGTTTTAAATTCAGAGTTCTCCTTCTCTTAGACTGGTTACACCAAAGGCCGAAGAGCTCAGTTTGCACTACTATTTAATTCATAGTTAAGGGTTCAGGATTCATATCTTTCACAGCGCGAAAGTGAATCGACCAAACATTGAAAAAATCCCGAAAAAAAAAAAAAAAAAAAAAAGAAACACCAGGCACAGGTTTCACACTAAATAAGCTGCACAAATAGTTAAATGAAAACATTGGGATAAAATAAGTTCATATCTGAGTGTGTATTTTTTTAAAAAATATATGGTTTTAGTTCATAACATTTAAATTGATGCTAAGTGGGCCGTGATATTTTCATTTTCTCTTAGGTTTGCTGTTGCTTAAAAAGATTGAGAAACACCGTTCTATACAGATATAAAGCCGATTTGGGATTTGTAGTTTCTGTCAAAAAAATTAAAATGTATGGCAACTTACCAGACCCACTCACTCCGTATTACAATTGTAGCATGTAGCTTAACCCAGATCATGCTGCATCAAGAGATCTAGAGAGACGCCAGCTGCAGCGTTGTGCTGCGATAAAATCACCTTGTCCGGGGTAAAGATCTACGATTCATTCGATATCATAGGCTGCCCTGACATCTGAAAACATGTTCTACGCTTAGGATGAGCTCTTGAGGAAAATCAAGAACTACCTTCAATCGAATAGCACTTTCTATGTGTTGTGTCCTTCAGGACGTGTGCTGACGTGGCTCTCCACAACGTTCTTCCCTTTGTAGCTCTTAGTAATATTTGTAATCCATTCATATAAGCTAGTATTGTAGGTGCCTCTTTCTCTCCATTTTACCCTCGATATGTTTTGTGGATGGCAAGTTTTCAAAGGCCTTTCTCCATAGTATGTGTTCCAGAGATTTCAGTTGTGTCTTTCTGATTCTGTGTGTCTTTTCGATTTCCATTTTCCTTAAAACTTACACGTTGTTTACGCGCCCCGTTCATGATATTATCAGCATCCACCCGAAGAACGGTATTTCTGTAAACTCAAGACCCCTTTTCATCTGTGAGGAAAATTTCCAGCATTCACTGCCATGTTAGAGGACTAATATTACATGGCATCTCAGTACTCTTTGTTACTAGAGACATTTTCCTATTTCATGTATCTAGTATTGTTTGTGGTTCAATACAGTATCAAATGTGTTTAGCATTGTTTGTTGTTCAATATAGTATCAATTGTGTCTAGTATTGTTTGTTGTTCATTATGGTATCAAGTGTAACTTGTTTGTTGTTCATTATGGAATCAAGTGTGACTTTGTTGTTTATTATGGTATCAAGTGTGACTTGTTTGTTGTTCATTATGGTATCAAGTTTGACTTTGTTGTTCTTTATGGTATCAAGTGTGACTAGTTTGTTGTTCATTATGGTATCAAGTGTGACTATGTTTTTCATTACGGTATCAAGTGTGACTTTGTTTTTCATTATGGTATCAAGTGTGACTTTGTTTTTCATTATGGTATCAAGTGTGACTTTTTGTTGTTCATTATAGTATCAAGTGTGACTTTGTTTTTCATTATGGTATCAAGTGTGACTAGTTTATTGTTCATTATGGAATCAAGTGTGACTATTTTGTTGTTCATTACGGTATCAATGTGACTTGTTTGTTGTTCGTTATGGCACCAAGGGTGACTAGTTTGTTGTTCATTATGCTATCAAGTGTGACTTTGTTGTTTATTATGGTATCAAGTGTGACTTGTTTGTTGTTCATTATGGAATCAAGTGTGACTAGTTTGTTGTTCATTATGGTATCAAGTGTGACTTTGTTGTTTATTATGGTATCAAGTGTGACTTGTTTGTTGTTCATTACGGTATCAAGTGTGACATTGTTTTTCATTATGGTATCAAGTGTGACTTGTTTGTTGTTCATTATGCTATCAAGTGTGACTTTGTTGTTTATTATGGTATCAAGTGTGACTTGTTTGTTGTTCATTATGGAATCAAGTGTGACTAGTTTGTTGTTCATTATGGTATCAAGTGTGACTTTGTTGTTTATTATGGTATCAAGTGTGACATTTTTTTTCATTACGGTATCAAGTGTGACATTTTTTGTTCATTATGGTATCAAGTGTGACTTTGTTGTTTATTATGCTATCAAGTGTGACTTTTTGTTGTTTATTATGGAATCAAGTGTGACTAGTTTGTTGTTCATTATTGTGTTTGTTGTTTATTATGGAATCAAGTGTGACTTGTTTGTTGTTCATTATGGTATCAAGTGTGACTTTGTTGTTTATTATGGTATCAAGTGTGACTTGTTTGTTGTTCATTATGGTATCAAGTGTGACTTTGTTTTTCATTATGGTATCAAGTGTGACTTGTTTGTTGTTCATTATGGAATCAAGTGTGACTATTTTGTTGTTCATTACGGTATCAATGTGACTTTTTGTTGTTCATTATGGAATCAAGTGTGACTAGTTTGTTGTTCATTACGGTATCAAGTGTGACATTGTTTTTTATTATGGTATCAAGTGTGACTTGTTTGTTTTTTCATTACGCTATCAAGTGTGACATTGTTTTTTTTTATTATGGTATCAAGTGTGACTTGTTTGTTGTTCATTATGCTATCAAGTGTGACTTTGTTGTTTATTATGGTATCAAGTGTGACTTGTTTGTTGTTCATTATGGAATCAAGTGTGACTAGTTTGTTGTTCATTATGGTATCAAGTGTGACTTTGTTGTTTATTATGGTATCAAGTGTGACTTGTTTGTTGTTCATTACGGTATCAAGTGTGACATTGTTTTTCATTATGGTATCAAGTGTGACTTGTTTGTTGTTCATTATGCTATCAAGTGTGACTTGTTTGTTGTTTATTATGGTATCAAGTGTGACTTGTTGTTCATTATGGTATCAAGTGTGACTTTTGTTGTTTATTATGGTATCAAGTGTGACTTGTTTGTTGTTCATTATGCTATCAAGTGTGACTTTGTTGTTTATTATGGTATCAAGTGTGACTTGTTTGTTGTTTATTATGGTATCAAGTGTGACTTGTTGTTCATTATGGTATCAAGTGTGACTTTGTTGTTTATTATGGTATCAAGTGTGACTTGTTTGTTGTTCATTATGCTATCAAGTGTGACTTTGTTGTTTATTATGGTATCAAGTGTGACTTGTTTGTTGTTCATTATGGTATCAAGTGTGACTTGTTCATTATTCATTATGGTATCAAATATGTCTTGCATTTTTTGTTGTTCATTTATTATGACATAAATGTACTTTAACTCAACTTCATGTATGAAAATTGTGACCTTTCAAAATCAGATGAACTTCATAACCAACATTGTATTGTTAAATCATATCAAAATTGAGCATTTTAGATACATAAGATAGTTTCTATTATATCCTTCTTGAAAAGCAAAGTGATCGTATGTATAACCCGCGGATTGATTCTTACTGTGACCATCTGCTAGGGTAGTTAGTTACTTTGTATTTATTTAACACCTACAAAGCCAAATAGAAACATACATGTATGTAAAGTATAATTCATATCTATCTATCTATCTATCTATCTATCTATCTATATATCTATATATATATATATATATATATATATCAAAATGATAAAAACAGTCAATAATTATTTAAAACTACTTATATTCAGCCTCATACATGAAATTACAAGTAATCCATGATTTTTTAAATCATATTGATTGTTGGCATACGATTTTTTTAAAACTGTTTCTAAATGTTTGTCTTTGAATTCTTCCGCTTCACCTGCTATCCTCTCCCGCCGAACCTATGAGGCGCGACTCGCCGTTTTGGCATCACTGGCTCAAGACATGAAAAAGGCAGTGAATATGCTTTATTGATTCTATTCTTAAACTGTTTATATATCTACTAACGCTTTATCCTTAATATTGAGCACTCTTGTCTTATAAATGTAGCAAAGTTTTACATAACACACACTCACACGCGCAGACAGACAGACAGACACACATCTATATATATAAACGTGCTATTCACAAATTTGTGTAATTTTAGCAGATTGTTCATATGGTAATTTACATAGCGTTTTTCGTCGGATATTTCACACATTTTTCGAAATCACCCAGCCACAAAACAAATAATTTCATTTTTTTTTTAATGAATATCTGCTTTCTCTGTTAAAGTCATGTTGCGCTTTCAATCTGCTGAATTTTGCAGAGCATCTCCTTTAAAGGTTAACGACTCGGACCGAAAAATCTAAGAGCCAAGTTCGAATCCCAGTCGACATCTTTAGATTCATTTACGCGCAAATATCCTTGGGGGGAGATATGAATCTATCGCTTCGTTTTCTCCCAGCTATGGGTTAAACAGTCGGGCACCTTGTATTCTTTAACCATGGTTGGTAACTCATCTCGGAATAGAGTATAAAAACCTTAGCTGGGCTGTTGGGAGACGTATTGGCACACTATTTGGACTAGTAATCTGTATTCGGCTCACCCGAAAAGTGTGGTTGGTTTTGAACAAACCACTAGCAAATATATCATGTGTCCAGATTGTCTGACAGTTCAGTTCTGAGCTTCTGAACCCGTATATGCGCGCGCACACACACATATGCACACGCACACACACACACGCACACACACGCGCGCACACACACACAAATTATATATATATATGTATGTATGTATGTATACCGGGTGTAAAAGCAAAATTGTCCAAATCATGTAACAGCAAAATTGTCCAATTGTCGTATTAAGCTTTCAACCGTTGTATCTTAGAAATGATTAAAGATAACCTACTGGAATTCTCCGAGTTTTTTTTATAACACCATGGGCGCTACTTTGAACAATAAGAATGTATTTAGCTCTAAGTTGAAATGGTGATCACTTTTCCTGTTGTGACCTCCTGATCCTGTTTTCCTCTCTACTGTTCCCTCTTTTTTAAATTCATTCCCCATTCTCTTGATGGTTCTTGAATGAACTTTAAAGATGGAAGCCAGATTATGAATTTTGGTACCATTACTGATGACCTGAGTGATCTTTTTCCTCTTACCATTGCTCAGTTGGGAAGACAGTGGGGCTGACGCACTATGATTTTAACCTGTTCTCTTTATAGCTGAATAACTGAAATAGTTTTCTCAGTGATTCTTACAACAAATAGTGTCAAGATGGCTAAACGTATTATCTGAAAACGAATCAATTATTTTACTGTTTTTTCTTTTTTAGATATTAAACATTTTGTGGGATGTACAATCATCCTATGCAATTTGCACAATTTTTCTGTTACACCTAGTATATATATATATATATATATATATATATATATATATATATATATATATATATATATAATTAATACAAGTAAAAGGTTTGTCACTTAGCTGATTGTTGCAACAGTTATCATCCGGAATCCCGAGCTTCTTAGACGGACCCTTCGAGAACCACTCCGTCCACTCGTCAGAGAGTATCGGCAATTGACTGTTTATACTTAGATATTTATCTATTTTTATATGCACTGTTAATTGGTGCAAGTTTTTTTTCATAGTGTATGTGTGCATGCGTGCGTGTGTCATTGCACTGATGCGCTCGTCTGCGTACAGGTAGAATGTCGTCGTAATTTGTACTGTTCCTCGTTTTTTTCAGTTGTAACCATTTTTTACTTTCGGTTTTCTAGGTATATACTGTTGTTTGTTCATATATATATTATAATATTTTTATTATAATAGATTACAATAAAAACATTTTAAATCGCTATACAAAAAGTCCATCTCATATATATATATATATATATATATATATATATATATATATATATATATATATATATATATATATATATATTGCCAGAACACGCAAACTCTCGTTATTTGTTTTCCTATATTTCTTAACGATGCCTCAGGTCGATATCATCACCCTGTTGAGATTCGAACCCATGCTAACATTCTAACCAATCGACCACAAACTCATAAAGTCACATAAATGGTAATCTAATTAGAGAGTATGATTATTGAAAAAACTTAGCGGGTAGGTAACCAAAACAATGGTGCGACAATATGAATGGTTTGCGCTTGATCTAACAGCGTTAAATATGGCCGCTCATTGTCTCGCGCGGTGAAGAGAACTATCTCATGTGCGTGGAGACAGCGATTTAAAAAACAACGACAACAAAAACAATCCATATTAACTAGAAAAATGTCATGAGGGGATCTCAGTATCCCGGCAACATTGGATAATTTGATTTCTAAAATCAGTCTCGTCGGGCACGAGTCATTTACCGACAGGCAGAGACATTTTAAGTTTTCGATCGTACACGTTTATACAGACATGCGCGCATGCATGCCTCTATAAAAGTGCGGATGGGATTAGCAAGGAAACCATAGACAAACTAAAGTTTGTTTATTTAATTTACATATACAGACTAAAGAGAATATTTCCTTGACCACAAGTTGTTGATAATATAATATAATTAGGAGAAAAATAGGTGCAGAGCCGATAGGAACGAGGAGGGCAACCGAATGTACTGTATATATTCATTTTTAAAACGTGTATTTTTTTCTGGGAACAAGTAATCTAATTCTATATCCTCTGAACTATTCTCTTGTGTGAGGTTTAGGATTTATTATTTGGGCAATCTTCACTCACGTGTGGTGATCAAGCGTAGAGTTATTCCGCTGATGGACCATTTAAAACATTCGGTTTTCACGTATTTTGTCAGAGGTGAACCGGTATATATATATATATATATATATATATATATATGTGTGTGTATATATATATATATATATATATATATATGAAAAATAAAATTAACAAAAAATAAAATGATTTATCAAAATTGGCAACATCCATATTATTTCTTATACAAGAATTCCTATTTTTAATTCTTTTTTATGTTGACTTCCTATTTATTGACATTGCAAATCATTTAACCGTATCCGATAAATGTTTGACTAAATTTGAATTGAAAAAATAAAAAAAAAACAACAAAATTTTATCTATGTATTTTTTTCCTTTAACTTTTGGGACAGATATATTCGAGTTGTTCATTCTTTAGCAATGTCCTGATGGCTTGCTTATCATTAGTATATATTTATGGTTTAACTATATATATATATATATATATATATATATATATATATATATATATATATAAAATATATAATATATTATAATAAAAAAGAAAGAACAGTAAGATATATAATCCGGTGTTCTTAATTGATATTTTTATTTTTACAAAATAGTGCTCAATATAAATTTACAGAGCATAAATATTATAAATTAACTGATTGAAAATATGGTTTCTTCGCTATACAAGAATTACCACGTTTCAAAACCAAAGCTAAAATTTAATTATATAATTTAATTTAATTATATTATTAAATTTGAAATTTATAACTTGGGTTTTTGAAACATGGTAATTCCTGTGTAGCGAAGAGACCATATTTTAAATCAGTTAATTTATATATATATATATATATATATATATATATATATATATATATATATATAATTCATCATGTATAGACCTAGAATCCTTAATGCACACATATGCAGAAAAGCACTGGACGGCCGTTTTGTGTTCATCCTCTACCGACTCAAACCAGTATTATCTCTTGTTTTTGACCATGATTTGTCTTGGGATTGATAGTGGAGTGGTTTCCCGTTGCCTTCTCCGCGCTGGTTTATGGAGATACCACCTCTAGTTAGCTGGACGTTGTCTTAGCGAGTTCCTCCGCCCTTTGTGTCATACATACCTGCCGGACTTAAGCAAGTGGATGAAAGAACATAGTCTGGTGGAGGAAGAAAAAGGAAGGAACTAGTTGAAGGTTGCAAGGAATAGAAGGAGGTGGAGAGCCATGATCGCCGACATCCTGAAAGGATATGTCACATAGAAAGAAAGATTATCAATTACCTTACAATATGATTAAACTTCTAAGTTTGAAAATAATTTTTCTTACAGTAATAATGATTAGAGGTTCTGTGGTGTAGCTTATATGGTTTACTATTCTATTGTGTAAAATTCATTTAGATTTAATATTGCTCTGTATTGATATCTAGTTAGTATTATTAACATCTTATATGGATGTTTAGATGTCAAGTTGGAATTATTAACATCTTGATGGATTAATATGTATTATTATCATTTTATATGGATAGTCTTTTTATAACGGTTGCATATTAATTTAACAAAGTAGTTTTGAATTTATGATTCATTTTTTTAACGGTTTCTTAAAGAAGCCTTTTAATTACCAACTCCAAAATTCTATGTAGGAAAAAGACCGAGTATATATTTAATTAACGTTATGCTAAATTATCCCCTACACCTTTTCCCTTAACTTCCTGTAAAAGTTAAACGTCATACTTCTTTATATTTTACGAAACAATGTAATCATTCGTATCAGTCGTAAAGGAAATTGTCTAGGATTCTATCTAGACAAATTCATGTCATGACCTATATAATTTTTCAGTTGGTTTAGATTTTAGCGTAGGTCTCATATTTGATTAGTTAATCACGGTAAACCCACAAGACTCATTTTAATTCGGTTTTTCTCTTTCTCTTTCATAAAAAGAGGAAGTATTCTACTTTAAAATTAATCGTTCAGTCCCCAATAATTTACTATCGCCCGAGGAGACACATTTGTAGTGTTGAAACACAATTACTATTGTGTAGCGATTTTTAACATGCTCTCGTTTCAATCTCCGATAATAAATAATAATTATATATATATATATATATATATATATATATATATATATATATATATATATATATATTCAGGATTATTTCATTTTATTCAAGATGATCTTCGCCCTCTGTAACTTTCTAACTCTCTGTCTTGGAATAACAAAGTGCCTCTTATGTTTCATTTTCAAGTCTTTTTTCATTGCTCTTTGAACTATCATAGGTGGAAATCCTCTCTGATGTGCCCAACGTCTTTTGGATTGAGCTGGATCTTTTCCCTTTAGCTCTAAGTTGAAATGATGGTCCGTCTTTCTGTTGTGACATCCTCATCCAGTTTTCCTCTCTACTGTTTGCTCTTTTTTAAATTTATTCACCGTTCTCTTAATGGGTCTTGAACGAATTTTGAAGATGGAAGTCAGAGTATGAATGCTTGTACCATTACTGAAGGCCTGAATGAGCTTTTTCCTCTCGCCATTGCTCATTTGGGAAGACTGTGGGGCTGACACAAAAGGATTTTATCCTGTTCTCTTTCAAGCTGAATAACTCAAAGGGTTTTTCAGTGATTCCTACGACAAATGATGCCAAGATGGATAAACGTCTTATCTGAAATTATCTGGACAATTATGCCGTTACACGCTTTGGACAATTTTGCTCTTACGCCCAGTACACACACACACACACACACACATATATATATATATATATATATATATATATATATATAAACGTCATCCACAGACAGACTGTTTCGCTGTTTACAGCTCATCAGTGTGGCTAGCTAGGATCGAAACCTGACTGAATTGGTGTCAGTCGGAGCTTCTAACCACTAAGCCGTCGGTAGGGATGAAGGTGGATTTTTAGCATATTTATTTTTAGAAACATGCCAAGTGACTGACAGTGACTCAATTCGCTTTCGTGAAGAGTCTTGCTATATAGCTATAATAGTCACTGTTTACCAACCCACACCCCAGAGTGCTCAACTGAAATTAATTTCAGGAGCAGATATAACGTCATCCACAGACAGACTGTTTCGCTGTTTACAGCTCATCAGTGTGGCTAGACATCCGGTTGCCTCTAGCTAGGATCGAAACATGACTGAATTGGTGTCAGTCGGAGACACATACATACACACACACACACAAGTGAAAATGTATCTTAACCAATGCGTTTCGTCCTGTAAGGGACTTTATCAAGGTTTTCTTTGATAGCGTCGGTTAAGATAAGTCTTCCTTTTGACTTTATTTATATTGTCCTTTTTACTCTATCTGAAAGTTTTACACCCCAACACACACACACATGCAAATACACACACACACACACGCACACACACACTCTCTCTCTCTCTCTCTCTCTCACATACACATACACACACACCCATATAATATGATACAAAAGTAGTTTTTAGCTATGCTATATTTATGGGTAAAATTGCACAGTATCAGGGATAGAGACTATATAAATATAAACGTAGGCATTGAGGTCGACAGGATTGTGTTCAAGCATGAAACAGACTGTCGCCGCTCAGTATTGACATTAGTGCCCACTTTTATATATGTGAATTTATTTTCATTGAAAAATCATTTTTATTCTGAAAAAGTTCCTTCGCGGTGCGAAACTCATTACTTGGGAGTTCTTCCTTTTTTTTTATTCGCTTACTCTCTGTTAGTCTGATATATAGATTTGTATATCACGTTTTCTATATATTATCTTGAATTTTTTTTATCTATTTGGCGTTGATTTTTATGACCGCTACACGAAAATCAATAACAACAGGACAAGCAATACATATTTTCTCCAAGTGTTATAATTTGGCAAATAGTCGTCTTTTCCCGCGCAAAATAATGCTTCTGTTGTTATGAGACGATTTCATAAACTGCAATAAGACGGTTGTGCGTACGTACTCATCCAGTTTTCAGTCAGCCAACAACCGAGGAATTTGGCAGCAAAAAAATGAAATAATACAATCATTTTTCTTGTCCTGTAATTTTGGATTCTTATGCTTCCATCTTAAATAAAGAGGGATAAACAAATTCTTGTGAATCATTAGCAAATTAAACAAAGATGAAAACAAAAGACGGCGAACGGTTATTATCAGACTTGGTGCCGTTACACTATGGCTGCTTCGGTTCTAAGACGCTGTTTGAACAAAACAAACAAGCGAAAAACTATTAGCTGTGCCGGAGTAAGGGAAAGTGAAGAAAGAAAAGAAGAGAGAGACGGGCGATAAATATGAAACAGACGATATTTAAAGAAATAGGAATAACAACTTGTAAGGGATAAAACAAATAAAGAAAAAAAAAAGAAGACAATGAGTAAAATAGATGGCAGAAAAGAGGGAGGAAGAAGAGAAGACGGAATGTCGAGAGGAAAACTGAAGTCGGAAGTAGATTTATTTAAAAGAAGAAAAGAATACAAACAATAGAAGAGGAATACATACATACAGAATACACACACACACACACACACACATACACACACACACACACACACACATATATATATATATATATATTTAATTGAAAATACTACCACGGATATTATTTTCTGGAACAGTTTATGCTTCTATATCTGTATTGGTCATTTTTACCAGCGTAGACCATATTTGCTTTCCCGACGACAAATACAACATGAATAAGATTAGTACTTATTGATCTATTACGGACCTATAGACGAGAGAAGGATTTATTCTAGACAGTATAGCATTGAACAAAGAAAGAAAATTGAACGAAAGAATAATAAATCACAAAAATGAAATTACCTTAAAAGAAAACAAAAGCATCGACTGACCAACTTCATAATTTTAAGTTATATTTAATAAGTTGTTTGTTAGAAACGTAAATAACTTGCTTGGATACAATTTTAAATTCTCTGCATTCAAGCGAAAAACTTTACAAACATTCAGTTTTTCAACAAATTGACTTCTTGCGGTTTAAATCTAAACGCTCGTGAAGACACCTGCCGTAGAGCAGCCGTTATTGTGATTCTTTTTCCCTGTGCTGTGCCCCGTCAGGACGTAGGCGATCATGGCTCTCCACAATTTCCTGCCCTTTGTAGCTCTTAATAAAGTTTTTTGCTGTTGTTATTTCTCCTGTCCGTAGAATATAGAACATCAGTATCAGTACGCGATATTTCCATCGCAAGTTTGATTTAGTTTCTAGACGTGCGTTCAACGAATTTTGAATTAAGAGTTGTTTCTCTCTCAGACTGGTGGCCAATCAAAGTTAGAGATCTTTTTGGAGAAGAGAGATAGACTTAAACCTTATCGAGAATATTTGTTCAAAAGCGAGCACAACGGCATAGGCCGGAATTTTAACTCAACACACCAATACCATTATCCGCATTTCTTCTTTTACGTTTTGTGTAACTTCAGGACTTAGGCGACTATGGCTCTTCATAATTTCCTGTCCTTTGGAGCTCTTAATAAATTTAGTTTTTTTTTTGCTATTTCTGCTAAACCTTTTCCGCCATTCATTTACTCAAGCTCGCTAAGTTCTGTGTTGTTTTCCACTCTCCCACTTGAGTTTTCCTCTGTCCCCTTTCAGTTTTCCTCTGTCCCCTTTCAGTTTTCCTCTGCCCCCCTTGAGTTTTCCTCTGCCCCCTTGAGTTTTCCTCTGTTACCCTCGAGTTTTCCTCTGTCCCTCTCGAGTATTCCTCTGTCTCCCTTGAGTTTTCCTCTGTCCCCCTTGAGTTTTCCTCTGTCCCTTTCAGTTTTCCTCTGCCCCCCCCTGAGTTTTCCTCTGCCCCCTTGAGTTTTCCTCTGTTACCCTCGAGTTTTCCTCTGTCTCTCTAGAGTATTCGTCTGTCTCCCTTGAGTTTTCCTCTGTCACCATTGAGTTTTCCTCTGTCCCCCTTGGGTTTTCCACTGTCACCCTCGATTTTTCCTCTGTCCTCCTTGAGTTTTCCTCAGTCCTGTGAGTATAAGATTTGCCAATCTCTCTTTCCTCATTCTATGCCCTAGAAATTTCGACTGTTTTCCTGATGTTAAGTATGTGTCCTTTTTGTTTCTACTTTCTCTAGAACTTCGTCGTTGCTTACATATTCAGTTCATGGTATCCACAGCATCCTTCTGCAGAATCGCATTTCTCTTGCTCTTTTTCATCTTTGAGGAGATTGTCCAGCATTCACTACCATGTAGAAAGACAGACGCTACATAACAGTTCAGTAATCTTTTCTTTGTTTTGAAAAAAAGTTTGTTCTGCTTCTTAATACTCTGCTTAACTTTTGGAATTCATCTTTGGCTGTCCTCATGCACTTCGGATTTCAGTGTTGCACTTTCCGTTCTCTGTTAAAACACTTCACAGATATTTAAATGTTTGTACTTGTTTGATTTCGGTATCTCCAATTTGTACTTTGGGCTGATCATTTTGCTAACAGCTATGCATTCTTTCTTCTCGCTTTCCTTCACTACATTCTGTAGGAGTTTTTTGTATTTTTTCCGTGTCTGTTATCAACACTGTGTCATTCTCATATCTTACGTTGTTACGATTTTGTCCCCCAAAAATGAACCTTAGTTTGGTTTGGTTTTTACGGCATATCAACCACAATTGGTTATTTAATGCCGACAATTTTTTTTGTTGGTAATATTTTTTCGTTCAAAAATGTATCGCTGGTAATGAATTTTTACAAAGTATTTCTAGTATTAAAACTTATTTTTCCACTTTCATAGCGTTTTGATCCAAGGTTGGGGGTTAACTATTTGCCCATAGTTGGGACCCTAACAGGTGTTACCACCCAGGGTCAGAGTGGACCTGGGAACACCAGCAATTAAGAGGTGGTTCCACGCTCCTCAAAACTACCTGATCAGAAGCCTTGCTGTTGGATGTAGTTTATCGTCTTACCAAGAACGCGGATGTAGTTTATCGTCATACCCAGGACAGAATGAACCTTAGTAGGACTTTTAATTCTTTCAAAATCTCTTCGCTGTATAGGTTGAACAAGTCCGGTGAGAAGCCAAAGGATATACATTCAGTTAGAAATATATTCCTTTGAGTTAACTTTTCTATGATTACTTTTCTTCCTTTTGAACGAAAAGAGCTTAATAAAAAGAAATTATGAAAAGATGAAAGAGAATAAAAATTTTCCACGTGGAAAAAGAAAACGATATGTATGGAGGGAATTTTACGAAGATGAAAAAGAAAGAAATAAATAATAATAATAATAATCATATTAATAATAATAATAATAATAATGCTACTGCAGCTATTACTACTACTACTACCACTACTACTACTACTGACAGTGAAAATCTAAATGATAAAATTACCAACTAGAATCCAAAGCAATAATGTGTTGTTTCGTAACTTTACCTTTTTCTGTGTTATTTTGATAACTTTCTAAGCTACTGAAACATTCCTGACAAAATCTGGAGCCTAATACACAAATCCCTAAATCCTACCAAAATATCAGTTCCAATTTTACCCCTTTTCGTTTTACATCTTCAACGTGTCATTTCTATGGTGATGTTCGAGGGCGTAAGTTTAAGTAACAGGTCGTAAATCTTAGGCTTTACCGTCGCCCCGACGCGTCGCTTCGCTCTCCTTCCGCTTCAGTTCCGGCTCCAATCCCAATCTTGTTCCCGATTTCCTTACCCCACAAATCTCTCTTGACATTATTCTCTCCAAGGAACGGTAACTTGGTTGCTAATTACTTCCCTCTTGAACTTTCCTTGTTTACACAGTTACAAAGGCAACGCCTGTACGTTTTGATATTCATAAGGTTAGCTTAATACAATACAAGGCCAAAGGACCAGAATGAACGTAGAATGTTTGTGTTGCACCGAAACCTCTAGGGAATATGAGCCGCCTGCCTTGGAAATCAATATTCAACATCTTTTTACCTTAGCTCGAACCTAACACCAGTAGAAAACTAACCCAGCCAACTTCTTTATTGTTATTTGCATTACTTACAGTCGACTTAGTATCCTCATTGTTAACTGTTATACTGGAACACACCTATTCTATAGTTAATAGACTCTCTCACCTATAATAAGTAGTAGTAGTATCAGTCGCAAAGCAGCTGAGTGAGTTGGTCAGCCAGTCGATGTC
>CAHIKZ030004034.1:2005000-2020000 GCA_903632075.3 Acanthosepion pharaonis | reverse complement strand
GATGCACTGGATGACATCTACCATGAAAGATGGATATGTAGAGGAGACTTCAATCATTTAGATTTTTATCCGGGGACCACTTAAAACAATAGGTTTATGCAGCAGATATTAATAATGCAGACGCTTCATCAACGTGTAATGGGGTCCGCGAAACCATTCGACACCGTGTGGAATTATTTGAAAGAATCCGGAAATCAATGATCCGACGGGTGCATGAGTGTGTAGTAGCAAGAGGAGGACATTTTGAACATTTGTTATGTGTTGCTAATATAACGGTTTGCTAATCATTATTTGATGTTCTATAGAAAAACATACAATATAGGTTGATGCATACCTTATTCTTTAAGGTACCTCATTTATGCTTCTTTCTCACCCTCTCGCTCTCTTTCTTTCTCTTTCCTTTAGTAGGTTTTAGATTAAGGTGTCGTCTACAAGTTTTCGTACAATCGCACTGAAAATTTACATTCAAAATTTTATTCTGAGCCCTTGCAAAATTGTTCGAAAATCGAGCCAAAGCTAAACAGGATGATTATTTCCTCATCCGCCTTAGCCATTTTAGAATTGAATTATTCTTTGTGTCTTCTTTATCTTGCGGAAGATTCTTTCAAACGATTTTGATGAATAGAAATTCAAGGTCATTCACCAACTTAAGTAACTAAGAAATTTATTTAGTTTTTTTTTTAAGTGACATGCAAAGAATGAATAAAGTCGAAAATAAAAGAAAATTAATCGCGAAGAGAGTTCTTATCGAGTTCATGACAAATTACACGTCTTGTGACTTAATGCAATTATCTCGCATGTTTGAAACGCGTCAGGTTTCGCTTACTTTCTGTTCATCAACGCATTACAGGGTACATTTTCTAGTGAAACTTCTAAAGATTTCAACCTACTTTTGAGCAACACGGTTAATAATTTCAGCTTCACGAAACGATGCAGAAATTCTATAGATTGCTTACATTCTGACTTCAAATTTGTAGAGTTGACAGATTTGTTGCAGTGTGGGCTCCTATTTGGACACAAAGCAGTGGTAAACAAAATTTACAGATGTAAACGAGGGGTTGTCATTGTAAGTAGAGGTGAAAGGAAATAGAATAAATTTCAAGAAGGTGATATTTTCATGTGCCTTATATATGGCTAATAAATGATTATCAAGAAATAAAATATACTTGTATGCATGCAAAAATAGTTGAAAAGAATGAAGACATTAGAATATAGATATTGGGAATTGTGTTTGCCTGAATGCGTTTGTGTGAAAGAATTCAATCACCTGGGGAAAGATATTATTACCAATCCGGGAACAGGTCCCGTATTAGAGTTGTAACGATAGCATGCTGGTAGGAAAAAGGATGAAGAAACAGGAAGTGTCTCATTTTTATAGTTCCTACACAGCGCGGCCTAATGGCGTCTTGGCAAACCAGGTAGGGGGCAACCCACAAGCTCACACAAGCAAATTTTAAGCAGCCATATTGATTTTAATCCTAACAGAGTGGTCCGAAAGTCTTGTCACGCTTACATAATATAATATTTCTATTTCAGAGCGCTGACACTACTTCTTCAGTTTGGAAGAGAGTCTGCTTTCAAGTGTATGGACACATGAACTGGATCTAGTACATGTGTTTTGTATTACTGTAATACTTATTCTTATATTGTTCTCATTACATTTTGGTGATGGGTGACAAGATTTTCGGACCATTCTGCAGGTATAGTCTATTGAATGCTGCCAGACAGTAAAGGCTTCCAGATGTCTAAAATGCATACAAAGTGTTACTAATCGCATGGTTTATATTCTAAAGCCAGAAAAAAAGAGAACGTAGTAAATAGTACTAATTATGAATCAGTTGGTAACATGTATGTTTGAGACAGGATTTTACTTTACTGCGATTATTTGTTTATTATTGGTCACTAAATAACATCAAGGAGTGCACGGTGGAGTAATGAATAGCGGCTCGGATTGAGGAATCGGAGAGCCGAGTTCTAATTCCAGTCAAATCCATTGCATTCACTTACGTGCTAATACTCTTGGGAAAGGTATAAATTCTCTTCTTCTGCCCCCACCTATGGGTAAATAGCAGGACAGACCGTGTTCTGTAGCCTTGGCGGCATCTGGTCTACCGCAGAAAGAAATGGCAACCTACTGCGGGAAAAAATCTGCCTCATCTGTCATGTATCGAAAGATACATGATCACCTAAGCGTGTATCACGCATGGCACATAAATGACAGAAATGACATTGTTGTTACAAATTACAGATTTGAGATCAGTTATTTTCCTGTAGATCTAAACCTTCATGTGATCTCATAGATTGGCGTCACAGAACAAAGAAAGACTTTACCAAATAACGAAAATAACATAAAAACTAAAATAGAAAGCACCCGTTACTAGGAGGGAAAATTTTGATAGAATAATAGTATTTCCTTAGAGGTGTTGATCTTGAGGTTGGACGTTAGTTGGAATAGAAGAAACGAATTTGGACGCTTGTTTAGATAAATGACCAAAGATTTATTTTTAAATACAAGTTATGATATAGTCCGTTTATTTACTGTGTTTACAGGAGGTTGCTTACAAAGCCTAATGGTCGGACGGGCATTCAGCCGTGCGTTCGTGCAATCACTTTCTGTTAATATTTAACAGCCCTCTCCCCCACGAAGGATGTATGTGGCACAAGGCCGAGTTTACCGTGGGTTCTCCGAGCCTGTAGGCTCGGCCAAAAATATTCCCTTAGAACTCGCATAAACAGCTTCAGGGCCTGTCTACCACCCAGGACGAAACTTTGCACTTCGGCAAATCCTCGTCCGGGTACCTCTCCGCTCAACGCAGAGAGTTTGGCAGTTGAACAATCTGGTCGACTGTTCCCAAAAAATGATTTTCTAAGCACAGCTTAGATGTGGCACAAGGGCGAAATCATGGGGCAACCAGTGAGGATTGAACTCAAGTCGTAACAGTCCTAGCGTGACAAGCTCTGTTGGTGTGCTAATGTCCTTTATAGCCTATTATAAGGGGAACGCACGGACGTGGTTGAAAACTCTATTGCTAGCATTCTGATATATTTGTGTTTCTTTAAAAATCTATTTTAAGTAGCGTGCGATGTGTGTGCAACTTAGCTTGACGGAAATTGGAGCGTAGTTAGAGATATATATTTTCTAATAATTGTGTAAATTTGGCTTTAATTTATCTCTAATAATGTGTAATTTGTGTTTTTTCGCTACAGATGAATCATTTCCAGCCATTACATTTTTTAAAAAAATTGGACATTCTTAACTATCTTTTTTATTAACTGCTGTTTTGTTAACTAATATTAATTTTTTAGATGAATCATTGTCAACCATTCTTCCTTTTCAATGTGCCGTGTCCTTTCAGGAAGTTGACAATCACGGTTCTCCAATGTTCCTATCTTATGTAGCTCTAAGTAAATTTTCGTCTTTTTGTTATCTCTCCTAAACATTTCTCTGTTAATGAATCTTGCAAGCTCATTCTTCTAAGTGCCGTGTCCCTTTAGGTCATGGGCGATCATGGCTCTCCATAATTTCCAGTCCTTTTTAGCTCTTAGTAAATTTTGTCATTTTGCTATTTCTCCTAATCCCTAAGTTTTATTATCTAATTCATTGTTTAATTTGTTTTATGTGGCATGTCAATCGTTTGAAGACATTCAACAGCGGCAACAACTAAAACGGATAGTATACGTAACTAGGAGAGGAACTCGTAATATAATCAAGATGCTGACTTCCCACACTACCTTTAAACAAACATTTAAGAAGCAAACCGTCTTTGAAAGAACGATAACATTCAATGGATTGAGAAATCTGTTTTCTTGAAAAAAAAACACTTATAAGAGAATGATTTCATAAATTACGACCGACAGTAACACTTAACTAGTCAATCAATGAATTATAAAGAAACAGCTAATCTCACTATTTCCATTATCTTTTTTGGTTTTTCAAAAACTGTGTTATATTTGCGGTTCTTGGTGGTGGTTTTGGTGTGGCAAAGCAAAAATTGGGTCCTCGTTAATATGCCGTATCCCTTTAGAAAGTGGGTTATCATGACTCTCCACAACTTCCTGTCGCTACTAAATCTAAGTAACTTTTGACTCTACCAATTCACTTTTCCCCTGTTTTGCCATCTATTCACTTCTTTTATGTGATATGACTCTTCAGTAAATGGTTGAACAGGGCTCTCCATAACTTCCTGTCTTTTGTTGCACTAAGTAGTTTTTAACCTTTTTTCAATTCTCTTTGATCCTACTCTGCCATCCATTCGCACAAACCCTTTATGTAGAGTACAGACTGTTCCTTTCTAACTCTTTTGCATTCAGTATGTCCCGTGAGTGTTCCATTTTCCAGGCCCGCTTTTCTCATTATGTGACAGAAATGTTAACTATTTCCTTCTAATTTTTAATATAAGTACACTTTTAGCTCTGATTATTTTTTAAAATAATTTCACTTCAGTCATTGTAGGAGGTTACTGAGTGTTAGAAATATGAGGAAAAAAACGCTATTAAGGAGAGAGAACAATAAAACAAGAAGAATTAATGCTGAAGATAATGATTAACATTGCATTTAAATTATGGAAGATCAATGTTGACTAGGAAGCCAGAGAGTTTCATAAGCGGGAAGTACGAGTGAAGAAATTGTTAGCATAGGACTTACGGTTACTTCTAGCTATTTCAGCTGGAAAATGATGAGGCGCTGCCGCCAATGTAATACTGCGTTTAAATTCATAAAGTCTAGCTGCCATAGAGGAAGTTCCATCGGAATAATTACCATGAAAAGGCAGAGGGAAGTTACCTTATGGCGGTGTAAAAATGACTGAAGTCGAGATGCCAGCTCAGGACCAACAACTTTGTAGATTCTTGTTTGGAATTTATTAAGAATCTATAGCTGTACCAGGCCATACCAGGTGTGGCAGCAATATTCAAAGCAAGGACAAATGGTAGGCTTATAAATATGTAACAAAGATTCTGTCGAGAAAAATTGTCTAAGACGACATAGTGCACCAACTTTTCTAGGCAGCAGATTTCTCAAATGATTTAATATAATCTTTCCACTTTATGTCAGCGAAAACCCTTCGTTCGAGAAGGCACAGTCAATAACTCTCCTGGAGGTTAGCATTAACCACTCGGATGGAAGGTAAAAAAGGGTTCTCCCAGACGATTAAAAGAGACCACTTTCGTTTCGGAGGCATTAAAATTAACAAGCTATTTCTTGCCCCAGTTAACAACAGATTGTAGATCAGTTTCCTAGAAAACTTCTTGTTTGTTCGTATTTTCATTCAGTGGTATTCACACTATCATTCCGTAGAAACACTTCACTATCATTTCAAGTGTGTGTTTATCCTTTGTTAAGACATTTTCCGGCAATTGTCTGTTATATAAAGGCTGTGATACGACCGTTAAGCACTTTTCGTCTCTAGAACCGAATTACAGTATATATTTATCTTGATAATCCTATAGACAGTCCGTAGAACATCAGCATCAGTATGCTATGTTTTCATCGCAAGTTGGTTTTTACAGGATTTAGTTTCTAGACGTGCGTTCAACGAATTTTGAATTAAGAGTTGTTCCTCTCTTAGACTAGTGGCCAACCAAAGTTAGAGATCTTTTTGAACAAGAGAGGGGGACTTTAATCTTATCGAGAATATTTGTTCAAAAGCGACCACAACGGCATCGGCCGGAATTTTAAGTCAACATACCAATCCCATTATCCACGTTTCTTCTTTTATGTTTCGTGTAACTTCAGAGACTTAGGCGATCCTGGCTCTCCACAATTTCCTGTACTTTGGAGCTCTTAATAAATCTAGTTCTTTTGATATTTCTTCTAAACCTTTTCCGCTAATCATTTACTCAAGCTGACTAAATTCTGTATTGTTTTTCCTATCTCTCCCTTGAGTTTTCCTCTGCCAACTTGAGTTTTCCTCTGCCTCCTTGAGTTTTCCTGTCCCCTTGAGTTTTTCTCTGCCCCCCCCCCGGAATTTTCTTCTGAACCCCCCGAGTTTTCCTCTGCCCCCTTGAGATTTTCCTTGTCCCCTTGAGTTTTTCTCTGACCCCTTGAGTTTTCCCTTGTCCCCTTGAGTTTCCTCTGCCCCCTTGAGTTTTCCTCTACCCCTTGAGATTTCCTTGTGCCCTTTTGAGATTTCCTTGTCCCCCTTGAGTTTTCCTCTGCCCCCTTGAGTTTTCCTCTACCCCCTTGTGATTTCCCTTGTCCCCCTTGAGTTTTCCTCTGTCCTGTGGGTATAAGATTTGCCGATCTCTCTTTCCTCATTATATGCCCTAGAAATTTCGCCTGTCTCTTCCTGATGTTAAGTATGTGTCCTTTTTGTTTCTACTTTCTCTAAAACTTCGTCGTTACTTACATATTCGGTTCATGTTATCCACAGCATCGTTCTGTAGAATCACATTTCTCTTACGCTTTTCATCTTTGAGGAGATTGTCTAGCATTCACTGCCATGTAGAAAGACAGACGTTACATAACAGTTCAATAATATTTTCTTTGTTTTTAACGAAGTTTGTACTATTCCTTGAGTTTTTCCTCTGTCCGTGAGTATAAGATTTTCCAATCTCTCTTTCCTTATTATTTGCCCTAGAAATTTCAACTGTCTCCCCCTGATGTTAAGTATAAGTTTCTTATTTGTTTCCATTTTCTCTAAAACTACGACGTTGCTCCCCTATTTGATCCATGGTATCCTCAACATCCTTGTAGAACCACATTTCTACCCTTCTTCACCTTAGAGGAGAATGTCCAGTATTCATTGTCATGCATGAGGATTGATATTACGTAAGAGTTCAGTACTCTTTTCTTTGTTTTGTTTCTTAATGCTTTGCTTAACTTTTGGGAGGTATCTTTCGCAACGCCAATGCGCTTTCGGATTTTAGTGACGCACTTTCCATCCGCTTCCCATATATTTAAATTGTTGTACTTGTTTGATTTTGTAATTTGAATGTTGGGTTGTTTCTTTTTTTAACAGTCATGCATTCTGTCTTCTTACAGTTGATGTCTACTCATTTCATGCTAAACTACACACACATGCGGTATGCTCACCCTGAAAAAGTATTTCAGTTCATCGACGGTGATAGTCTTCGAGATCGATAGAATCTGTTCCCGTAATGCTATTCAAATTAGGATAGGGAAGCTACTAAATGTCCCATAAAAACAACGACACTTAAGCGAAATAGGATTTTCTTAATAATAGAAAGTTTAACGGAAGAAGCTATTGGAGAAAGAAAAAAAATGAAAGAATAAATTAATTGAATAATTTGTTTACTCAATGCTAAAAATGTACTTTATCCCGTCGGCAATCAATGTGAAATGTGCATTGTGTAAACAAACATTAATTTTCGCTCGATATAAATCCTTGAATAAAAAAAGACATAAAATTCAAAAATTATTTTTCTTGTCAGTATTATAACTTATTTCTGAGGGAAGCAAAAGTAATTATTTCAAAATTAGTGAGATTTACAAATGACAGAGACACACAAAAATTATATATATATATATACACAGAAACACACACACACACATATATGTATATATATATCATGATTTTATGATATATATATATATATATATATATATATATATATATATATATATATATATATATATATATATATCATAAAATTATAATTTTAAGGTCTTCTATGTTTATGGGTTAACGTGATCAATATCAGAGATAGAGCGTATGTAAATATAAAAACGCAATCGTCAGTGCATTGTAATTTGGCTCGACTATTTATATATACTAGTGCGTGGTGCATTATGGGTAGGTCTATTGTATTATTCTAATGGTTATTTAGGTGGGCCGTAACGGATATGTTTCTAATTATTCTAGGAGCTATTGAGTGGAAATAATTGTGGATCCGAATGCAGTTTTGTGGCTACTTTGTAGCGCTGTTAGTTAACGTTTACTTGTTTATTATTGATTATTTTATTATTTGTTGTTCGTTGTTATTATTACGTTTATGTGTGCGTTAAAGTTAACAAACAACATAACAAAATAGCCACAAAACTGCATTCGGATCCACAATTATTTCCACTCAATAGCCCCTAGAATGTTTCATCTCTTGTTCAACTACTAACACCAGTTCAAAGATAATAAAGAAAAAGTAATCCGTACAAAGTGGCGGTCGCTTATGTCCTAAAGATACATGACAATAAAAAAAAAAGTTGTAAAAGGTAAAAGACCTGAACAAATACTTTTAGATACAAATACACTTAACTTGCCTATTTAGGTTTAGTCGGTTGTTCTTGTGTACTATTAAACTATTACTTTCAAGCTGCCCCGCCCTCGATCAAGACCGTTGCATTTTTGTTGCGGTATGCTTATTATTTTTCAAATAAATTTGACGTATATTGATATTACTGATCTCATTATAGTCACGGTACACTGAAAAGAACAGTGGCTTTATTATCATCGTTCGGTTATAATATTTTTTTCGCTATTTTCACTGAAAATCTAAAATAATTTATGGTGACTTATCAATTAACGCTACAGGGAATTAAAAAGTACTTCATAAAAATTCATTGATTTCATATTAAAATTAACTAGTATTTTATAAAAGGCTGTCTCTATTATGAGCGTACAATGAGCATCTACGTAAGCGCTCTTCCTCCATGTTGGCTTGGATGGTAAGAGAAGGAATGTCTGGAACTTATTTCGCAGCGGTGGCAGGAGGACTGGAGGTGGGCTGTTTACAAAATACATCCCCACAGTAATTCTGTAACTACTTTGCAAATCTTCCGAAATTCTTCTTTCTATCTGTCTATATTTCTGAGATGAGGTAGTATGTATACTATTTACATTGTTCGGACTATCATCCTTATCTTTGTTGCCATATTTATCACAACGTTTCGGCCGTTGTACGCCCTGGTCTTCTTTAGGTAATTGCAATGTCGAACTTTCTTCTTTTTATACTTTCCATTCATTAACCCTATCACCGCCTACCGCTAACTACTTCCAGTGATAAACAAAGTTCCTGGTATCCTTTTTCCAAATTCATCTTCACTGCCTTAACCTATGTTCGTAATTAACAATTTCGCCAATAATATCACCGTGAGGTGATAATAGTCACTCCCTTATTTTATCCGAAGAAAAAAAAAAGAAAAAAAAGAACACTGCTCATTTTATAACTTAAAAAATCCCCACCGGCACGTTTATTTCAGATGGTATTTGCACCAAATACAAGTGCCTTTTGGAATAAACGGTTCTGATGAGAGGTTGCCCTCTTAATGAGAGTTCTTAACTCGATCGTCTATTGGGACTAATGATCACTCCAGACCTCAAATGGAACTTGTATATTCGTCCCCTCGCTAAAGACGCTGCAAGAATGATCGGTTCCTTGTATCGTTTCAAAATAATAAAAATAAAGAATAAAAAAAAAAAAATACTCCCGTGTTCTATCTTTATAAGAGTCAGATCACACCATGAATAAAATATTGCTGCCATATATAGACTAGCGCAGCCCAGACCTCACTGTTCAACCATGAAAAAAATCCGATTTCACGGCCTTGTTAGCGATGAATTATTTCCCACCCTACCACAATTTTCCACAGACAAAATGTTGCTAGCCTCTTACTGCCGATAGAGGCCCAATAAATTAAAACGGGACTTTCTCAAGTTTTCATAAAATTAGGTAAGGGACTGAAACAGTTTTATTATTTACCAAGGTTTTCTTATAAAAAAATTCAAAATAATTTCACTCATTTGTGAATAAGTCCTCAAAATTTCTTTAAAATCTGACGATTATTTGATTTTTGCAAGAATTTCCAAATTAATGTGCATGTCATCGCAAAAAGAGAGGCAAAAATTTGTTATGCTAAAAGTTATTTTATAACTTAAAAAGACACTGCTCATTTTATAACTTAAAAAAATACCCAAGACGCAAGATAAAAGAAGTTTTTTTTTAATAAAAATTTCGCAACTTCTAGAAAGCAGTAAAAAATTTAACTAAATAATCAAAAAATATTTTGATTCTTCCTTTTAATAATAACATAACGGTTTTGATGTTAAAACTGTTTTCATTACGTTTAAAGCATGTTGTTATCACGATATGCTAATTTTTAGCGTTTTCTTGGAGGTATCTACTGTAATGTAATTGGTCCTGATATGACATTTCGACTTCCGTCATTTTCCCACCATCAGAACGTAGCTTCCCTGTGACTTTTCTGTAAATATTTTCATAGCATTGTTCTAAGGAACTTTCCTCCTTGGTACATCGACTTCCTGAATTTAAGCTTCGTTCAAGACTGGTAAGTAGGTCTCATTATTTTATTGTTGAAAGAGCAAGATGTAACCGCACGATCTATATTAGTTTCGTTTGTTGCACTTATCGCCTCTGGAACAGTATCCTGGTTTCTTGACCTCGTGTTACGTACGATCTTCAGAAATGTAAATGTTACGTCGATCGCCATCTTCCGTCTTCCTGAATCTTGTTATTTTATTGTCTTTAATTCTCAATAAAATTTTCTCATTTTCTTTCACTCTCAGTAAACCCTTAGTGACATTATCGCTTTGCTTGGGGTGAAATAATTTAAAAAAATACTATGGTAAATGTTTCTTAGTTCCTCCAGTTCAGACCTTAACAGTTAGAATCCGTCATGTCATGAACACGGCATCAAATCATCCATATTCCCTTCGTATTCTTTTGATAAGGAGGAGGTTCCACTCAGACAGGTTCTTCCTTAGAACTTTGACTTTGTGGGACAGACACCAAGAAGGATGCTTCCACTACCACGACAAGATTTCCAAATCTAGTGTCTATCTTACATATCCTCATAATATTACCATTTTCGTTTTCCCCCTCTTTCATGCCATTACAGTAATCGTATTCAGTAACTTTCCACCGTGTGGTTGTCTCTTGGGCCTTGTATTAGATGAACAATAGTAAAAAAAGAAGAAGAACAACAACAAAAATAAAACATGAATAGGTCCACATGGGAAGAGTGAAAGGTCTTGATCCTAAAATGTTAGGAATAGAAATTATTTCGGTGCCTGTTACGGACTCGTCAACAGCAGAGAGTGTAAAAGAGAACGACAAACATACAAAAAGGATACGAACCGTAAAAAGTAAAGAAGAAAAAGAAAATAAGGAAGAAATATCAGATGTTTAGCATTGCGTTTTGTACGATATTTCATAACAGCTGGGATGAGAAATAAACATATATAAGCGACTAAATAACTGACAAGAACTACAAACCGACCATAATAGGAAAGAAAGGCTGTAGTTTGTTTTTTGTTTTTAAATTCCGACGTCTCTTCGCGCCAACGACCAACGACTAAAAGTTTTTTCTTGCTCAGAATTGACAGAGAGATTTATTCCTTGCGATGGATTTAAAGAGGAAATTGCAATTTTATGTAAAAATATTTTAGAACTATGAATAATAGAAATGAAACAAGACACGCACACATTATCCGTTATAATATCCTTGTCTGCCTGAATAATTTAAGATCAACAATTATAGTGTCTTTCAAAAATAAATTTGCGAATAATCAGTATTTGATGAGCAAACATGGAAAATCTAGTTGCTATTTGATGTTAATTAACATTAATCATTCATCAAAGCAAACAAACGTCAATAAATAAATAAAGAACTATAAAAAATAAAGAAAACAAAGAAATTTTTATGTAAACTAAAATATTATATATTTAATTGATTTTGTATCCGACATTATTTTTAGTAGGCGCACATATTTCAATTAATATCCAACATTTTATTTTCTAAAACAGTGATTAAATTTCGTTTACGAGGCTGAAGCTAGCATATATAGATTAGTAGAAGCCCTATAGAAAAATGTACATTCTTTAAATAAGTAATTCAGATCTATCTGTCAAAGCGTGGCCGGATGGGTAAAGGCACGTTTCGGCTATTGAAACGTTTTCCCTAATGAAAAAAGGGAACACAGGTTCGATTCCTTTCGTAAGGACAATGTTTCTTTAGTAAGACCTTAATCTAGGTTGGTTGTCATTAATTTATGTTATTTTGACGAAAACACTTCTCCACAATATGACTTAGACTCGTCCGTCCAGATAACATATACTGAATCAGAGAGTCATCAGTAGAGATATCCTTATTACAGAATTCAATAAGAATAAGTCAACTCCAAGCAATAATTCATGATTGTGTTATCTTCATTCAATGGAATGAAAACATAACAATTTAATGAAATGGACAAAGTCCAACAATTATTTTAAGACATTTTTATGTTTATACATTCTTTTTTATAGATACAAATATTTAAGTAAATGCTCTGTTTTATAATAAACTGTATTAAACAACATTTACCGACCTGAATGTCCGAGAAATTTTCACAGAAAACATTCATCCTCTGACAGGATTCGAACATGTATCCTATACGGAACCGTCATTTAGTTTGACGTGCCGTAACCGATTTGGCTACAGAGGAGCATTCGGTTAGCAAAGTCGAATTTACTGTATTTGAACTTCAATCTCTTAGGAATCTCTCATGTACATTCATATCTGCTCATGGCGTATCACATGTAAAGAAATGACGTCACACATTATGAAATGGCCAAAGGATAATTATTTTAAGACATTTTTATGTTTATACATTCTTTTTCGGAGGACGAATATTTTCTTTAAAAATTTCTCGGACATTTAAGCTAGTAAATGTTGTTTAATACTGTTTATTATAAAACAAACCATTTACTTAAATATTTGTATCTATAAAAGAATGTATAAACATTAAAATGTGTATATATATATATATATATATATATATATATATATATATATATATATATAAAAGTGAACACTGAAGTCAATACTTAGAGGCGACAGGCTGTTTAATGCTAGACGCAATCGTCAGTCCCTGTCGCTTCTAAGTGTTAACTTCAAAGTTCACTTTTATATTTACACACGCTCTATCTCTGATATTGAGCACTTTATAAATATAGCACACATTAAGACTATATATATATATATATATATATATATATATATATATATATATATATATATATATGTGTGTGTGTGTGTGTGTATATATATATATATATATATATATATATATATATATATATATATATATATATATATATATATATATATATATATATATATATATTAAGCAAATCGCCCCAAACAAAGCAGGTGTGCCACTTGCACGTAAGGGTTACAGAGAATGAGAGTAAGAGTAAAGAGGAGGATTGTGAAAAGATAAAGAGAAGGACAAGGATCAAGGTCAAGGAATTAGAAGATGTCGATTGATATTACATTTGAATATTTGAAGATTATAGATATGAAGGAAGCAAGTGATAGGAAAAGTGTTTCACCGACCGGATGGATGACTTAAAAGTGTATGCTCGGAATAACAGTGAGCTGGAAGGTCACCTGAAAACAGTAAAATGTTTCAGTGATGACATTGGAATGGAATGCGGTTTGGATAAATGTGCTAAAGCTACAATTTTACGAGGATCACTTCCACAAACGTCCTGGGGTAACAATCAAAGATTTAGAGCAAGAAGAAGCTTATAAGTAACTCAGTGTAAATGAGGGTAAAAGAATCAACAAAAAGAAAATCAAAGAAATCGTACGAAAATAGAAATCTCAGAACAGAATTATAGCCATTAAAGCCTTGCCATCCCAGTGGTTTAATATAGTTTCAACCTCTTAAACTGGACGCTGGTATCAGATGACTGGATTCTAAGACAAGAAAGCTTCTTTCTTAAGTAACATTCAAAGGTTGATATAGACCATATATACATACCCTGTAAAAAATGTGGAATTGGTCTTATTTAACTTCTATTGTCATACAAGGCAACAAATATTGGCTTACTAACATATATGGAAACAACAAAGTACTAGATGATACAATTAGTCAAACAGTAAAGAACAAATATTCAATCATGAAAGAAGTCTGTAAATACAAACGAGATTTACATCTAGTAGATTCTGTAGAAAACCAAAACAGAACCCAAGAACCAAATGTTGCAGTAAAAATTATGAAAGAAGAAAGTCAAGGATAAAGCTCTTAATCAGGGGAAACAACGCTGGAAAGACAAATCTCTGCATGGCCAAAATCCCGAACGTGCTAATAAAGCCGATGTTGATAAAATTAACTCTCATCGATAGTTACGAGCATCTGGATTAAAGGCGGAAAGGTTTTATTTTTGCAGCGCAAGACTAGAGTATTTCATTAGTAACTTTCTGGGAAATATCATATTTAATAGTGTGGATCCAAAATGCAGGTTCTGTGACAAATATCAGGAAACCATAGACCATCTAATCACAGGAAATTCTGTACTTGCGCCAAATGAATAGAAAAATTATCACGATAGATTGGGCAATACTTAAACAGGGCCATGTGCAAATACTTTAGAAAAGATGTTAATAAATACTGGTATGGACAAAACCCAGCACTGGTTACAGAAACAAAAGACATCACAATTCTATGGGATTAAACCATCTTTACAAACAGGAAAATTGAAGCAAATAGGTCAGACATAAATATATATATATATATATATATATATAAAAAACGAAAAGAAAAAAAAATGCTTACTAACTGATATGGCTTGCTCAGCGAACTGTAACATAGCAACAAAGGAATTTGAAAAAAAAAAACTATCCAAGTATAAAAACCTGGAAATCGAAATAGAAAAAAATGAATAGTACCAGTCATAGTAGGTGCGCTTGGAATGATAAAAAAGGAACACAAAAAAAAAAAAAATTGAAAAAATCCCTGGAAATCCCAGAAGAGAAATACAAAAAAAAAACTGTCTTGATAAGTACAGACCACCCACTAAGAAGAACGTTGTCCATGTAACGCTAGTGATGTTATGAGAATTGGATAACAAATCATGAAATGTAGCTATAACAACACACCACTACCTTAGGTCTTCCCGTAGACTTGCTAGGTAGTATGTCCATAACAGAAATCAAAAGATGATGATGATGATGATGATGATGATGATGATGATATTAATACAGTGCAGCACTGTGGTGTACCGGATATCGGCTTGGAAGGAGAAATCGTATAGCAGAATTCG
>CAHIKZ030004034.1:1912500-2000000 GCA_903632075.3 Acanthosepion pharaonis | reverse complement strand
AAGGAAATAAATATTGCTGAAGAGACACGGCATATAAAAAAGGTTGTAGTCTTTTCTTTCAAATTTGAGAAAAAAAGAGACATTTCTCTGCTGTAAATAAGTTCTTATCACTGGAGACTAGACTAGACTAGATCGATAGACGGGACGTCCCATAGCATCCAAATGCCCTTTCCATTCAGTACTGTCTACCATGAGGGACTTTAGCCATCTTGCATCGGATCCATCGCTGGGTACTCTAGCAGTGTGTTTACGAATGCAAATTTTCTTCTTTCTCTTCTTGTTCCTTTCTCGCTTAGCTACAAGAATCCTAATTTGCTGTCAACTTCGACATCATACTTAATACAATGTCTTACAAGACAAATCCATCTTCACTGTATCTTTCGTCTTTTTTATGGAATCTTTTTTTACGGCTTATCAATCCTTTACTAATTAACCCATAGTTTGGGGGGGACGATGTGGATTCTTACTTTTCCAAGGGTATTTGCTCGTAAGATAATATAATGAACCCGACAGGAATTGGAACTTGGCTCTCCGATTAACTGTTGTAACCTAGGGAAGGTTACTGAATAGAAAAATCACACGAAAGTTGGTAATGAACGATAATACTTAGGACAAGAACAACACATATAAGTTTCGCCAGTGGCGCGTAGAAGTGGTAATCAACTGCTAGAAGTGAGTCAAGTGAATTCCACAATGAATTTCCAACTGCAGGATATCTACTAACCGCTGCACGCGGTCAGATGTGGCACAAAGTCGAATTTAATGTGGGGGTACCCGAGTCCGTAAGCTCGGCCAAAAATTCCCCTAAGCCCCTTTATAAAACGGGGTCGAGTAGCTGTTTCCCGAGACGAGACTCTGTCCTTCGACATAGCCTCGCCTATGGATCCTGTCTGCCTTTGACCAGAGACTTTGACCAGCACAGCCGGAGACGAATCTCCAACGGCAGGATATCTACCAACCGACCCACGCAGTCAGATGTGGCACAAGGCCGAATTAAATGTGGAGATATCCGAGCCCGTAGGCTTGGCCAAAAATTCCCCGTAGACCCCGTATAAAACGGTGTCGGGTAGCTGTTTCTCCGAGACGGGACTCTGCCCTTCGACATAGCCTCGTCTGAGGATCTTTACTGCCCGGAGACAGAGAGTTTGACCAGCACAACTGGAGATTAATCTCCATCTGCAGACCAATATACAGTATTTACTACTGTATTTATGTGAATGAGGACATACCCGTTATCGACATTAACAATTCCGAGTCCTTATCTATTGCACCACCCTCGCATCCAATTATACAACCCCTGGTATTCCCAAGCAGTCACTCATCTAGATATTAACCAGTGACAACGTTGCTTTACTTCGGTGATCGTACGGGAACTAGTGTTTCGACGTCATGTGGCCATAAGACCCTGTACCATTGATATTGCCTTATGTTATTGTTATGGTTCGGTTCCTTGTACCATGGACATAGTCCAAGGTAGAACCAATAAAGAAGAACTCGAACACGTATATGGAATAACACAGATATATTACAAACAGGAATATATAAGTAGAAAGTGTTAGTACGAACAATCAGATTTAGTAGTAATTGTCTGAACGCGACTCTGTTCGGACTGCCTCTGACTCGACTGACTGACTCGCTCGCTCTGACTGACTGACAGACTCCTGACGGACTTCTAACGGGCCTCACTCCAGACTTCAGACTGAACAGTATTTAGTCACCCACCCACGAGGGCATCATGTGGCACAAGGCCGGTTTAACGTAGGATCTCCGAGCCCGTGGGATATCCGAGCCCGTATAAATGGATTCAGGGTCGGTTTACCTCCCTGAAAGAAACCCCGCCCTTCGACGTAGCCTCGTTCAGGTTCCTCCCCGCCCGAAGGCAGAGAGTTCAAATGATCAGCCGGTCGTCCGAATTCAGACTGAACAGTCGTAGTTCAAGTTTCTGGTCCATAGAGTAAGAAATAACACGCCTTCTTGTTTCTCTTAAACCTTTTCTGCCATCTATTTACCCAAACTCACTAAGTTATGCGTTGATTCCACACAAATTAATCGTATTTGTTAATCTATGTAGTTGGGAGCTCCATACATTTGCAATATGTGATATGCAGTCCAGTCAGGAGCTTTTGTTGCATTCAAATCTGTTTCAAAGCTTTGTGTCCATGAAAGTATGTACTTAAAGTTGTCTACTGTCTGCAATATTTAGCCACCTTTAACTTTCCTGGTTGGTGGCTTGTAGCTCAGTTTTCTTTGCATTGTAGTGCAAATCAAACTTTTCAGTCTGCTGATGTAATCTGCCTAATCCCTCGTGTGATTGTTCCATCTATTCTAGTCGTAAAAGCCACGCATTATATACATCTTTTATTTCTTGCCCCGCCCGAGAGTTTTAATAGTATCAAAAATGCAAATAAAAATACATTTCCAAACTTGTCATGTAATAAATCAGCTTTTAAAGCCATGAACAAGTAACTGCTAATTTTGAGGCAAATTCCTTGTAGCCTTCGGCGAAATAGAAACTGTCACTAACTCTGTGATAGAATGGAATTGGAAAAGTTTTAAAAAATATTAAGCCAGTCAGTACTTCTACTTTGGAAGGGTGCTGGATTTATTGTCTGGCGCTTGAGATGTCGCCAAAAGGGGATGCTTCTAGGTGGGGTAGGCCGATTTTTCCACGGTATTGTCGTTAAACCCATTTTAAACTGACCTTGTATCTCATTCGGTAGCGATGTGGGCACACTGAAAAATACCCATAATAAAGAATTCTACCACACAGGGAAGTGGCTTAAGCACCAACCAGAATCCCCTTAGCGAAGAAAAAAGTTAAATTCAATGGAAATTTTGAAATTCCCCGTATCATGGCTAAAAGACCATATCATGTAATCGTGAACAAAGCAAAGAACAATTGCATTATTATAAATGCGACCTATTGTGGTGTTATTACCCTCCAGCCTTTATCAGGTTCTTATTCATCCGGGTAACCTTCAAGGAATTTCCACCTCAACACTTTATTTAATTTGCCGGAGAGATTATTCTCGTTTTACTGTCTAGTTCTTATTTAGTACAGCTCAGTTACTACTTGTCTCTTTTCCACTGAGTCCAAGTATCATTAAACTTACAATTACTGTGTCACCAAATGGGAGACCACTGATAATCCACTTATCTTTTGTTCCGTGGGACAATCGCGGGTGGATAACTGGCTGTTTGCCATATTTGATTACACTCATCAAGGCTTCTATTTTCTAATGTGTTTTAGATTTTCAGACGTTGCTGTTCCAGCAAACAGCACATTTAAATCGAAAGAAAAAAAATCTGGAAGCATATTTAGACACTGCCAGATTAACGGAAAACTTGTGAAGCGTGAAGGTAGCGGTTATATCCATCATAACTGGTGTGCGTGGAAGAGTCTTGCATATTAGTCAAGCTGGACATCCAGACAACAGCGCTACTAAAAATAAGTTAAAATACTCTGAAGAATAGTGGATTATTACAAACATTTGATGTCACATAAAAAAACAAAACAAATCATTTCCCCCGAAGCAACGCGATAAGGCCATTATGACGCAAGCTGATCCTATGTGTGAAGGAAATTGAGAAAACATTACTGAAGAAAAACTACAATAAAAAGAACAGAATTCAAGGAGACGAATGATGACGGTTAAATTTTTGAAGATTGTAGCTGACAGGAAAGCAAGACACTGGAAGAGAGTTGCACAAACAAATTTTTCATTGGTTTGAAAACTGTTGTAACCTAGAAAGGGTTACTGAATGAGGAATAACCAAAATGGAGGTTGGAAAAGAAATGGTAATCTTTATAACATCAATAAAATACAATACTCGCCAGCGACGTGAAGTATGTAAACCACTTCAAGTGGTGGACTACTTAAACAGCATATTATCTCCATTTACAATAGTGTCCAGCGTATTTATGAGGATTGGGACATATTCACTAGTGTTCATAGGTACGGTATATAACAGTAACTCAATATGTATAAATAATAATAATAATAATAGTTACAGATAAAGGAATTTAAATTTTACTAATATTCAAAGATAAAAAATGCATTAAAGTAATTTTAGACATAACACGTAAACCGTAAAATTGTATAACTATATATATGTTCGTACAAAATCTAATCGCAACAATTTTCAATTGACTGGAGCCCAATTTTGAGCAGCTTCTATGATTTTGTTGCTGCAGCTATCGTTGAAAACTAGGCCATAACGAAAGCATGACTCGTTGTCGGGATAAATTTAGATATATATCTTCTTTTCCCAAAATTTCGATACAACGCAACTTATTGAATTCGTCCATGTTTAATATAACGGGCATTTGGAATGCGATAATTTCAGTATTGGTTACTTTGTTATCGATTTGACAAATCAAGTTCTCAACTGGCACAAAATTGATTTTAACATCAAAGGCACCAAGACATGTAGATAAATTGAAAAATTGATTCAGTGCGCAGCATAGTCATAGTAGCAATTTTTCTTTTTTTTTTTTCTTTAATATTTAAAAAGTTAAAAAATGTAGAACATGCACTGTTTCTCGTTATACCAGACAAAATAATAAATAGAACTTTCACTCTTGCACAGACAATCTCTCCTGAGATTGTACGGCTTAAAACATATTACATAGTATATGAAATTCATGAACGAAATTCAGGAAGATTTGTACATAAATATTCTTAAAGGATAAGAAACACCCATTCGGATTAATTTTTCCGACTAAGAGAGAACAAAGAACATTACCTTGAATTATACAGGGTGCGTCAGAAATATCTCCCAAATAGACCTCCCAGAAATACGTCTCATATAATAGTAAAATATTAGCTTGACGAAGACACTATTGGTAGTAATGTCTTTCTAATATGTGGGAGGTATTTCTGCCGCATCTTGTATTATTAGATGAAACCTTGTAAATAGTTATTGTATGTACTTCCTTCTCATTTCAGCTGCTTTTCCATCGAGCAAATCATTATTTTATGTCGATTAGTAAAAAGCATGGCGCGGAAGTTATATTTTAATATCACTATTTCGAATTATTCAACTTATACAGTGAGCCAATCTTGTGAGAATTAGAAGTCCTACCAGGATTCATTATTGGCGGCCATAATGTTAATAACATTAAATATGCAGATGATGAACCGTTGGAAGCAGACACAACGATAATTACAAGAACTCCTACATCATACTTATTATAAAACCCAGGTTGTGTGTCTGTGTGTGTGTACGTTTATATATTCGATCGGATTTCTTACATTTTTCAACCGATTTCAACAAAACTTCACAGGACTACGTAAAATTACCTTGCGGCAGTTCTGACAGCGCCAAAAATTGGAAAAACACAATTGTTTTTGCACGAAATTAATTTGAAAACACGATTAAGAGACATCGGGGGGAATGAAAGGGGGACTACTCATATCGAGTTATACTTATTATAAAACCCAGATTGTTTGTGTGTGTGTGTGTGTGTGTGTGTGTGTGTTCGTTTATATATGTGATCGGATTTCCTACATTTTTCAACCGATTTCAACAAAACTTCACCTTTTTTTTTGGTAGGTAGTGTTTCTTATTGTCTTGCACACTTTTTCTTTTTTTTTACATTCAGAATGCTTTAAAAATTCCATTTACAAGACAATTGTTTATAATAAAATTCTATTCAATCGGTAGACTCATTACGATTGAAAACAATGTTTTTGTTTGAGTTTGACCAATTTGTAAAAAAAAAAAAAAAACGAAACAAAACAAAAAAAAACTAATTAAGACTTGTGTGTCCATCAACCTTAAACAATAATCTTTGTCAATTTTATTTTTCAGTCTTTATGATGGTCGATACTTGATCTATCTCTTAACTGTTACATCCCCGGGCAACGCCGGGATTTACTGCTAGTAAGGTAATAAAAGAAAGCGAGAAGAAAGGACTAAACATTAACTGTAAGAAGAGAGAATGTATTGTTGTCAGAGACCCCCCCTGAAAAAATTTAAAAAAAAACAAAAAACAGCCCAACATACGAATTACAAATTGAAAACACCACAATGAAACAAAAGCATGATTGAATTTTTTTTTATGGTTATATCAATCTTTTGCAGGTTATTTAAAGCCAGATAATATTTTTACGTGAATTGAAGGTCATTCTCAACGGATTCTCCTCCAGTTCCTATCCCACGAACGCAGGTGTTCCTCAAGGCTCCATCCTAGGCCCCACTCCTATTCCTTATCTACATAACTGACCTTCCTGACGCCATAAATCCCCAAGTTGGCATCTACGCGGGTGGCACCACAATTTATTCCTGCCTCAAAAACAAATCTAGTGCCACTGACAAAACTCACCTGGCCCGTTCGTCTCGAAAAGGACCTCCAATCGGTTGTGAACTGGGGCAGGAATTGGCTGGTCAACTTTAATGCTTCAAAAACAAAACTGCTCTCTATTAATCACCACAGAGATCCTTCCCTGCCTTCCATTAGAATGTCTGATGCTCAACTTCTCGAGAGCAACTCTCTGCGGCTGCTTGGTCTCATGTTGACGGCTGACCTGAGATGGAACAAATACATTGAGTCAATTGCTTCGTCCACCGCAAGGAAAGTTGGCTCACTGAGCCGTGCCAGGAAAATTTTCTCCCCGGAATCGATCCTCCAGATCTACAAATCAACAATTCGCCTTTGCATGGAGTATTGCTGCCATATATAGTCTGGAGCCCCTTCTGTTTGCCTCGGGGTTCTTGATAGGTTCCAAAGACGGATATGAAATATAATTGGCCCTGCTCTGGGATCTTGTCTACAGTCACTTTCTCACAGACGCGCCGTCGCCTCTCTCTGTCTTTTTTACAAATACTTTCATGGCAATTGCTCCGAGGAGCTGCATTCGCTGGTTCTCAGACTTCATGAGTTCAAGCGCCCTACGAGGCTGGCATCCCGCTCTCACCCCCTCACTGTCGAAACTCCTAAATGTAGCCGTCTCTTCTACTCCAAGAGCTTCATGTCTCGCACCTCTCGCCTATGGAATTCCCTTCCCTATTCCAGTTTTCCTGAGAGCTATAATCTCCAGCTATTCAAATGTAATGTCAATCGACATCTCTAGTTGCCTTGATCTATCCACTACCATTCTCCTCATCCTTTCTTTTATCACTCCTATCTGATCTTGCTCCAAATTTTCTGTAACCCCTTGCGTCCTAGTGTCTTCCCGTCTTGCTTGGGGTGAAACGCTTAAAAAAAAAGAAGAAAAAGAAGACTTTTTGTTTTTAGATAATAATGACTTAGTGATGAAAGTCTTAGAAATTAACCCATAGCTGGGGGAGAAGAAATGAATTCATACCGTTTCCAACTATATTTGCACGTAAGTTACTATAAAGGACCCAACTGGAATTGGAACTCAGCTCTCCGATTAACAATTCCGAGTCATTGTTCATTATACCACCCTCACATTTAAGTGTACGGCAAGTGGTATTCCTATGCGGTCACCAAACTTTAACTTCGGTTATCGTATGGGAACCAGTTTGGATAGCGAAAGATGTCTTTCAAAAGGTAAGCAAGGTATAAAGAAGCAGGAAATATTCATTAGAAACAAAGAAAATAGTACTGAACTGTTATGTAATATCAGTCCTCTTATATAGCAGTGAATGCTAAACAATGTCATCACAGATGAAAAGACTTGAGGTAAAACAAAAATGTGGTTCTACAGAAAGATATTGGAAATACGATGCGTTGAACACGTGAGCAACGACGAAGTTTTAGGAAGAGATAGTTGGAATTTTTAAAACACATAATGAGGAAAGAGGTCATGGAAAATTTAACATTCACAGGACGTATTGACAGAGGAAAGGAGTGCATATACAACCTAATGAGGTTGTGCCACTGAGCTTGTTGACAGAACAAGAATTGGGAGTTATAACTAAAAAGACCAACTTTATTAAAGGCTACAAAGGAAAGGAAATTGCGTAGAGCCATCCTCGTCCACGTTCTGAAGCCACACAGAAGATTGATATTATATGTGGCTGTAAAGCCTCAAGTCTGGCGGCGCCGATCGTTTGGAATAAATAAAGAATACAGTTATATAGTTGGATGTGATCATCTCCAATCATTGGCTTTTGTAGCTCAAGACGTAGAGCATCTAAGATAAGTTTCCCGAGGAAAAAAGGGATTTGACAATTGCCCAAAGCAATTTTCTTTTTTCCGATCAGCGTTCTTAAAGGTCATAGAAAGACGGTTTGTGTAATTAGATTGAAAAGCAAATGAAATCAAGAATAATGTCATAACAAGTAAAGAAATCGTAATAATTTGAGGTCACTTTGGCGGGAGTAAGATGCCTTCTTTGTTATTTCCAGTATTCGCATGAGATTGTCAAATAAATATGATAAGCTTATAAGTTTTCTAAAGGAAGTTCGGAATGAGAAATCGGGGAGCAGACTTCGAATTTCAGTCAAGTTCATTACATTTACTTATTTACTTTATCTCTTCTCTCCCCAGCTATAGGATGAATAGCAGGACAGACTGTGACCTATAGCCTTGGTTGGCAATACTTCTACCACAGAAAAAACGACAGCTTACCGCGGGAAAGCCTTCTACCGAGTCAGTCATGAGGCGAAAGAGACACGATCACCCAAGCATGTATCACGTATGGCACTTGCCTACTACTACTACTACTACTACTACTAAGGGAAGAACTATCAGGCGGAAACAAGAATGGTAATGATTTATCAGTTACGAAATCATCACCATATATATATATATATATATATATATATATATATATATATATATATAGTGAGATAGGTTTTATTGAATAATTTAGAAAAAAATTGTCTACTTTCAGTTGTCTCTTTTCATATTCTTAGACAAGATTTTTGGTCTCATTATCAAAGGAAGACAAAAAATCGCCCTGTCGATACATATTATGTTATTCCGAGTACTTTCGACGTAGCGCAGTGTCATCATCCAGATGTTGTTTATTTCAAGACAAATATTGTAGTGATCATCATTCAATGATGATCACTACAATAAATAATACTCACACACACACACACACACACACACACACACACACACACACACACACACACACACACACATATATATATATGTGTATGTATGTTCTTGCTTTTAAAATACATACGATATTAAAAAATAAAAAAATAAAGACAAGTCCATAAAAATAAATTTAAACATACATTCACACACACACACACACACACACACACACACATGGGGTGCGAAGGGTAAATTGCCACCATTTTATATTTTTAATTTTGCACATAGACGTTGTTTGTTTTTTATTTTGTCGACTACAGAGTACGATAGGGTCAAATGGGCAAAGGCCGTGAAAAAAAGAGCACCATGACGTAATTCACTCCACCAGAAAGTTGGAAACAGCATGCTGCACTGTTTATCATTCGCACGGGAAGCTCTAATACGAAAATTTCAGAATGTTTCGGTGTCAATCTGAGGACAGTGCAGAGCATTTGGGAAGGGACACATGGCACAGTGGTTAAAGGTGTTAGTAAGATCCAGAAACAGGACACAAAGAATGTGAGTTCAATACCTGGTTAAGGCGGTGGAGAACTTGGAGAGGGAATTAAGCAGGAGATAACTGATAATTAGACATGGCACGTGGAACTAGAACATTCTAACCCAGAGAGCGAAATAAAGGGTTCAGTTCGACACTCCAACCACCCGAAGAAAGCCGGAGCGTACAACGGCCAAAACGTTGTAATAAATATGGCGACAATAGTCCGAATAATGTAAAAAGTGCTTATTAGTCATGTATCGAAATATACATGATCGCCCAAGCGTATATCATGTGTGGCACTGAACTGAACGATTGACGTTATTAAGGACCGAGAACCATACAAGATTAATCAAGAAAACAGTAGAAGACGATTGACATCCTTTTTTTCCCAAAAAATGTATTATGGTAATAATGTAATGCTGGTAATAATTATTTACAAAAATGTATTTCTGGTAATATTTTTTCCTTCAAAAATATATTGTTGGTAATATTTTTTTCCCTCAAAAATGTATTGCTGGTAATACTTTTTTTTCTTCCCCGAAATTGCCTAACTGGTAATAATTATTTACAAAAATGTCTTGCTGGTAATATTTTTCCTTCAAAAATGTATTGCTGATAATATTTTTTCTTCAAAAATGAATTTCTGGTAATATTTTTTTCCTAAAAATGTTACCGTTGGTAATAATGTATTGCTGGTAATAATTTTTCCAAAAAATTTATTGCCGGTATTAAAACATATTTTTACACTTTGATAGTGTTTTAACCCCAGTTTGGTGGTTAACTATTTGCCTGTATGTGAATTTTGTAGTATACAAAAACTTAGCGTAGTTATCATGCCTAGCATGAAATGTTTTTGCTTGAATGAATATAAGTTTAAAAACACTAGAACTTAAAAAGAAATTTACTTGAACAGAATTTACTAGCAGCTACAAAGCATATGTTTCTGTTGGGAGGTACGGATGTCTTGGCTGTTTGACATTAATTTCAATGTTTAAAACAACACGGTGTCTACTCAAACACGTGTACCCACAAAATATTGAGTTTATAGGGAAAAAGACAACTTTGTCAGTTTGAGATCGTTTTAACGCGCCCACCACACGAATACACACACACGTGTGTGTGTGTGTTTAATTTTAGCCTTGTACAGAAGTTAACGACTGGAATCTATCAGACAAAGACTGGAATCTATCAGACAACTTGGACAGCCAACACTATTTCCCCATGTATATATAAATATATATGCACACACATTTCTATATGCGTGTATTGACTTACGGCCATATCACGTCGAAACACACGTTCTCGTACGATCACCGAAGTTAAGCAATATCAACCCTGGTCAGTACCTAGATGGGTGTGCGCCTGGGAAAACCAAATACTGTAAGCCAGCATGCTCGGGTGGTATAAACGCAATGGCATGGAATTGTTAATCGGAGTGTAAAGTACCAATTCCTGTTGCGTTCGTTATATTCGCTTACTTGCAAATAGCCTTGAGAATGGTACGAATCCACCTTTTCTCCCCCAAGTATGGGTTAATTAGCAAGACTTGTATCACTAAATCATTATTTTAAAAATTATTGTTACAATCTGAAATATTTTCTGTTGATTAAATCAGCTGCAAAAGTGTGATAAGCCGTAGAAAATGAATCAATCAATTATATGTCTGTGTGATTGGTGTACGTGTGTATGCGTTAAAATGGCCAGAGAACATATTTCTAACTTTGATTACTACAAAGTAATGTCTATCGTCGTATATGTAGGTATGTATGTATGTATGTATGTATACAAACTTAGGAGAGAATAGGTTTTACAAGGTTAATTCAAAATGAATTTTTGCCAAAAGGAGGTAAACCTAAAGTTATTTCCAGTCGGACTGTCTAATTATTTCTGTGCGGACAAAAATAATTGTAAGCGTTGATGCAATTGCAGAATAAATCCACTTCCCACGTTCTTTCGTGATTTCAGAAACTTAAAACCAGAATGAATTTTGCAATATTATAAAGAAAAAGGAAAATTGCCCCGAACATTACTTTTCCTAATCTTCAAATATCAAACGACATCTGCTTATGCTAAGCCGAAACAAAACAATCAGGTTGGAAAATTAAGAAAGAAAAACGAGTTTTAAATTGCAAAAAGAATCTGAAAATTTATTCGAGATGTCGTCGAAGAAAGACGATCAGATTTGATGTTATCGACAAAATAATTAAAGCCTGTCAAGTAAATCGATTAGAAATTCCCAGGCGATCACCGTACTGAACGAACAAAGCATCGTCGAGAACACAACAGAGAGAAACTCATTCCAGCGGTGATGAAGGTATAATGTCTGAAAGCCTCAACGGACCAATTTACAGACAGAGAAAGCGATACTAACATCAAGGTAGCCAAAACTCAAATGACAGAGCTTCTTTTTTCATTTATTAAAATACTGGACGACACCCGGGAATTCAAGAAGTTTCATTATCATAGAATTTCTATCGCAATGAAAACAATACTCAGTAGCGATGTTTACAAATTAAATAGAACTATTTTTTAAACCTGAGAGGAATTCAGTGGGGTATCGTTACTTAAACACGTACGCCATTCTAACAATGTGTTTAACTTTTGTTACTTTAATCTGAGAGGAATATCTTAATTAGTGCATTACTTCTCTCAGAGCAGTAAATTTTTTTGTTTAAAAATAGGTAATAATTTATTTTATCAACACATAAAAAAACATTGTCAATAAGCTAAACACCACGCTCAGTTTATCTTTATGCAATAGTTACTACACCAGACTTGTAATCTAATACATAGTGTGATCTTCACGGTATATAACTCTCTTGTAGACGTGCGTTAGTTTGAGTTAAGCATGGTAAATATGTACGGTACTTCTCTATGGATCAATAATTATTACGGTAATATACGTGGTACAAGGCCTCAGTCATAATTGTTCTAGCGAGACAGGCTTGCTAACCATTACACCACGTCAAGTTGCCCATTATCATTATGATAATCTGTCGGACTATTATCACTAATAAAGTCGGTCCTCATTGGGTACCCTTATTGTGGCTGTGATAACGTAAACTTCGTAGCAATCGATAATAAAAAAAAAAAGAATTAAGCTGCTTCTATTTGGAATTTTTTTTCATGCCAAACAAGAAATATTACCAAACAAATTTAACCAAAACTAGAAAGACCCGTGAAAATTTAATGGGTTCCTAAATTGAATTTTCTGGTGAATCTTAATTCTTCAGTTAATGATTGAATAAGATCATGGCGCGTTTTACGAAAATAAAATATCCGTAGAAATTCCCCGATCGCATCGTTAAATATTTGTACTTAATTTTATCAAAATATTGCAATGACAATCATGCTGGTTGCAATGTTTATAAAGGGGGTACAAATGAAAAAAAAATTGAAATTGCCAGCTTTTTCCATTTCACTGAAACAGACATTAAACACTTCTTTCTTTCGTTCTTTCTTTCTTTATTTTTTATTTGTTTTTATTTATTTATTTTTTACTTCTTTATTTCTTTATTTTTTATTTCTTTATTTATTCTTATTTATTTATTTTTTATTTATTTATTCTTATTTGTTTTCATTTCTCTGAGCTTTTTTGGATAGATTTTTTTTTTAAATACGACATATTCCTTCAAAAGGTGAGCAAACATGGCACGGCACTGATTCATTTTTTATTATATGTGAATTGCCCTCATATTTTGGGAAAGACGGTGAGTTGTTTTTCAATTACTTACTCCGTGGTCTTGAATTCAGATAAATCATTCTCCATGACTGGTTGCTATACAAGCCCAGTCTAATCTGCTATTTAACTCATAGATGATGGGAAATGAGTTTCATATCTTTCCAAGAACACTAGTGCGAAGGTGAACATATCAGACTCGGTCGAAATTTGAACTCGCCTCGTCGATTTACTGTCTATGCTGATAAGCGTTACGCTACGTACACAGTCATTTTTTTTTACCTCTAATGATTTAAAAATAAAATTCTTTGTAACATGCAACAATAGAATTAAATGTATTGATAAATTCCTAGATTACTCATACATAAAATATAAATAAGTTCAATTGCAAAATTAAATATTGGCGTAGGTTTTTGATGATACGAGTAAAGTAGTTAAGAATAAATGCTGTTTTGACAGAGACATGGACGTATTTAAGTTACAATAATTCAGTTAGACATATCTTAATTTTTTTAAAGGATTATAACAAACATTCTTTTGTCTTCCATCAGCTTAATCCTCATCATTTCTAGCATCAACGTATCTTTCAAATAACTCTTTTTTTTCTTTGTAGTCTACTTAATAATCCACCATTTTCTTTCAGAAGTAAGGAACAGTCATATTTCAGAAAGTTACTGCTATTACTTTTCAAATTGTTATTTTTTCGTTGTTCTTGAAATATTGCCGTGCACACGGCCAGATCGTTATTAAAATGCCGTATTATTATAAATAAGGCTAGTCTAAAATTATTAAATAATTACACGTATTTTGCAAGTACTTAAAAGCACACATGAACTGGGCGCCTGCTGTAGATTATTGATTGGCTCTGAGTTCTAGTTTCTCTAAATATATACTAGTGTTACTCGATGCAGAGTCATAGTGGTATATATTTATCGTAGTATATGTAGTATATTTATACTAGTATATATAATAAATATATAATAAATATTTATCATAGTATATATAGTTTATTTATATATACTAGTGTTACTCGATGCAGAGTCATAGTGGTATATATTTATCGTAGTATATGTAGTATATTTATACTAGTATATATAATAAATATATAATAAATATTTATCATAGTATATATAGTTTATTTATATATACTAGTGTTACTCGATGCAGAGTCATAGTGGTATATATTTATCGTAGTATATGTAGTATATTTATACTAGTATATAAAATAAATATATAATAAATATTTATCGTAGTATATATAGTTTATTTATATTTAATATTTATATTTATAGTAGTATATATAATATATATATATATATAGTATATAGTATAAAGCAGACAAAAACTGGAGTGTATCTCTCTATATTTCTGAGATGAGGTATTATGTACCCTATTTCCATTGTTAGGACTATCGTCCTCATCTTTGTTGCCATATTTATCACAACGTTTTGGCCGTTGTACGCTTCGACCTTCTTCAGGTGGTTGGAATGTCGAACTGAACCCTTTATTTCTCTCACTGGGCTAGACTGTTCAAGTTCCAAGTGCCATGTCTAATGGATGTCAGTCATCAGTTATCTCCTGTTAATTCCCCTCTCCAAGTTCTTCACCGTCTTAACCAGGTATTGAACTCACACTCTTTGGGTCCTGTCACTGGATCTAACTAACGCCTTTATCCACTGTGCCAGGAAAGGAGATAACTGATAAATGACATCCATTAGACATGGCACGTGGAACTAGAACAGTCGACCCCAGCGTGCGAAATAAAGTGTTCAGTTCGACATTTCAACCACCTGAAGAAGGCCAGAGCATACAACGACCGAAACGCTGTGGGAAATATGGCAACAAAGATGAGGACGATAGTACGAACAATGTAAAAAAAAAAAAACAAAAACTGGAGAGTTGATCTTTTAGAGCTTTACTAAGTATCCAATCAACGGATTTTTTATACAACTCCTATCAGGATTTTTTTATTGGTGGGCACAAACTTGACAATGATAAGCTCATGGCACGGTGTTAATAGCAGACACAAAATAATGGAGATACTTGATAAAGTCGTAAAGGAAAAAGAAAAGAAAGTATTAATCATCAATGGTAAGAATACCGAATATACAGGGTGTTTCAAAAAATTTGATATCATTTTGCAATCTAATAACTTTGTTAGATCTCCTTCAAATGACTTCAAATTTTAATAGCATCTTTATGTTTAATGTTTGTTTTATGTTTTTATGTCTTTATGTTTTTGTCTTTTTCTTATTTGTATTTTTATGTTCTTTAATCTTTAATCTTTTTCTTTACAGGTATAAAAAATGTTATTTACTAGAAGAGAAAAGGCGTTTTGTGTGTTCACATAATCCACATGCTTTTGAATTTCTCATTCAGATTTGGAAGAATAAATCTTATGATCTTCAACATTAATACTTTTTAATTTCATTTGCCTTAATCATGGACTTTCTGTGATATTTACATCTCAAAGGATATCAAATTTTTTGAAACACCCTGTATATTTAAAATATAAGAATATATATAATTTAGTCCCAGCAAAACTGAACTTTACAACTGGAACCCGATAGATGTTGTACAATAGGATGAATTATCTTCATTTCCTACATACCCCATCAGTAAGGAGCAAATTCTGCTCAGACAATTTCTTCTCAGGAATTATTACTTTGTGAAACAGACTCCAGGTAGGATATTTTTCCTATCATTACGACCATTTCAAGTATTAAAATGTTTCCTTCATAACCCCATAAACTTCACTTCTTGACTTTTCTTGCGCTGATACAATACCACGCAGTAATCCTCTACCTTGAGTGGCTCTTATAAGAAGATTAATATTAAAAAATATATATGGTCGTCAGCAAGAGCAACAGTCCAAGACATGGGCTACGAACTGGAGATGTCAAACTCAAACTTGTTCAGAAAGTTAAATATCTGGGAATTGTTTTAACGGATGATGAAAACTGTGATAAATACATTCGAAGGTCAATAGGAATAGAGAAAAATGCCTCCCGGAAACTAAGAAAAGTATTTCGTTAGAAACAAAAAATGTGCTGAACTGCTACGTAATATTAGGGTGGGTTGATTTTTCACGTTTTTTATGAAATCAACAGTAGTATGAAAATTAGGGTTTGACATGATAAATACTGACACCAAAAATGAGATTCTTAGCTTTTACCAATTTTAGTTCTAAATATCGTCTGAAAAAAATGTACAGAAATAAATAATTTCCGCAGGTTTTTGCTTACAAACTGATTTCACAATTTTATTATTTCAAAAATAAATCCAAATAAACTCAATATATTTTGTATTAGATACATTGAATAAAAATATGTTCAAACCAAAATTCTAATTAGGAATCACCACAAGCAAAATATGCAATTTATTTTACTGCAGTTGATAAGTAAAAACTGTGTAAAAAAATTGTAAGATTACAAATAAGTCTACTCAATGAATAAAATTTGTTAGATCATTTGACAGATCATAATTAATAAAAATAAAAAATAGATAAAAGTATATATAACACCATCGTACTGCTGGGCACAAATTATAAGACAAAATGTTTTAAATTTGCATTGTTTATTGAAAATCACACTAAAACTACAGCACTGCATGAAAATACATCTTAATATAGCTACATCTTTTTAGTATAATTTCCCTTTGAAGTAAATGAAGGCCTATTTGACGGCACAATGATTTAATAATAATGGGCTTGGACCATGCATCTTGTCCATAAACACTTTGTAAAGCTTCAATAAATTATAAATTGTATAAGGTTATGTTATAAGGCTTTCACTGATCTAACGCACCGATTTTGAACCTAAACCTAATCTTTAAATTCGTTTCCGCAAAAAGCGGTAATGATTTTGAAAAAAAAAATTGTTATTATTTATCATGTCAACTCCCAACTTTCAAAGTGAGTGTAATACCACGCTTACAAAATCGATCTAGCCTAGTATATTTTTAATCCTTTTATATGGCAGTGAACGTTGAGCAATTTCTTCACGGATAAAGGCAACGGAGATGTTCTATAGAAGGACTGTATACGTGAATGACGAAGACATTTTAAGGAAAGCCGAAACAAAAAGGTTACGTAATTAGATTCTGAAAAAGGCTGTGGATATTTTTGGGACACATAATGAGGAAAGAGAGCTTGGAGAGTTTGACATTCACGAGACATACTGAAGTCAAGAGAGACAGAAAGAAACACATACCTAACAAACCTGTGTACTGATTTTCTAAGCTTAACTTAGATGTGGCAAAAGGCCGAAAGTATGGGGCATCCAGTGAGGATCGAACTCACTATCCGGTCGAAAATTTTCTAGCCAGACAAGCTTGCGAACCACTACACCACGCCGAGGTGTCCCTAATTGACCTCTGTAAATGGATTGAAGAATATAAAATTTGAGAGATAGGGAAGAAATATTACTTAAAGTTACAAAGGGTAGGATGTTGAAGAGAACCATGGTCGCACATATCCTGTAAGAGATAAAAGAAGCACAAAAAAAGAAGAGGTTTACGCTTAGAAATTCTCTAGAAAACGAGGGTGTTAAAAGATGTAAAGATAAATATTTGCAGAAGATCAAAAAAAAAAAAAAAAAAAGTAAGAGAGATAGAGAAATGCATATCTACCCTCGAAGCCGTTCATTTCCAACCTTTTACTGAAATAATTCAGTTCTTGAAAATATATAAATAAACTTGGATATACATTAAGAAACTACATCTTACATAAACTATTATTTTATAAAAAATAATGAAAGTAATAAAAACAATTTTCTTCGCATACAAAAGATGAAAACATTGAATTGACATTGCATTAAAAAGAAGAAAAAATTAAATTACAAATAATCATCATAAAAAAAAAATGGTGACGCACGTAATAGCTTAAATATAAATAAAATTGGAAAGGAAGAAGAGTGATTTTCTAAATCCATTATATTTTAAATCGCGGAGAAACGAGAATATTTTTAATCACAGAAAAATCCTCAAGTATATTTGGAAAGAATTTGTGACAAATTAAAAAAGCAAAAATAAAATCAATTTGATTATTTTTATTCCATGAATGATTCGAGACGCTCTCTTTACGTTAATTGTTTTAATCACAACATTTCAGCCAGTGTATTATCCAGTTTTTATTGCAACGTTTCAGCCACTCTATTATTTTGTTTTCATCGCCTATGTTTCGCATTTTATATCAAGCTTTAAAAACACTTTCTGTATATTTAAATTTCTTGCTTGATTTTGATACGTTTATTTTGTAGCTTGCATCTTTGGTTGTTCCTCCTGCTGACAACTATATATTATGTCTTCTTACTATTGATAATAAATCCTTTTATATCTGTCTATATTTCTGAGGTATTGTGATTATTTACATTGTTCAGACTGTTGTCTTCATCTTTATTGCCATATTCATAACATTTCAGCCGTTTTACGCTCCGGTCTTCTTCGGCTGATTGGAATTTCGAATTGAACCGTTTATTTCGTTCATCGGGGTAGCTTGTTCTAGTTCTACGTATGATTTCCCTTTCCAGATGTCTCAGTTGTCTCCCTTTAACTTAACTCTCCGAGATTTCGTTCACCACTGCCGTAGCCAGGTATTGGAACCACAACTGTTTTATCCACTGGGCCATGTATCCTGAAGGACACATATCCCAGTGGATAAAAGCACTACATCCAGTGACTTGGCCAAAAGAGTTGTGAGTTCAATACCTGTCTACAGCAGCGGTGAACAAAAACTTGGAGAGTTGAATTAAAAGGAGATAACTGAGACATCCGGAAGAGGCATGGCACGTAGAACTAGAAAAAAGGGTTCATTACGAAATTCCAATCAGCTGAAGAAGGCCGGAGCGTACAACAGCCGAAACGTCATAAATATGGCAATAAAGATGAGGACAGCAGTCCGTCCAATGTAAATAATGTAAATCTTTTCGTCTCGTTTTCCGTTGCCATATCGTTTAAGAATTCTTGAATTTTTCTTTCTGTGTCTCTCATTACGACGATTCGTTTCATTATAACATGTATTTTTCTACAAAAATTTTTGTGTACTTTATGAACATGATTCAAACCATAATTCTAAAATAATTTAAGACTACTAATGTTACCACTATAACTAGTAAACAAACAAAATGAAGTTGAGAAATACCAGTGATGCCCTGGACGTAAGAGATTTTTAACGTAATGGTAGAGCACAAACACGCGTCCCCAAACCCATGATCTTAAGTAGCAGTGGTGTATCTTGGGCAAGATGGCCTGACGGAGCTCAATACTTTGTAGGGTGGTTCGAAATCAGTTGTCCTTCTTTTAGATGGGCAGCCAACTAAGGCTGTAGGGCATAGTCTTTCATGCTATTTACCCATAGCTGGGACGGGGATCGGGGAAGAGATGTATTCATACTTTTCTCAAGCTTATTTGTGCCTAAGTGAATGTAACGGACTCGACTGGAATTCGAACTTGGCTCTCTGGTTTGTTATTCACAGTCGCTATCCATTACACCACCCGGCATCCATAATGGCAAAGCGTCATCAGTAAAAGAGGAGACCCTGAGTTTGTGCTATAATAGAAGCTATTTTTTGTTCCAGGTTCGAACTTTAACGGTTATGAATAAAGTAACTTAATGTAACAAGAAGGAAATGATTAAATTTTATAATAAAACAATAAATAATTTTTTTTATTCTTACAGAAATGTTATGGTTTATTTTCACCCATGACTTATTGGGTGCTCTCAGCCATGGGAAAGAAGCAATGTGTTGTTCTTATCTAAGTCGGGCCAATGAAGAATTGAAGACAACGTTAAAATTTGTCATATCCTTTATTACAGAAAAAAGTGTACGGTTTCGGTAAGCAATCTTGTTGCCAATGAACATCATGAATATTTGATTTTTGTGTATCTATGTTTGTAAGCGTTTAAAGTTTTATTGCATCAATAAAAAATACAAAGCTAGTAAAAAAGCAAATTCAGAAAATGAATGTCATAAAGAAGAAAACACGCGAATAATAATAATAATAATAATAATAATAATAATCATAATAATAATTCCAAGATATTGGGATTAAAGACTTCAAAAAAATTTTTTTCTCATAGATATGGAAGTTAGAAATATGAGAAAAGAAATAAATATAAGGATCTTTTTAATTTGAAATTGAAAAAAATGCAGCAACAGAAATCTAATATAATACTTGTAATAACTGAAGCACTGCGTACAATAGAAGAATACATACAAGAACATTAGCAATATGCCGGGTAGCCCCTGTTTAAAAGAGATTTAAAAGAAATGTGGTGCATTGAATTGAACGATGCTTTATTCCTGTTTCTAAATACATGATGCAAAATAAAATCCTTACATTTGCCTTGATAAAGACCATCAGAGGATGAAACGTAACGGTAAAGAAAAGTTTTCCTTTTGCCTTTATTCATATATATATATATATATATATATATATATATATATATGTATATGTGTATATATATATATATATATATATATATATGTGTGTATATATATATATATATATATATATATATATATATATATATATATATATATATATATATATCACACAACGATATATAATTTTTTATATATCAAGAAGAGGTTTGTAGATTAGATGAATGACAAAGTGGAAGAAAGTTTCGTGTAACGCGTTTAGTCCCTTCATCCGACTAGGTTTGCGCATGAACAAGAGACGATTGGAATTTAAAATTTTAAAACTATTTTTGATTTTTTAAAATTTGTTTTGGGTTATATTTTTTAATAATATATTTTGGATTACGTTTTTTTAATAATGTGTTTAGGGTTGTGTTTTTGAATAAAGTGTTTAGGGTTGTATTTTTTATAATAATGTGTGTTGGCTTCTGTTTTTAATAATGTGTTATGGGTTGTGTTTTTTTTAACAATGTGTTTAGGGTTCTGTTTTGAATAATGCGTTTTGGGTTGTGTTTTTATATGATGTGTTTAGGGTTATGTTTTTTAATAATACGTTTATGGTTATGTTTTCTAATAACATGTTTCGGTCATGTTTTTTAATACTATGTTTAGGGTCATGTTTTTTATGTGTTTAGGGTTATGTTTTTTACAATAATGTGTTTTGTGTTATGTTTTTAAAATGTGTTTAGGGTCCTGATTTTTTTTAAAAAGGTGTTTTGGGCTTTTAATATGTTTTGGGTTATTTTTTATTTATTTATTTATGTTTTAATAATGTGTTTTGGTTTTTTAATAATGTGTTTTGGATATATAATCTAGCCAATTTCATTTAGATTCTTTTTCTTCTTGTTTCCATAATCTCTGTTATTAAATATCCCACATTGTGATAGCACAAAATGTACCAAGAATAGTGAAACGTTGTAGGAAACTTGACACAAAGTTACTGTGGTTGGACTAGCAATTAAAGCACTTTGTAATCATTGTCGTCTTAGATAATTATTTCCTCATTTGATTAGAGTAGTTTTTTATGTCAAAATTGTGATCAGTCTTGTTACGGTGAACAACCAATGCGTCTTGTGAGTTGTTTTTAAAAATGTCTCTTTTGTGTTCATATAATACTTTATTTAAACTTCTTGAGGTTTCTCCAGTAATCCTTATAGGTGATAGAGTAAATTACTCCATCAAGTCTTGGCTTGTTTTGTTTTGCATTATGTATTGTATTATTTTAGATGTATTTGTGACATATTTTATGTTGAGTTTAGATACATTCTTTTCAGTTGTAGTTTTGATAGTGTTAGTGGGTAGAACAATACATGTTTTTGATTCGTTGGGTTTATCAGAAGGAGCTGTTTTTTATATTTTTGAATATTTTATGAGACCTTTGTTTCTCATTGAATATGAAATCCTTAGGGCCTGGAAGGACCTCACCTCTTCGTGTAAACATTGAGGGCTGCAAATTCCGAGTGCTCTTAAGTAGAATGTGGTGATTATTCCGGATTTTATTTTGCTGTTATGATGGGAATAGTAATTTATGAGATCATTTTTATTAATTGATTTTAATATATATATATATATATATATATATTATATATATATATATATATATTACACTTCTATTATTCTCGCTTATCAATAATGCTTCCTTTTTTCTAATACTTTAACACCGATTGATTGGATGATTTTTTTAATGGCATATCAACACCTCTATGGGTAACGTAATGTCGAAATATAATTATTTTGAATACATTTTATGGCTTCAACTAAATATATTTTAAACGCAGTTGTATGCCTTCAACTACAGATAAAATGTATTTTATAGTCATTTTGATATAAAATGTAGTATTAATTTTACTAAAAATATGTTTTGTTGGTAATTCTTTTTATATAAAATATGTGGCTGGAATTTTTACAGTAAAAATGTATTTCTATACTTTCATAGTATTTTTTGTTGTTCTGGGTTATTATTTGCCCATAGCTGGAACACTAACAGGTGCTATCACTCCCTTTCCCACGAAGTTCTCCCGTTGTGTTTTAGTGGCTTTACTGTCTTGCATCGGTTGAATTCGATAAAAAAATGAACAATGCAAAAGAAGAAAAACAAAGCTAACAAAGAAACAAAGAAAAAAATGGACATTGATGACTAGAGCTTTCTTTTCAGAGAAAACAGAAAACCTCCTAGATACTTACTTCTTGATTTGCACGTATCGAAACATCATGTTAGGCACAAAATTTGTGAACTTTTACCAATTTAGCAAAGTAAAGTGAATTTATTCTTAATAGCCTGCTCGTTGAATTTTTTTGTTACACGTTTGTACTTTTTTGAGAAAAAATTAAATACTGAATATCCAGGTGTGGGGAACTGTTTATTTTTTTTTCCGAAATAAGACAGGAAAGTTTACGCTGCGTCTTGCAGACAAAAGGTTTTTCTTATCTAAAAGTACTGTAAAAGTTTATTTTTTGTTTTTGCTTAATACATGAGGGAGAAACCAGCAAATGAAAACGTCGGGAATATCTTGGTAAGGCTGGGGAAAATGAAACGACCATATAATTATTTTAACTGAAATTTAACTAATTCAAAGGAGGTGAATTTTTGAAACTGTCGCAGAATATCTATATTGCTTATTTGTAGCAAGAATTCAAAGAATTATTAAGAGCGATACTGTTCTTATTATATGCGTGAACATTCGAATTTATGCAGGTGCAAATTAGTTCTGTTCAAATAAAAAATGATGATGCTCGTTTTTTTTTCGTCTCTCGTACTTCTTGTCTGTGGAACTCTCTTCCGGTCTCCTGTTTCCCTGCCGCTTAAAATCTTTGTTAACATTTTTTCCAAAGTGTTTACCCATTGCCCAGTGTAAATATTGTCTGACTTTATCATTTTAGCTTCCCCCCCGTAAGCAATGGTGGTATTGATCCTATTATTATTATTATTATTATTATTTTGTTTGATTTCTGACGTTTACACATTTCTTTCCGGGTTCCGCCCAGGGACCTAAGGTTAGAAATGGCATCATGACACTTTCCACTGACAAAAAAAAAAAAAAAATTGTATAGATAAAGCCCTTCGTAAAGTGTGGGCTGTACTTGTCAGAACAATTTTTTGTATGGCTTTGAGGCATGGATTTCCAGAAATCCCTTCAATTAGTCTCTTGCAGTGTTTTCCAACCAATCCTAGGGCTCCAACTATTATTATTATTATATTTCGATTTCTGCTGTGGTCGTACTACCTACCACGTCTGCCGGAAGACCTAAGACACGTAGTGGTGTGTTGCTATGGTTACATTTCATGATTTATTTTTCCATCTTCCATGACATCACTAACGTTACATGGACGACGTTTCCATGCTCCAGTGTTCATTTGTACCCTACATAATTTCTTTGCTGTTTTGAAAATGTTATACTTTAAATCATTGTAATTGTCGATATTATTATTATTATTATTTTGCTTTCAAATTCTATGTAAAATGGACAGAAAATATATCAGATAGAATATCTTTTTTCTACCTACCAAGTCTGCGGGAAGACCTAGGCAAGTATTGGTGTGTTGTTATGGATATAGTTCATGATTTATTTTACTTACTCACTAGTATGACATGGACAAAATTCTTCTTGTTGTGTTGTTGTCCTTATCAAGACAATTTTTTGTATTTTTCTTAAGCTGGGATTTCCAGGGATTTTTCAATTTGTTGTTGTGTTTCTTTTTTATCATTCCAAGCGCACCTACTATGACTGCTACTATTCTTGTTTACAATTTCCACATTTTTCTATTTTGATCTTTATATTTCGATAAGTTTTCAAATTTTTTGGTTGTTATGTTACAATCCGCTGCGATTAGTAGGCAAGTTTGTTATTTTCGGTTTTTGACAATTATTTCCAGTTTATTTGCTTCAATTTTCCTGTCTGTAAAAATGGTGTAATTCCATAGAATTCTGATGTCTTCTGTTTCTGTAACCGGTTCTAGGTGATGTTCATACCAGTGTTTGTTAATATCTTTTCCAAAGTGCTTGCACATTGTCCACTGTAAATATTGCCCCACTCTATCGTGACGATTTTATATTCATTTGGCGCAAATAGAGGACATTTTGAGATTTATTATTATTATTATTATTATTATTATTATTATTATTATTATTATCTTATACAGTGTTGTCGGTATGAAGGATAAACTCCCAGAGCCCATCTAATATTTTTAGATAATAGCATAAGTGGAGGTTTGTGTTCATACCATTATTCTTCAGGGGAAAGGTTATAAATTTGGCATCTCTTCCAAAGCAAATTAACTTGGGAAAGGTATGAATCTATCTCCTCCTCTTCTTTCTCGATCCAAACTATAGCTTCACTAACAGGACTTATAACTGAGAAAATAATTTTCATTTTCAAAAGATTGTTAATGCAATATTCATTGCCGAAAAAATTCTTATATGCAAAGGGTTGATAACCCGTAAAAAGCAATCAATCAATCAACCAACCAACCTAATGAATGTATTTTTGTACCTTATGTTTCTATTCAAATTCATTTGAAACAAGGGTAGAGCATCCAGACATGTCAACAGTTTTCTCTGCGTTTTTACAAAAGCAACATAATAATAATAATAATAATAATAATAATAATAAAAATTACAACAGCAACAAAAAGAAAGCATAGTCGACTCGTTAGATGCACTCAGACACTCTCGAATATTAACAAAACATATCCGGAAGCCAAGAGCTGCTCCAAAAGAACGAAGGAGGAGATCAAAGCAAAAAATAGAAAAGGTCATTAAATAATCCGATAAATTGAAGTGTCCCATTTTCTTTGGAACACAGAAGTGTGAAAAGAAATATAACACGAAATGTGAATTAATGTAACTAATGTAAACGAAGTGTTTGCTGTTGTCTGACGAAAAGGTATAATTCAAAAAGTCTTCAATATTTTCTATTCATCTTCGTGTGGCACAAGACCAAGCTGGAAGAAGGTAAATTAAAAAAAATGTGTTCAGAAAAAAGGGCTATCAACCTAAAAAATTAATAATCGAAATTTTGACTTGATTTCACTATTCTTTTATATGTAACTAAGTTATTGCTTTAATAATAATAATAATAATAATAATAATAATTTTTTGTCAGTGGAAAGTGTCATGATGCCATTTCTAACCTTAGGTCCCTGGGCGGGACCCGGAAATAAATGTGTAAACGCCAGAAATCAAAGAAAATAAAAATAATAATAATAATGATACTGTACTTACACATACATCTAACACATTAAAAAGAGCTTTATCTATGTAAAATATGTGTGATTTTTACAAAATGATCAGTGGGACATGATATGAAATCAAAGTAAAATAATGTTAATAATATTAATAATAATAATAATAATAATAATAATAATAATATACATGTCGAAAAGCTACCATCTATTGACAATGTGCAGACATTTTGGGAGGATATTTGGAACACCTCAAAGGAATATAAATCAAATGAAGAATATAACCAAATGAAGAATAATCCAACGCGAAGAAGAACAAATGCTAGATACACCTCTGCAAGAATGGGAAAATATAACCAGAAATAATGTTAGGCAAGCTCTAACGAAATCTCAAAAATGAAAATTCCCAGGAAATGACATGAAGCCCAATTTCTGGCACTATCATCTCTCATCAATCCATAAAAAGCTTGCAAAAACTCTATCAATGCTTGTAAATAATCCCAATAAATTCTCGAAATGGATCGCTGAAGGTATTACATATCTCCTGCTAAAAACAAATAAAACGGATGATCCGAAAAATGATAGGCCAATAGCATGCCTCTCCATCACGTATAAGTTGATCACGTCTGTCCTGATGAACCGTACTTACTCTTTTTTTCGAAGTAAACAACATTCTTCCACTGGAACAGAAGGGATGCAGGAGAGGTTACTATGGTTGCAAAGATCAAGTACTGATAAACAAAATGATCCTAGAAAATTGCAGGAGACGATGAAGAAATCTTAGCGCAACGTGGATTGATTATCATAAAACCTTTGATAGTATGTCACACTCTTAGATCCTTAATACTGTGGAAATGTACAAAGTCTCCCCTGTGGTAGTAAATTTCCTCAAGCATAGCATGGGAATGTGAAACATCATACTATACGTAAATCACACCAGAGGCACTACCATCTCCAAACGTCTGAATATCCGACGTGGAATCTTTCAAGTAGACACCTTTTGTTTTTCCTAAATCCCCCTTACGCATGAACTAAACAACAGTTGCTATGGTTAGAAACTAAACAAAAATATTCAATCACCTACTCTACATAGATGATATCAAACTCTTTGCCACAGACGATAATGAGTTGAAGGGCCTCCTCACTATTGTAAAGTGTCTTAGTGACGACATAGGTATGGACTTCGAATTAGATACATGTGCAAAAGTCACAGACAAGAAAAGTAGAATTACAGAAACATCCTTAACCGATTTAGACTTTGCCACAAAGATTAGGGAACTGAAACAAGATGTAGCCTATAAGGACCTAGGAATTAGAGAAGGAAATTTATACAACATACCCAAATGAAGGAGAAGGTAAGAAAGGAGTACTACACGCGAGTCGTCTCGTACAGAATACCGAGCTCAATTAAAAAAACAGAATATCAGCCATAAACACCTTGGCTCTCCCTCTGGCGCTTTAACATCCTTAGCTGGACTATAGCTGACATTAAGCGAATGGGCGCCAAAACGAGAAAGCTTCTCACTTGCTACCGCATGCATCATCACAAATCTGATGTTGATCGTCTGTATGTGCCACGATCCGAAGGAGGCGTAGGATTAGTTCAACTAGAACTGTCCTACAAAGCTACAACAATGGGTGCAGAAATACAAGTAAATCCGCTGACTGAAGCTTCAAAATACTTAAGAAAGAAAGCAAAAAATGCAACCGACAAGATACAGAAACAATGGCAAGATAAACCCCATCAGAGCCAGTACCAAACAAGCTGATGTAGACAAACCTCGTATCCATCAGCGGCTACGTTAAAAGCTGAAATCGAAGGTTTTATCCTTGCTGCACAGGACCAAAGCTTGTTAACTAGAAATTATCAAGCACACATACTAAAATATTGTGTTAGCCCAAAATGCAGATTCTGTGATAAATATCCAGAAACAGTTGATCATCTTGTATCAGGTTGCAAAGTATTGGCGCCTACTGAATATAAATCCCTGTATGACAGAGTGGCCCAAAATCTGCACTGGAAAATCTGCAACTTCTACCGGAAGGAAACTGAAAGAAATTGGTATGAACACCACCCAGACCCATTTACAATTTTATGGGACTAGACAATAGACACAAGCAAAACAATCAAAGCTAACAGGCCAGACATTGTTATTAGAGACCGCAAACAAAAAAAGTGCTTCTTTATTGATATGGCAGTCCCTGCAGACTGGAATGTATCATTGAAGATCTTCAAAAAGCTATCAAAATACAAAGACCTTGAAATCGAAATCTAAAAAATGTGGCACATGGGAACATCAACAATACATGTTGTAGTTGGAACCCTCGGATTGGTTGGAAAAGATTCCAGTAGACTCATTGAAGGGATTCCTGGAAGCCCATACTTTAAAGAAATACAAAACACTTTTCTCACGAATACAGCTCACACCTTACGAAAGGTTTTATCTATGTGAAATATGTATTAATTTTTAAATTGATCAGTGGAAAATATCATGATGCCATTTCTAAATTTAGGTCTCTGGGCAGGACCCGGAAAGAAATGTTTACACACCAGAAAGCAAAGGAAAAAAAAAAATAAAAAAATAATAATAATAATAATGATAATAATAATAATGAAAAAATTTCAAAAGTGCGGCACGTGAGAACAGCAAAAATTCCAATTGTAGTTGGAGCTCTTTTGACTGGAAAACGTCTCGATAGACTCATTGAAGGGATCACCGATAACCCAAGCCTTAGAGAAATACAAAAAAAAAATATATATACTCACAATTTTTTAAATGCTCAGTTGAAAATATCATGATACCATTTCTGAACTTAGGTTTCTTCTGTGGACACTGAAAGAAGTAAGTATACACCAAAAATCAAATAATAATAATAATAATTATAATAATATAAGATGTAATAATAAAAGACTTCAGAAAACGTCGTAGTGTAGGCAACTTAAGACAATAGCAATAAAAATAAAAAGAAAGACGCCGGGAAATCGAATGAAATCGGTTATGTTGTGCGTCTAGACAAGTCGGACGCCAGAAATTTGACATTTTAAAATTAAGTGTCTCTTCATCTTCAGCCTTTTCCCCTCGATATATACTCGTTAAAGACGTTTACATTTATATTCCCTCCTTCCTTCCTTCCTTTACACACACACACACACACACACACACACACACACATATATATATTAATATATATATGTATAGTCCAGCAGTAAACACGTTATCTTAGTCTGATGAAGTCCTTAGAGAGGACGAAACGCTTTACATAGAATGTTTTCCATTTTATAAGTCACCCAACATTGTACTGGTATATAGAAATAAATATATTTTATTCTTCCCTATTACTTCGAGAGAGAATTGCAAATATTATCAGGATTCATTAATGGTGGTCACAATCTAAATAACTTAAGATATGCAGATGACATAGTGACATACAAAGGAATCTACAAGAACTCCAAGTGAAAATAGTAAAGGAAAGTGAGAAGAAAGGATTAATGCAAGCTGACAGAATGTTTGGTTGGAAGCAAAAAGGAACAACCGAACATAAAAATTACAAATTGGGGATAACAAGGTCAAGCAAGTAAAACAATTTAAATATCTGTTAAGTGTCTTAACAAAGGATAGAGAGTGTAACACTAGGATCCAGAGGCGCATAAGGGATAGTGAAAATTACTTCCAGAAGCTAAGCAAAGTATTAAGAAACAGGACAATTTCCTTGGGAAAAAATTTAAAAAAATGTAGTGAACTCTTATGTAATATATGTCCTCCTATATGCCACTGGATACTGGAAAATCTCTTCGTCAATGAAGAAGAGACTTGAAGCAACATAAATCTGGTTCTGCAGAAGGATGCTGAGGATACCATAGACCGAACACCTGAGGAAAGGCGAAGATCGCGAGAAAACAGAAATAAAAAGGAAATATACTTAACATCAGAATGAAAAAGTTGAAATTTCTAGGGCCCATAATGTGGAAAAAGGGCTTGGGATATTTGGCACAAGATATATTGAAGTGAACTGAAAAATAGCGCATACCTTACGAAACGTGCTTGTGTAAATAAATAGATGGCAGAATAGGGTTTAAGTGAGATAACAAAAAGATAAAAGAAGCTACAGAGGTTTGAAAATAGTTGAGAGCCATGATCGCCAACGTACTGATGGGATATGACATATAGACTAATATGAATAACTATTAGGTTGAAAAGAAAATCATGTATCATTTTTGACATGATTCCTTTGAAACTATCTTTTGATCACTTATGGCAAACTAAACATTAATTTTTATTTTCTGATGTCTGAATAAATAAAGAACAAGTAGAGTAAGCTTTATAAATATAACAGATTTCGCTATTTATCTAGCTTCATCAGATTTTTGGAAGGTGGAATAATGAAGAACTGAGGAAACTAAATAAATAGAGAAACATTAAATTTATAAAGGTATATCCTGCTTGTTCGTTATTTAACCATTTTGTTTGTTGGTTTCTGTTGTATAGCAGTAAAGTGTCACTGCTGACACTGTAGTTTGAACATGGATCACCCGTGAGCAAACACAAGCGATCCCATTTTGAATAATGTAATAATAAAAGACTTCAGAATAATGCAATAGACTTCAGAAAACGTCGTAGTGTAGGCAACTTAAGACAATAGTAATAAAAATAAAAACAAAGACGCTGGGAAACGGAATGAAATCGGTTATGTTGTGCGTCTAGATATGTCGGACGCCAGAAATTTGACATTTTAAAATTAAGCGTCTTTTCATCTTCAGCCTTTTCCCCTCGATATATACACGTTAAAGACGTTTATATTTATATTCCCTCCTTCCTTTATACACACAGAAATAAGATACTGAATACTGGACGTTGCTTAATTTCGTGATGGCAAATGCAATGAATATATGGGAATTAGTGTGGCGTCTAACTGATCCCTATTTCTTTTTTAAAAAGGGGAAATATTATCTTGATTAAATATATCAATTGGGGCCGAAGAAACATTTCTTTGTTTTCTATCTTCAAATTCGGCAGGATTTTCATCCCAACCAATATTTATTTATATTTATTTATATTAGCTTAAACGCTCTCCTACTGGGCGGCATTTACTCTCCTACTGGAGTGCTCATGATTGGGCCTTCGGCGTGATCAGAATTTTGAGAGTCCCTAAGTCTTTGCATATTCTTAGCATCGGAAGCTCTCCTGGGTACCGTTTGAACTGGGTTTTCATTTGCATGGGACTTTATCTTCAAATTCGGCAGGATATTCTTCCCAACCTAATATCTTTTTCATATTTATTTATATTATAGACCATCTCAAAAACTGTCCTATCGGGCGGCATTTAAGCAAGCTCCTGCGGGGGGCTCTTGATTGGGCCTTCGGCTTGATCAGAATTTTGATAGTCTGTACGTCTTTACATATTCTTAGCATCGAAAGCTCTGCTGGGTGCCGTTTGATCTGGGTTTTCATTTTCATGGGACTTTCTTTTCCTCGCTACAGCCTTAGCTCTTTTGATTGCAATCTTATCCTTTGTTGGTGGAGATTTCTTTCTGCTGTCATGTGCGATAGGCGACAATAAACTACAGAAGAACTCAAAATCTATTGCTGCATTTAAGTATTGCATTCATATTTAAGCTTACCTTTTAAAAGTTCAGCGATGATTCTTCTGTCGCCATTTTAATTTAATGACAGTTTGATGTACGTAGGTCCTTACTTTCCGTACAAACGATTACTTGTATTTTATGAGTGACTTTCTCTGGATTTCGCAATTAATTTCGATTATTCCCAGGTTTATTTCAAAGTTATAAAAGTTGTTATCGGACAAAAAATTTGTTAAAAAAAATCAGTTAAAAATTCGATGAATACAATCGCAGTAATGAAAACTTGGGAATCCAAAATTTCAGGATTGCGGATCTGGATCCGTCTTGTAATATTTTCAATTTGCTCATAGAGTCGAACTGATCCAAAATGGTATGATATAATGACATGAAGGAATCTTTTTAAAATATATGCTGTTCTTTTAAAGACGAAGAAATGATCTGAAATGATCAGGATCAAATGAAATAAGGACGTGAGTTTAAGAAGATGAAGCAAAAGCATTCATATTAAAACTATAATCTTTTCCTGTGTAACTCAGGCAATATGTAGCTTTTCCTCTGAGATTAAAGTTGAAAAAGTGTGGTAAACTGATATTCACATTTATTTATATTTTTTTAAAAGTTAGAGAGATGTGTCCCTTTAATTGAAAAACTGTGACACAGAGACTTTCGCATTTATTATATAGATCCCAATTTTTTCTTTAATTTTGCATTTCCTTTTTTTAAAATTTTAAATGCTATTAAAAATCTAGACATATTTTAGGCCTCTATGTACAGTCTCAATAATGACGAGATGAGTAATCGAACACGGATTCAGTCTGCTTTTGCCTGTAGAACAAACTTTTGGCCAAAGAATGCCTGTATGCACCTGAAACGTTTTTGAGGGCCTACGCAGCGTCATAAAAACAATCCTCTGAATTTCTCGTTAACGATCGCATAGCACATTCAATTTTTTTTCCCGGATTCCTTCATTTATGTTTCGAGCACTTTTACGGCCTTCGGTTTTTGCTTAGCTTTTCACGTCGTTATGATTTCAAGCGCCCCGTCTTGGAATAGCAAAGCATAAGATTCATATCATCCAGGAGGACGACATTTATCAGTTTGCCGATTTTGTCTTCTCTAGGTCTTCTCTGCGTAGGATTTTTTTTTTGTTCGGTCGAAATGGCACCATCCATGGAATTCAAATCAAGCTTCAAGTTGATGTGGCTGTTATTGCATAAAAATAAAAAGGAACAATAATCCCCAGAAGATTCTTGTCTGTGTAAGCGAAGATAATAGGGTTTCACAAATTCCAAGATATTCTTTATTCCCCTTTATTTCTAATGTTCCTATTTACACTGGTTCCTAAGGATTTATCATTCTTTGCAAAGAATAATCATTTATACACTTCTTTAAAATACTTCTGACTCTTCTCTCCCCAATTCCCTTACGTCCCAAGGATCTTTAAATGATTTATTCGTATCAAATACTTTCTGGCTTTACACGTCTGAATCATATTTACTACTTCATTTACCTATACTCCGGTTAACTGTTATTTTTTAAAATTTCTTTCAGTTACATTATTGCAGGAAATTAATACTAAGTAGTCCCATTGACTTTGTCAGTGACGAATAACAAAGTTCTAGTTAAAAATACAACAAAAACAGACAGCGATCACTGTTGATTTCAATATGCATGGGGTTCATTCTAAGAGATATCAAAATAAGATTTATACTCGGTGTCACATCAGAACATCCAAAGAATTAAGTGCCTCAGAGGTTTGACCTAAAGTATATATGCTTCCTAGTTACAAAATTGTGAACACTATTTTATAACTAAAGTTTAAAGAATCAACTATTTGGTCAAGAAAAATGTCGTTACTGCTCATTTATGCAAGTTGTTGATAAATCTATTGATTTAATATAATCAACCAGATTTATGTAGTATGTAATTCACGAAAGAAAATACTAGAGATCTGAATCTAATGTTAATCAGAATTCTTTGATCTCTTAGAACAAATTTTGACCTTTATTGAGCTAAGAGATACCAAAATAAGATTTATACTCGGTGTCACATCAGAACGTCAAAAAAGTTAGTTGCCTTAGATGGATGACTACGAATGTGACCTTATAGCCACTATGTGAAGATGTAGACCTGTAAGGATATTTGTGACTGCGCTAACATAAAAGAGAAAGTAAAATCAGTTGAACTTAGGATATGCAAACACAAAACAACTGCATGAAAAGTAAATATATAAATTCCCGAACAACGAGGGAGAAAGGAAAGGAAAGGCACTCATATCCTCGCAAGAAGAATATTTAACGTTCGAAGAAAGTTCCTTCAAAACTACACACCCACAGGACCGACGTTAATTTAACAGAGTACAGAAGTTAATAAGTAATAATTTGAGGTATGAATAATTTAGTCTCATATTCTTATCAGACGTTACGAGCCTAACGTTACATTTGTATTTATAAAAAGAATAAGAAAAAGAAGAAAAAGAAAAGAAAAGAAAAAAAAGAAGATAAAGAAGAAGAAAAAAAGAAGAAAATGATGAAGAAGAAGAAGAAATAAGAAAAAGAAGATGAAAATGATGAAGAAGAAGAAGAAATAAGAAAAAGAAGATGAAAATGATGAAGAAGAAGAAGAAATAAGAAAAAGAAGATGAAAATGATGAAGAAGAAAAAGAAATAAGAAAAATAAGATGAAAATGATGAAGAAGAAGAAGAAATAAGAAAAAGAAGAAGAAAATGATGAAGCAGATGAATTCTTTCTCCCGCTTTCGATGGCAGTACGAAAAATATCTCTTAGAATGTAAACGTAATACTAATGAGTAGCAGGAAGTGATTCAGCCAAGGAGAGACATTTCAATAAGATTTATTTCTTCAGTCCCATATGCACCGTTATTTTATTCAATGATCACCCTTCAGTGAATTGGCTGTTGATAATTTCCTTTCGTTGCTTTTTGTTTTTTATATGTCAGGTCTTCATTGTCTTTTAGCAGAAACAAAAGGTTTTCTGTATATATTTCTTTTATCGTATTATTGTCTACACATCAGTCTACATGATCTTTATTAGAGAGAAAATACTATTTTCATATTGTCAAGCTTCTGCATAAATGGAGGAGAGCGGAAAAGTTTTTCGATGAAACATATTGGAAATGTTTAGATTGTTTTACTGATTACGGGTACTTCTGCTGATTTATGACAATGTTCAAAACAGTTTAAATTAGGCGTCAAATTAGGGGTTGTAATTTTATTATTTCTGAATTTTATGTCTACGTGCTAGCTGACCTTATATACTTATCGCCTGGGTTCAGACGAGTCAATTTAGTATCGGTTTTATTTATCTTTTTCGAAATCTTCACCTAGTTTCACTTAGTAAGGACAGAGGGAGAAAACAGCGATATTGGCTGGCTTTCTAAAGGTAATTTCATAAAATGTACAATGATAACACTGTAACACACGTGACACATTCATGCGCAAAAACTGTAGATTCCTTCGCAAATGTGTACATATTCATTTGGACATAAATATGCACAGTTTTATCGCACATATATCCTACTATGTCGCTTCAGAACGTGGGCGATCATGGCTCTCCAAAAGTTTCTATTCCTTTTAGCTTTTAGCAATGTTTCTTTTTTTTACTATCCATCTCACTCCCTGTTCTCGCACCTATTTACAAAAGCTGGTTAAGTAGGATAGCCGCTGCTTTCCGCTGTCCCACTTTCATTCATTATGTCCTGTGGGTGTCAAAATTTCCAGGCCTTCTTTCCTCTTTATGCGTTCTAAAGATTTCAGTCGTCTTTTTTTTATTCTAAGTATTAGCGTCCTTCCTGCTTAAATTTTCCTTATATGTTCCTTGTTTCTTGCATAATTCGTCCATTGTGTTCTCAGAAAATTTTCTATATAACCGCACCTGTGTTGCCTTAAGTCTCTTCATCTTAAAATGATTGATTCCTTTTTCTACGTCTTATCCAAAATTTGCAGGTTATTTAAAGCCAGAAAATAGTTTTAGATTATAAGAATGTTTTGGCGATAATTATGATTTATTGATACATGTCTTACTAATTAATCCATAGATGGGGAAGAAGAAGCGGATTCATATCTTTCTTAAAAGTATTTGCGCGTAAGTGAATATAACGAAGCGAACTCGGAACTCGGTTTTCAATTAACAATTTCGAGCCATTACAACACCCGCACATCCAAGCTTGCATCACCTGGTATTCCCAAGCGGTCACCCATGTAGACATTGACCAGGATCGGCGTTGCTTAACTTCGTTGATCATACGGGAACCAGTCTTTCATTGTGATATGTCTGTAACCCTTCTGTTGGAAGATCGTTTCATAGTCACTGGTATATAGAAGGACCGATATTACATCACAGTGTAGCACAATGCAGAAACAGATACTACTATTTTATAAGAATATGTTTGCCTGTTTTAAAGAAATATCTGTATACTTTTGGTTCTATCGGAAAATAAATGACAAAGTGGAAATATATTTCTGCTATGCATTTCGTCGTTTAAGACTTGGTCTAAAGTAAAATTTAAATATTTGGGAACTGTTCAAACAGAGGGCGGTAAGTGTGACACTAAGATTCGAAGACGATGTGGGATGGTCAAAGACGCATTCCCAAACCTAAGCAGAGTATTAAAAGACAGAAGAATTTTTTTAGAAACAAAGGAAAAGACATTCTGCCCTTCTGCATGGCAGCGAAAGCTGGACAATCTCCTCAAAGATAAAGAAGAGATTTGAAGCAACAGAAATGTCCAACAGAAAGTTGCTGAGAATACCATGGGTCGAACATGTGAGCAACGACGAAGTTTTAGAGAAAATAGAATCAAAATGGAAACTTATGCTTAACATCAAGAAGAGGCAGTTGAAATTTCTGGGGCATGTAATGAAGAAATAGGACTTGAAGAGCCTAATACTCACAAGACAGATTGAGGGAAAGAGGGTCAGGAAAGCAGCTTGGATGGTAGAATAGATTTTGGGAGAAATAACAAAAAGACAAAACTTATTAAGAGCTACCAGAGAGAGGAAGATGCGGAGGGTAATGATCACGACAGATAAAAAAAACATGAATACGTAAAAAAGGGTGGGGACGTTGAAATTAGTTATTTTTGTATCTGTTTGGGTATATAGTCTACCCAATTTAACTCAGTTTCGTCGTGTTCTTCATTACGTTTTTATCAATTCTGTTATAAAGTATTCATCATCATGATTATAGATGATCTGCCAAGAAATGTGAAACGTTGTAAGACACTGGCCGAAAATTTACCGTCGATAAGATAGCGAATAAAGCACGAGCTCTTGTCGTAGTAAATTGCATTCTCTTTTAATTAAAGTAGCATTTTTAAAATCGAAATTATGGCCAAACACATTACTGTGAGCGTCTAATTCAATGTGTCTTGTTTTTTAACAGACATCTATTGTGTTCATAAAATTATTTAAATTCCATGAGGTTTCTTCTAACATTGTTCTGGTATATAAATATTATATATCATTTTCTCCTATTTTATGTATGTATTTAATAGGATTGTGCACACATTTGGATGCATATTCAAATAAATATGTACGCATGCGCAAAGTAATTTTCACAATGTTTTCGCGTAAACGTGTATATGATATATGGTGTCAAAATCGAGCAGATACAGAAATTTAAATATCTTGGAAGTGTTATGACAGATAATGGAAAATGTGATACTGATATCCGAAGGCCAATTGGAATAGTGAAAGATAACTTCCAAAAGCTCAACGAAATATTAAGAAACAAGAACAAGTTGTTCGAAAGAAAACAGTGCTGTACTGCTATTCAATATGCCTTCCTTATACAGCAGTGAATATTAGAAAATTTCCTCGTAGAAGAAAATTGAAGCAACAATAATGTTGTTTCAAGGAAGGATGCTGAGGGACTGAAGATAAGAGTAACAAGGAATTCTTAATGAAAAGTTCAAACAAATAGGGCATTTGTATTTAAAATGAGAGCGACAGTGGAAATTTGGGGAGAAATAATGAGGAAACACGGTTTAGAGAAATTGACATTTGCAGGAGACCGAAGCCAAGGGTGACAGCGAGAAACGGAGAGGAAACCATTTAATGAGCTTGTATAAAACGAATGTCAGAATAGCGATCAAGGAGTAGGGAAGCTATTAAATAAACAATGTTTAGTGCTATAAATGACACGACTTATAGAGAACCATGATCGTCCTGAAGTGACACATAAACGAATATGTTCGTCTGTCACTGACCAGAATCGAGTAATCATGGAAATCGTGCATCAACCTCCAATGGCGTGAAAAATCATTGCCAAGGAAAATGGAAATCGAAATTTTGCTTTTTTTTCCAGGGTTCGAACAATGACGGAATTATGCTATGTCACAATACATAACATAATTAAAAAAATCATTTGGTCTACACATATTTCGTCTTAGTGTTTGCCTATGTATGGAAAAAAAAATTGCGCCCTGAAGATGACAATATGAAATTGTTGAAAGTACTCAGCATGTGTCTTCCATCTTACAACAAATCGAATATAAGGATGTCATTATTCAAGGAATTGATAGTAAGTTAATGTCCCATTAAGTCTTCTTAGCGAAGTTATTTCGCCATTAATCCCATTGACATTGCTATTTAATTCTCGCAGGTAAATTACAAACGCCTGAGGAGATGCATTGTTACGCATCGAAACACGACTGCAACTGTGTAGCGATTTTGACATGTTTTCGGTGTAATATCCTAAAATAAATCATATTGCTCTACTTTGTATTGAGTCATCTTTTATATTAAATGTTACGAACGTTGGTATTGTACTTTGTCCGTTCTTAGCTTACCTATATATATATATATATATATATATATATATATATATATATATATATTTTTCATTTTCATTTTAAATTATGAAGCTACCTCTTTTTGGCAAATTTCTAGAAGCTGCACTATACTCCATATTGGTCAAGCATCTCACTTCGCGCAGCCTGATTGCATATAAATAATATGCCTTTCGATTCTTTAGGTCAACCGCCAATGTATTAACGGTAATTACTGAATTTCTCTACCAAGTTTTAGGTAACAACGGTGAGGCTCAACCTATAGCTTTAGATATCTTGAAGGGGTTTGACAGTGTTTGGCATGTTGGCCTTCTTCAGAAGCTGAAGGGGTATGGTGTCTCTGACCGAATATTTGACTTGATTCCTATTGAGCGGCAGGACTTCGAGATCTTTTCATTTTAATGCTGGAAACAAACCCCACCCACACGGTTCTCTTCTTGAACCTACATTTTTTTCTAATGTTCATCAACGACCTTTCCGATGTCATCACTTCATAACTAGGTATTTATATTGATGGCACGATTAAATCCACTCTTAATATTATTTCTTAATATTTCTGGCATACAAGACGCACTTTTTTTACCTAAAAATACCCTGAAAAATACGAATGTAAGGAAACGCCCTGGCTCATGTAAGCTTGGACGGTCACCTAATTGGCCTGACTGATAGGGACCTGGATTTTTATGTTGAGTCATTACACTGTCATGTTAGCTATCGATCTAATTCAGCCTTTTATATGATGTAACCTCGGTACTTGTTACAAGTATTTCCAATACTATATACCTTCCTGAAACCGAGCCACAAGCTTAAACATTCACTGTTTACTAGCAGTGAAAGGAGCCTTTCTGTTCTTGACTAGAATATCCCTGCCATGCAATCAAAATCGGACGAGTGATTAATGCAAACAATACGTGGCGTCACTATGTGAGTGACGCATGATGAATCAGTTGTTAATTGAGGCTAGAAATGGCTTGTAAATTGTAACCCCTACAATACAAAACTGCTATCTTTTAGTCTTTCATAGAGAACCGTTTTTTTCCTTTCATCAGTATGGCTGATGCTAACCTCCAGTATAGAAACTCATGACACATTTGTGGTTTCATGTTTTTCCGCTGATATGAAGTGAGATTATATTGGATCAATTGCTAGGTCCGCTGTTAGGAAAACTGGTTCACTGAGTCATAGTAGACGGTTTTTTTGCTGTTGTCAGAATCCATATTGCACATTTAGAAATTGACCGTGTATTACATATTGCTGCCATGTCTGCTCTGGTGTTATATATATATATATATATATATATATATATATATATATATATATGGGTATTCAGGCTGTGTTGTTGGATTAATTCATCAGCAGAGTTTCCCACGTAATAACCCTAGCACATAAATCGGACACACAAACACAATTCTCTCACCTCGTGTTACATACCATATTAATGACACCAGCGCCATAAGACATCACTTTATAACAACACACTGTACCACCAATAACAGATTCAAATCCTCTGAAATAAGAAAAATCCTAATCAGCAATACCAAAATCTTTACCAAAAACAATTGCAAAAAAGGCTTACAAATCCTCGAAGCCATCACAATTAAAAAACAAAACAAACAAACCAAGGATTTAATTCTGAAAGAAATATCTGAAACATATTTAATAACTTTTCCACCCAAAATAAATACCAAACGCCTCCCAACTACTAATGAACTTATCCAACAACACGGCCTATAAACACACACACACACACACACACACACACACACACACACACACACACACATATATATATATATATATATATATATATAGATAGATAGATAGATAGATAGATATAGATATATAGATATGTGTGTGTGTCTCTCTCTGTGTGTGTGTGTGTGTGTGTCTGTGTGTGTGTGTGTGTCAGGAAACCATCGTTTCGTCACACAAACAGTCTAACGGACGCTGTCCCCCAGGTGGCTTCAACTCGCTCTTCTTGAGCTAGCCGTACAAAACACCCATTCTGGAAGCGGTCTCGAAGGTCACTGTAGTGGAATTGAGAAAAAAAAAAATGTCTATATCTCTATACTGTATATATTCATTTCGTACTGTTTTACGAGCTTGCTTCGGCCAATGTCAAAGTAGCGAGCCTCGAATGAGATGAACCAAGAAACCTTTCCAAAAACAAATCTGATCTCGGGTAATTTGGTAAGATCTTGGCAAGTGGGTCGAACCGAGAACTTTCCAGCACCTCCTTGAAACAGAGGGAAAGCTGCTCAGTCATTCGACTGGACTGCTTTACTGCCCATATGGACGCCGATCTTTCCTGTTATAACCGCCAGCAAACATTTGGCTCTCAATTAAATGCCTACTTTTCAGACGCCGAATCGTAATCATGTCAAATTCCCTTTTTATTGCTTGGCTGCCTTGAAGTGACGACCTCGCTGTATGCAATAATTGCCCGCACGCACCGACATTTAGATATACACCTCATTTTCCACATAATAACAACAGGCAGAGACTTAGTCTCTGTTGGTCTTTATCTATCGTTTACACATCTGCAGTAACACATACTTACTCGTCAGTTAGTTTTAGTTTTGTCTAACACTGCAAATTGCTACAAAACCAAAACTGGATGTCACGTATGGCGCCAAACCTGTTCAGAAATATTTAAACTTTCAGCTGTACACAGACGCTTTCTAAGATCAATGATTAAAATGGCTTTGAGCGAGTGAAGCCTGTGTACCATGGCGAAGACCAACATTCTTTGAAACTTATGGACTGGCGCTACAGAATCACAAAAAAAAATTCAATCAGTCTACACATATTTCGTCTTAGTGTTTGCCTATGTATGGAAAAAAATTGCGCCCTGAAGATGACAATATGAAATTGTTGAAAGTACTCAGCATGCGTCTTCCATCTTACAACAAATCGAATATACGGATCCCATTATTCAAGGAATTGATAGTAAGTTAATGTCCCCTTAAGTCTTCTTAGCGAAGTGATTTCGCCATTAATCCCATTGACATTGCTATTTAATTCTCGCAGGTAAATTACAAACGCCCGAGGAGATGCATTGTTACGCATCGAAACACGACAGCAATTGTGTAGCGATTTTGACATGTTTTCGGTGTAATATCCTAAAATAAATCATATTGTTCTACTTTGTATTGAGCCATCTTTTATATCAAATGTTACGAACGTTGGTATTGTACTTTGTCCGTTCTTATCTTACCTATATATATATATATATATATTATGGACTGGCGCTACAGAATCACACAAAAATAATAATAATTGAAACAACTAACATAAACGATATCAGTGGAGGAATAAATAAAATGGTAATTACTTGTAACTGAAAGAGAAAATAATGACATGATCAAGATGTTAACATTCCACACTATTTCAAATAAAAAATGTTAGGAAGGAAATCCCCCGTCACTACTGGAAAGAGCGATAACAGCTACTGGACTTGAGAAGCGTATTTGCTTGAAAATAGTCCTAAGAGTAAGATTTTAAGATAAATTCCAGCACACAATAGTACAGGCTTCTGTTGCGTTGCAGCTCAGACCAGACAACAGGTTCATTGACAGGTACAGTTTCTTGTAGTTAAAAGCTTGTGGCTTAAAAATTAACCTTCGGCCAGATCGTTACCCACGAGTGAAGAACAAAACATTGTCTAGAAGTAAACCAGATATTATTTAGGTAGTAACTTGCTGCTATAAGCGACCGAAGTAGATATGAGGCGTGAGTGGTGAGGTGCGCAGTTTGGCGGCCATCGTCTATGTCCGTATGTGAGCCCATCTTCGTTAATTCTGTTTGCCTTTGCCCGGGATGGTCAGTTTCATAGACAACAGTTTTCTTTGTCCTGTCATCTTCGTCTAAAATAGTAATTAATCTTCGTTCCGCCACTTTCTCAGTTTGAGTCTCTTGCTCTTGTACTTTTAAGTTGACTCCAACTACTGATAATCATTAGTCGAAAGTAAATGTTCTTTATCGAGTAGTTTTAAATTTAACATGACCTCAGCTTGACGCATATTGCTACACTACTCGGTCAATGAATGTCGAATGTTTCTTTTTTAAGGGAACACTGATTTTTGACCCTCTAAATGTTAGATACCTGCCGTGAAAAGATTATTAAGGACGTTGTTGCGTATTACATTGTTAGTAAATTTTATCGTCATGTTTAACAATTGTGGCCCTGACACATACCAAACCAGCTTTTGTATAAATCTACATCCATGCCTGTTTGTTAAGTTGGCAAGTTTGTGTTTGTTTATAATTCATCCGCTGTGGTTTATTTTGTGACTATTCTAAGACCTTAACTAGAGTTTCTGTGAGTTAGTACATACTCTGGCGTGAATACCATTTTGACCAAGGCCAGAACTTAAAAATTCTCTGCCACGATGACATTTGATTTCGTGCTGGTATACCTATCAACGTCTTTCGAACACTTTCGTTAACCTAGTTTCAATCAAATGTATGGTTTTCAGTGAGTTCTTGACGGTTCCCTTCCGACCAATATTATGAAGACGTCAAATTCTTGACAAAGTCACCTTGGTATCTGCACATACAGATCTTCTATGTGCCATATTCCTTCGGGCCAACATAGATCTCCACAATATTCTATCCTTTGTATTTTTGTGTCAAATTTTCAAAGCCGTCTTTCCTCTACAAATTTCAATTTTCTCTTCCAACATATATATCTCGAAGATATATATGTTGGAATTTTTGCGTACCTTGGTATACTAGTTAGCCAGCCAAAATGAGCTGACTCATTTTATAGTTCACAAATAGAAGGGTTAACCAATCAGAAGGCTCAAAATATTGAATGCGACGTGTATAAAGGCGGCCATGTTTTTTTCTGAATATTCACTGCGAGCCTTTGATATCGAAGACTGAAGAATTACGGAACTGCTGCTGGTGGTATTTACCATTTAAGCATTGACATCAATTATTAATGTAAAAATCGAAATTCAAGTTCTCTAACAAAAAAAAAAAAAAATGACAAAAGAAGTAGAGGCCCAAAAATTTTAATTGAAAGAACAGAAGAAAAAGTTAAAAAAGGCAAAAGCTAAAAAACGAGTTCAAAGGGAAAAAAAGCCCTGAAAAAAACGAAAAGGAAAAATGATCACGACACTTTACACGTATGCACAGACGGGCGCATAATAGCACGCGCACAAACACATAAACATATACAGATAAATTTCCAAGGATGTTAAATGTATGAAAAGGAAAAAAATAGAATAAATATAAGCAGTAAATTGCTGATACCCCACACCTGAAATGTGGACAGCAGATCGACCTACGAAACTCTAGAAAGTAATATCAATCAACTAAGCGAAACAGCCTGTCACCTCTAAGTGTTGACTTCAATGTTCACTATATATATATATATATATATATATATATATATATATATATATATATATATATATATATATATATATATATATATATATTCTCTTACTGTATACATTTATTTATATATATATATAAAATACACCCACACACACACACACATATATATATATATGTGTGTATGTGTGTGTGTGTGATGTAATTTCCATAATTTGACCTTATTGGTCCATACTGAATCTAGATGTTCATGTCATTTTAATTGGACATTATTGCGTTGTACTGAATTAAGTGTAGTGTTATGATATCTTGAAACTGATATTTGACGTTTTATCGAATCTAATCCCAACAAAGGTCGTAAAATGGTGTAAGAGAACGATCGTACCGAATTTTAGTTTTTGTTCTTTCGACAAAATCCGATGAAAAAAAAAACATTAGCATTTGAAGACGCTGATCTTCTGCAAGAACAAATTTTATGCTCTCAACGGGTGAATGACACAGGAGAAAAATCGATTATTCTTCCTTTGCACTACTGCGATAGCCGTTGTAGTGTAGGATAATCGATATGGTCAGAGAGTTTTATTCAAATAGTTTCAGGTGGGAGGTCAAAGGGATTGGGTTATTGATGAATCTGATTCAAGCTTTGAGTATTATCCAGGAACGTGACGGTGATGTGCAAGCCAACTTATTTGACCAACAATAGATGCAATGTCTTTGCTGGAAATAATGCAAACGAGCCCACGCCTTGAATCAAAAGCAAATAGACTCAGTTCGGTTTTGACGCATGCGCAGGGCTTTCGATTAAGCTATTTTGTATGCGTTGATATTAATGACAGTATTTGAGAGAGGCTACATAAAACAGTTTGGCTGCATTGAGCCTGACAATGGTTTGCTTTGTTTATCCCTTAACTCTTCGGACGAACTATGTTCCAATATTCACTCTATACTTGATTTCCTTTCTATGTACTTATTTTTTTTGAGATCAGACATTTTCTATCGTAATGATAGAAAGCCTGACCTTCGCTAAAGTAAATTCTTTAAACGGAAAACTGATAATGGCAAAGCATTTACTTACCAGTAAGATTATATATATATATATATATATATATATATATATATATATATATATATATATAATAATTATATATATATTATATATATATATTAAGAATATATATACAGAATATATATATATATATATATATATATATATATATATATATATATATATATATATATATATACAGAAGATATCTATATCTGTATGTATATATAAAATAATAATAACTATATATATTCTAAAATATTTTTGTCTGACGATCGCAAAAGCGTGAAACCCAGGGTCACAAACTCACATCAATCAATCCAATATATATATATATATATATATATATATATATATATATATATATATATATATATATATAGAATATCTGTATAATATAAATCATATATAAGTTTAATCATATATATATATATATATTAATAATAATAATATATATATATATTTATTATTATTATTATTATTATTAATTACACCTCAAACTGGCCACTACAACACATGGGTTACTTTGTGTGAAAAAATAAGAGATAAAAACATTATTAAGGACCGAGAACAATTAAAGAAAAGAAATAAAGAAGACCGTATATAACGATTGACATTGCATTTAAATGTTTGATTTATCAAAGTTGGCTGGAAAGCCCAGAGCCGGAAGTCAGTTCTGTCAGCGAAGAGTACAAGAAAAAAAACTGTTAGCAGAAGAATTTTTCCAATTTAACTGTAAAATGATGAGACCTTGTTGCTAACCCACTCTTCTTCTTTTATGAGCCGTGTCGCTTTAGGGCGTAGGCAAATATGGCTCTCCACCTCTTCCCGTCCCTTGTAGCTCTCAATAAGTTTTGATATTTTGTTATTTCTCCCAGACCCTTTTCTGCTATCCACTTGCTCAAGTCCATTTAGTATGTCACGCGTTGCTTTCCCCCTGTCTCTCTTTCCATCTATTCGCTCTGTAAGTATCAGATTTTCCAAGCCTTCTTTCCTTGCATGTCCCAGAAATCTCAATGCCTCTTCCTGATGTTAAGTATAAGTTAACTCTTTGTTCCTATTCACTCCCAGAATCTCGTCGTTGCTCACATGTTCAGCACATTTTATCCTTCTGTAGAACCATATATTTGTTGCTTTGTGTCTCTTCTTGATCTGTGAAGAAATTGCCCAACATTCGCTGCCATGCAGGAGAACAGATATCACGTAACATTTCCTTACGCTTTTCTTTGCTTCCAACGAAACTTTCATGTCTCTTAGTATTCTACTTAAGTTTTGGAATGCGTCTTTCGTCATTCCAATACGTCTTTGGCTCTCAGTGTGGTACTTCCTGTCCTCTGTTAGAACAATTCTCGGATATTTAAATTTCTGTACTTGCTTGATTTTAGTATCCCCGGCTTTTAATTTGCATTTTGGGCTCATCTTTTTGTTAACAACCATACATTCTGTCTTCTTGTAATGCATGCATATTCCCCTACCTTCTGTGGGAGGTTTTGTAGTTTCGTTTCCGTGTTTGCTATTAACATAGTGTCATCTACATATCTTATATTGTTAAGATTGTGTCCGTAAGTGATAAATCCTGGTAGAATTTCTAATTCGCACAGAATTGCTTCGCTGTATAGGTTGAATAAGTCCGGCGAGAAGATGTATCCTTGTCGTTCTATTTTTGTATATCTGCTGAATTCATTTTTTATCCGTATGCAGAGGTTTTCTGCTATTGGAGGTTATTGATTATTCTAATGTCTTTCCCGAATATGTCAAGGTTAGCGTGTAGATCTAACAGATCTTTATGGTGTACTTTGTCGAACGCCTTTGCGTCGTCTATAAAACACATGTACTCGCCCTTTGATTGTGCATTTCTTTTTCTGATAACAACCTGAGCATAAACATCGTGTTCCTTGTTTCGGTGTCTTTGAAAAATCCAAACTGTTTTTGTCCTACCTCTGGGTTGATTCTACTGGGCGCTCTATTTATCTGGATTCGGATGATGAGTTTTGCTATGTGGCTCATTAGGCTGATTGTTCGGTGGACTTCACATTCGTTTACGCTTGGTTTCTTAGACAGTGTTATGAAAATAGATCTGATTAGTTCTTCCGGTGTATCTCCACTATTGTAGATTGCATTTATTATTTCTGTAATCTTGTCTATGTCGAAATCGTCTGAGGGTGCCAGCATCTCTATTACAATTTCGTCTGGCCCTGCCGCTTTGTTTCTTTTCAATTTGGCCAGTGCAGCTTCCACTCCGATTTTTAGTATTTCCAGTCTGTCGGTATTTCTATGTATTGCCGGTTCTTCTTTTTCGTCGTGGAAGAGATATCCGTTATATTCGTTCCATCCTTTGATTTTATGCAGCCTGTTGATGAGCATGTCTTTTGTCCTGTTAGTTCCCTTATTTTTTTATGCATATCTCTTTTATCTACCATACCCATTCTCTCTATTTCGCTGCATTTTTCGTTGAACCATTCTTATTTAGCCAGCCATCATTTCTTACTTATTTCATTGTGTAGTTTTCTGTATTCCGTTCCATGTCTCAGCATTGTTTTCTGTCTCCTTTGAATCATGTCGACAATCTCGTCTGTGATCCATTCGTTTTTTTCTTCTTCTTCCGTTCTCCTTTGGGATGGCGTCTTTGGCTGATGTCACTAAAGCTTCTTTTAGTGTGTCACATTTCGAGTTTCCATTTCCATGTTGTTCCTCGAATCTTCTTTTCACGCTGTCCATATATTTTTCCTTCAGGTTCATGTCGTTCAGAATCTGTTGTATTGCAATCTGAGTGCTGCGTTAGACGTCTTCAGTTTCCGTAGTTTCATTCTTAGTTTACATAAAACTGGATGGTGGTCGCTTCCGTAGTCGGCACTTGAATAGGTTCTGCAGTGAACAACTGCATTCCTGAATCTTTTGTTGATAGTTATACAGTCAGTTTGGTTTCTCCTCCTGGGCTACTCTACGTCCATAATCGTCTTGGATGTGCTTGGAAGCAGGTACTGACTATTACCTGGTCATTGGCCGTGCAGCACTGAACCCATTTTTCTCCGCGTTCGTTACGGATTCCTAGTCTGAATTTGCATTTGTTTATATAGTCCTGAGTTGTCATTAACAAAATCTCCATTGTCTCGCCATCTAGTTTCATATACACCTAAAATGTTCACATTTAAACAACTTATCTCCTCATTTACATTCTCCAACTGGCCACAGTTGTTTAACGTTCTAACGTTTCATGTACCCAGAGTTAGTGTTTTTCTAATTCGAGCAGCCGCTGGATGGCGGTCCGATGACGCCTGTCACTCATGTCGCTCGTTCCGAGCGAGGGATACGTTCCGAGTAATTTTATCCCCTTTACGACACTTATTCTAACAGTCCCTGAATGGCAGTCAGGTGACACCTGTTGCACATGTCGGTCCTTACTGGGCGAGAAGTTAATTCCTATGGACTAAACCCCCTTCACGCCGTTATGTTTCATAATGTGTTCTTTAATTGCAATGATATGTCTTGGGATTAATAGTGGAGTGGTTTCCCGTTGCTTTCTCCACGTATTCATAATTAATTGTATTAAGGGTTTGGTTTAACTTTTAATATAGATATAATAATCAAGATGGGGTCAATAGTTCGTATACTGTAAATAGTGTAAAAAGACGCCAGTGATAAACTTATTTGGTTCTCAGAAAAACTTTCTCTCCAGAATCTATCTTACATATTCATAAGTCTATAATTCTTCCATGATTCGAATATTGCTGTCACATATGGTCTGGTGCTCCTGCTATATACCGTATATTTCCACGTATAAGGCGACCTATAGATAACACGAGACAATGTAAATAGTGTAAATGGTTACAATACCTCATCTCAGAAATATAGACAGATGGGGTATCTTTGTTCTGTAAACTGCCAAACAAAATAATCGAAAATAGACCCTACTCCATTCTACAGTAATCTCTTTCATAATGCATCACCAGGGTTCAGTTTCTATCATATCTGACTTCCTGTGATTCAAATGATGCAAGTCGCTCATCTGAAATCGCCAGAGAGTAAAGTGACTGAATAACGAAACCTTATATCCGGATTTCAGTTAAAAACTCTCTTGTCAAATATTAGCTTCAACAATATTTCTTTAGCACTCAGAGTTGTTGACCACAAAGTGAGTCGAACTGTTCAAAGCGATACGGAAGGTTGACGTTAACCATGTTTCCTCTTACTTTTGAAGTTGTTGATAACAAAGCGGATAGAGAGAAACTCGTTAATGACGTTAGGTGATAGGTGCGAACAATATTTTCGGTTATTTTAGACGTTGTTGATCACAAAGTGAAAACGGCGAGTTGCGTTGCAGTCGGGGAGTGGACGCAAACAATATTTTGCCTTCCGTCATTGGGCAACTTTATATTTAGAAATAAATCGAGGCGGGAGAACAAAGCGAAATAATAACAAACAAACAAACACACAAACAAACAAAACAAAACAAAAAAAAAGAATTATCTGACGGAATTGGATGATAAATTCATTATCAAGACGCTGAATTAATTTTTCTTGCTTGAACGATCACTATTTGTTGGTCTAGTTATCCGTTGCCGGCTAAGAGATCGATAACCAATCTATTCATTTCATGGCTGGTTATGTTGGCTGAGTTTTATGAGAAAAGGCTAAGATAAATAACATTGTGAACTTTTCACAAACACGGACACACGACCATATAGGCGTTGTTTGCTTCACGCAAAAGCAAAAAAATAAAAATAAAAAAAAAAACAGAAAATAAATTAGAACTGGGAAAAAAGTTACTTAACTAATTAATTTCAGCGTTGGGACTTATAATGAGGAAATAAGGCTTGGCAAATATAACCCTCACAGGACATATAGAAAACAAAATTGGCATATGAAAACAGTGACTAATCAACCCAGTGTGCTTGCTTAAATAAATGGTAAAACAGGGAATGGAAAAGATAATAAAAAGACAATCGTTGTTAAGAGCTATAGCAGGGGTTCTCAACCAGTGGGTAATTCCCAACTTAGGGACAATTTCAGAGTTTCAGGGGCTGGGGACTTTGGGAGCCACAGATTGGTAGACACAAAATGTTAAATTTAGAACACAAAGCAGTAAAATCCGCAATGTGTATCGGTCCGTGCAAATGAGAGGTCTCGCTGGGTTTTCTTTCCGTTCGCTCTTGTCTTTATTTGCTACAACAAAAATAATCCCTGTAAATATATACGTACTAATAGGGGAAAATAATGACGATTTTCAATAATATGTGCGTATTATTTGGAATGCACCTTTTGAGTCGGACAAATGCGGGAATGATATCCTGACATGATGAAAAGGGTGCATTGGGCAAAATAGGTTGATAACCACTGAGCTACATGGTTGAATCATCCCCATTCCCTTCGTATTCCATTGGTAAGGAGGAAGTTCTACTCAAATAGCTACTTTGCGGAACAGACTCCTGAGGGTATTCTTCCCCGATCAATGAACCACTTCACGTCTAGGGTCAACTATTAACTATTTTACATATACTTATAAGACATTTTTTAAACGTTTATACGTTCTTTTTATAGATACAAATATTTAAGTAAATGCTCTGTTTATAATAAACAGTATTAACAATATTTACCGGCCTGAATGTCCGACAGGAATCGAATCTGTATCCTATACGGAACCGTCATATAGCCTGACGTGCCTTAACCGATTGGGCCACAGAGGAGCGTCGATTTTACTGTTTTTAATCACAATTCTCCATGATTTTCTCTCATTCATTTATATCTGCTCAATGCGTATCCAAATGTAAACAAATGACGTAAACATAAACAAAAACAAAATGTCTTAAATAATTGTCCATTTCGTAATATATACTTATAATATGAACTTCTTACTTCCCCACCTTACACACTAACAACAACTTCATTCAGTAACAAACTAGTTTGAGCGGCTCTTGTATTTGACGAACAACAGTATAAAAAAATCAGTGAAAACCTTTTTATGCTAAGAAATATCTCGCTCTAAAAATGTTTATTATATCTCATTTCAAAATTCCAACAAAATTCTAGTTTTTGGAACAGATTCCCGAGAATATGCTCACTACAATCTTAACCTCTTTAAGCTTTGAGTAAACCATTATGTAGTTTGAGCAAACTCATTAAGTAACTCTTTACCTTGAGTGGCTCTTAGGCCTTGTATTGGGTGGAAAACTGTAACAAAAAATCTACAAAGCTACAAAGTATAGGAGATTGAAATGCCATGATCGTCCATGTCCTGAAGTGCCAGCTCACACAGAAAAAGATGTTCGTCTGCCTTAGAGGAGAATCTATTAGTGCAGGGAAGATCAAGTAGCGCCAGTTTTCTAAATAGAGGAAAATGCTTGCTGAAATGAAACTCGAAATCCTGTTATTGTAAGAATCCCACCTCCAAATAAAAAAAAATGCCTTTTTTTATGGATTATTTTAATACATTTTCTTACATGTAAAAATACATTTTAGTTTCTAGCAAAGGCTTCTCGTGGGCTTCTATACCCATTATCAATAATGACAAATATCGGTCAATTAATGCTAACAGAATCTACCACGACCATGTCTTTTCAAGACGGATGTTATCAAGTTAGATTATAAGATATCCTTAAGATGTAAATATAAATTAATTATCCGTTTTTAATTTTAGTTTCTAGATATTAATGCCGAGTTATTTGAAATTCAGATTCCAGCTTCTGAGAACATGAAAACAAGAAAATAATGAGAACTCGACTCTCCCTGTCTTCTTTCCTATGTTAGAAAACATTTTACTCCTAGAATCGTGTGTTATAAACATCTTTGTCTTCGACCTCATGCACTTAAAAAAAAATGTATTTTTTTACGTTTTCTTTTTTCTTTAGTTTTATGTCTTCTTTGAAACATTTCTTTCTATCTGAATGATTTATTCTTTATTTATCATTTTGTCTCTTTTCAGATTCAACCTTTCCTTAAGTTTCTCCGGAAAATGTCAATTAAATGATTTCAACTTTATTCAAATCAGATTAGGGGGCCGTAAACGCGGTCCACAAAATCGAACAGACGAAGAAAAACAAAAAATAATTGTTTTACGCATTTTGTTCACTTGATAGTTCGGCCCTAACTGGGTGCTCTATACTTTCGGCCTTGAGCCACGTGTAATCTACGCTTAGAAAGTAACCATTCTGTTCGCTTGATAAATAGATTTCTGGATTAAAAAAATTCTTTCTGGAACTTATTTCTTATTGATATTTACGAAGCTAAGTTGATATTTCATCGGAGCTTACATAAAAACACTGTACAATCAAAAGAAAAAAAGCAAAACCACATTACTTGAACACTTCTAATTGTGACAAGAACAAGAACGGATGGCACATGTAACAAAAAGAGGAAATAATGACATAATCAAACTGTTAACCTTCCACAACACTAAAAACAAAGGGTTAGGAAGAAAACTGCCACCAATATTAGAAAGAGCTATAAAAATTATTGCACTTAAGAAATGCATTTTTCTGAAAAAATTCTTTTAATAAATATTTTGAATAAATTTTAACCGGCATTAACACTTACTTTTTGGTCAATAAATTCCGCATGATTCTTGTATGGAAACAGAGAATTTACCATTACCATTACAAGTATGTCGGTCTGCCAATAGAAGAAATAAGGAAAATCAACGTTTGGTAGATTGAGTTCCTCTAATCGGGGAGTGTCTGTATTCCTTTAAAATTAGCTCTAAAATCTTGGTTTTAATTCAGCTGAGATACCAGTCACTGATGTCGGGAGAAAGGATTCAAATAGCTCAGGCACAAAGCAAGTACAATTTTCCTGAGTTAATAATTTGTTGTTCAGAACCAGAGGAAACGTTTCCCTTATATGAAACGCCATCTGACCAGAAGTGGATCTTGTTGCCATATCTTGACTGGAGGTGATCAAAACTCTCTTTTCAAACTTAATAAAGTTTAAAATCGTATACACAGTCTCATGAGTGGGGACACATTTTCCAAACTGCAGGCTCTTTCCCACAGGCACAACATAGCAAGCCTATAGCTAATTTTTTGCTATTGCCATGGCAAATGTTCAGATGAGCTCCATTCTTTAGTTTCATCGGTTCAAATCATAAAACATGGACAAGCCATGCCCTTTGCACGCAATCGGATCAGCCTCATTCAATTCAGACAGATTTTCACCAAGTGCTGTCACTTTGTTGAACAGACTTCTGCGTGGGTGCTTCCCTCAAAACTTCTAATACGACCTCTTCAAGTCAAGGGGTCAATCATTTTCCCCTTACCCTCATATTCTTCTCTGCCTACAAGACTCTCTTCCATTTATATCACCCACCTCATTCATCTGTACCATTTCAAGAGTAATTCTCTGTCTTGAGTGACTCCCGTGCCTTGTACTGAGTCAAATTTAGTAAAAGGTTCCTAACGTATCGTTGATTTTTAGCATTTTAACTATTCTTATTTTTATCTCTCATCATCAGAATTTTATGTTCAGAGTCACCTTCGCCTATTTTTTCAGTCCTTTGACACCATTCTCCTCCTACTGTTGAACATGCCTGTTATGATCATCATTGTCAAAATTTCTTTTTCTGTTCATGTTAACTATCGCTATATATATAGTGATTTTCCAAGCCAAGCCAGCACAATTTAGTGTGGGATATCCGAGCCCGTAGGCTCGGACAAAAATTCCCCGTAGACCCAGTATAAAACGGGGTCGGGTAGCTGTTTCCCGAGACGAGACTCTGCTCTTCGACATGGCCTCATCTCGGGATCCTCTCTGCTCGGAGACAGAGAGTTTGATCAGCACAGCTGGAGACGAATCTCCAACTGCAGACCAACATACAGTATTTACTACTGTAAAAACGGTCGTCTCAGGTCTAGTAAGGACTTCAACGCTGTCCAAATCGCCGACTGCAGACCAAACATACAGTATTTACGACTGTATTTATGTGAATGCGGACATACCCATTATCGTCTGTAGTTATACTACAACACTGTTGATGGCGATAATGCGTGAAACGGCCACCAGTAAAAGAATAAATGTCGGGAGCAGGACAAATATGGAAGAGGATAAATATTAATTGTGGCACAAGAACGAAAGTATGGAGCACTCAGTGAGGATCGAACTCACTAGTCAGTCGTAATTTTTCTAGCGAGACAAGCTTGCTAACCAAATGCCCCTATCGCTATATATATACATCTATCAACATCATCGTCGTAAGCTTTTTTCCTTTGATTTTTTCTCCTACTATTCCCATTCTACGTCTCACTATCAAAAAGACCCAATGATCGCTATTTTCACCCTATTCTGTTTCCGAACTGTTAAGGTGTAGAACTATAGAAAGATAACACGGACTCGGATATAAGGTTAAATAGTATATTCTCGGAAACGTAGTACAAAGGTAAATGTGGACTGGAGAGTACTTTCTCTCACTGGTGACCTGACTCACTCATTCACGCTCTCGGTGTCTCTACTTGGTGACTCTCACTCGATGATTTCCTCTACTCAGTGTTGGTAACAATATTATATAGGCATGGAAGATTCCATTTGTAGATAGGTCCCCACAACACGAACTGTTCTCACTACTCCTTTACGACGTCTCTTTCTCTGTTTATCTTTATCCTCTTCCATATTTGTCCTGCTCCCCACGTTTCTTCTCTTACTGGTGATCCTTGCACGCATTATCGCCATCAACACTGTTGTAGTATAACTACAGACGATAATGGCTATGTCCGCATTCACATAAATACAGTAGTAAATACTGTATGTTTGGTCTGCAGTCGGCGATTTGGACAGCGTTGAAGTCCTTACTAGACCTGAGACGACCGTTTTTACAGTAGTAAATACTGTATGTTGGTCTGCAGTTGGAGATTCGTCTCCAGCTGTACTGGTCAAACACGCTGTCTCCAAGCAGAGAGGATCCCGAGACGAGGCTATGTCGAAGGGCAGAGTCTCGTCTCGGAAACAGCTACCTGACCCCGGTTTATACGGGGTATACGGGGAATTTTTGTCCGAGCCTACGGGCTCGGATAGCTCATATTAAATTCGTCCTTGCGCCACACCTGACAGCGTAGGACGGTTGGTAGATATTCTGCAGTTGGAGATTCGTCTCTAGCTATGCTGGTCAAACACTCTGTCACCGGGCAGAGAGTATCCCCAGACGAGGCTCTGTCAAAGGGCAGAGTCTCGTCTCGGGGAAACAGCTACCCGACCCCGTTTTATACGGGATCTACGGTGAATTTTTCGCCGAGCGGATAGCCCACATTAAACTCGGCTTTGCGCCACATCTGACCGCGGAGGACGGTTGGTAGATATCTTGAAGTTGGAGATTCATTGTGGAATTCACTTGACTTACTTCTAGCAGTCGCCTACTTCTTATGTGTTGTTCGTGCCCTTAGTATCATTGTTCATTACTGACCTTCGTGTGATTATTCTATTCAGTAACCTTCCCTAAGTTACAATAAATCCCATCACTTCTTTCTTATTCCCAGTTTCGTCTTTTTACTCTTCCTTATCATTATCATTATTCTCATTCTGTTTTTTTTCTACAACAGAGAAAGCCAGATAATCACTAATTTCTTCTTTTTCTCTACTGCTTTTTACTTCTTTTTCCTTTCTTTCTACCCATATTTTCATTTTTCGTTTTAAGTTTTACACTTCTCTCTTCTTTCTTTTCTTTTCTTTTTTAATTTTCCCCTCTATTTAAATTTATGTACTTCATCCTCAATCTCTTTTCTTTCTACCCAGAGACCATCTGCCTTTCTTCGTTTCCACCGTTTATTTTGCTACTTCTGCCTCTAATCATCATAATTTTAAGAAAATCATCATCAAAAATGTAATGGTTTCCTTTTGTTACACATTTTCCTTTTCTTTTCTTTATCAGACATCAACACATTCTCTCTTTTTCCTTCCATTTTTAACTTTTTGTTTTTCTTTTTTTTTTAAATAAGAAGAAAAAAAAAATAACAGCATTTCTACAATTCTATTTTTTTCAGGAACCATGAAATACCTGTCAAAAACAATCGAACACACTATAAAACATTAAACGAATAGATTGTGCAATCTTTCCGTTGATTGACTCGGTCGTAACATCTTTCCACTCGACCGGATCGTTGCAATTGGGCTGCCGGCTTTCACTTCCATTTAGCGCAATCAAGCTCACATTGATAGAACAACCAAAAAAAAGAAGATGCTTTCATTGTAACCACTTGCGATTTAATTCATAAATTAATATTTCAAATGTTAACAACATTTTTTTTTATCGTTTGTAACGGCATAGGACGCCTAGTTGCCTTATTCATGTTCTGAAGATTTTACAAGAATGAAATCAGAGCTCTGGGGAGCTAATGATCTCTTTCCAGGATTAAAAAATCAAACAGAAAACAACAACAAAAAGGCTCATTTATCTCTTTTGCCTGATTTCTTTTGCTTCTTCAGTATTATTTGCCTTAACATTACAGAACTCTAGCTGAGACCAAGGGCATTTTATTTGCTCATCAATCACTTATTGATACAATCAGATTTTTTTCGATTATGACACTATATTTAAATATATTATTTAAGCAATTAAAAATATTCTTGAAATAAGCATATCATCAATTGGCCAACATCTCATTGATGATCCGGTTTTTGGTAACATATTTTGGTTCAAAATTGTCCATGATCCTTGAAATTGTTTTTTTTTTCTAGACACTGACGGTCTCTTTGGGAATAAAAATGGTTTCTCTATTCGATAAAAATATACCTGTTAATATTTAAATTGAAGAATTATTTATTTTTATTTTTATACAGTGTAACCCGGATATAAGAGAGTTGTCGGGACCGGATAAGAAGTCTCTTATATCCGGGTTTCTCTTATACCCAGGTTTGGTCTATTTTGTTTAGGTAAGTATGGGCTCTAATTCGGGACCAGAGAAAATCTCTCTTATATCCGGGTTTCTCTTATATCCGGGTTACACTGTAATGAGATGAAAAGATAAAGATTACTTTTTAGAACGTTTTATATCGCTTTTTTTTTGGTAATATCGTTTTATTGCGTAATCTTTTAAATTTATCAACAATCCTCTTTGATAAAAGTTGATAGAAAAACTGGCCACATCAGAGGAATTACATCAGTTTTTCTTTTTTTCTTCTGACAGTAAATTTCAACATGTCTGATTCTTCACGCTATGCTTCTTATGTAATTCTTTTCGTGTTTTTTGTTGTTGTTCAGAAAAGATTTAAATAAATATTCTAAAAAAAAAAAATTGTGAGAATAGAGAAGAAAATTTATCTCAGTAAAAGTATTTCTATAAATCCTAGTGTAAAATTCGAAATGAAATCCTTTAATTGTTAACGAAGTTTCCTCTGAAGTCATACAAGTGCTATATAAGGCTTAGAGACAAACAACCTATGAATAAACTTTGTAGATTAGATTCATGATGTACTCAGATTTATTTCCAAAATCAAAAGTTCTCCATTTGTCCGTTACGTTTACTTTTTTTTTCCTTTTTTTAAACTATATTCTCCAGAAACAGTTTTGTCCGTTTATTTTTCTCAGCCTTTATGCATTTGCAATTCAAAGCTTGCATTTCCCTTTTCGGAAACATAACAAACATTCTCCAATGTATACAATAAGCAACCAAATTTCTTTGGCAGATACAAATACGAATAAAAAGTTGCCTTTGCGTATGTGAGCGAAAAAGACAGCGGGAGTGTATGTGTGGGTTTGTTTATCGTCTCAAGTGCTTGGGATAGCGTTCATGTAGTGTTCGATATATTTTTTTTCCAGAGTTGCAGTTGTAGTAATGAGTATTAATATCTATCTGAGAAGATGTCAAAAAAAGAAAGAAAGAAAAGAAATGCTCTAACTGACGTCAAAATAGACATTTTCGCACATGCGCACACGCAGTTCAGTTTGAAAAAAAATGTAAAGTAAAACGAAAGAACCACAAAAAAAGGAAGATACGAAAAAGAAATATATAAGCAAAATGAACAAGGTAAGGATAATATATATTTTAAACAATTAAGATTTTAGTTGTACCTGAATGTAACTTATAGGGCGAGAGAATTTCTTAAAAGTTTAATTTCTCAATTCTCTATGCGATAATTTCTGGGAGGATGACGACAAGCTAGTAAATTTATCATTCAATACATGATTTACAATTGTAAAGTAAAGTCTACCTAATCATTTTAGAAATATTTTATAGCACCACATATTAAAAATAGTAGAACTGAAGCAAGCATAAAAAGAGAAAGAAATAAAAATTAAACGGGGGAGATTAAAAGAGAGAAAAAGTGAAATGAAGAGTAAATTAATGGCCATAAAATTGATAGGAAGAAAAAGAATTTCTTTCTTGCAGAACATGTTATGCCGACTCTTGAAGAATTTAATACAATAATAAATCCTCCCAAGTTGGTCAGCATCGAACAAACAAAAACATGATGTTAGATAACAGCTTCAAAAGTATGGTTGGTCCAGGGAGATGAACATGACACACACACACACACACACACATATATATATATATATATATATATATATATATATATATATATATATATATATATATATATATATATATATATATAAAAAAATAATAATAATAATATGAAATGGACAAAGTCCGACAATTATTTTAAGACATTTTGTTGTTAAAAAAAAACAACATTCATCGGCCTGAATGTCCGAGAAACTTTCATAGAAAATATTCGTCCTCCGACAGGATTCGAACCTTTATCCTATACTAAACCGTCACATAACCTTAAGCGAAGCGTCCGGTTTGTAAGGTCGATTTTACTATGTTTGTTTGAACTACAATCTTCCATGATTCTCTCGCGTGCATTCATTATTTTAAGACATTTTATGTTTATACATTCTTTTTATAATAATTGTCGGACTTATAATAAAATATATATTCTATAAACAGTACAATCATTCTTGTCTGGATTCTCAGGGGTGAGAAATTGCGAAACTCTGAGTCAACCTCCAATAAGCATTGTGAACTTAAATTACTTCTTATATAATCATTATTAGTCGTTTTAACTTTAAAAAATTCTCTTCGCCTTGACATAAATTTGTATTTATCGAATTTACCCCAAGCAAGGCAATAAAGCCCCGAAGACACAACGGGTTAACGGGTGTAAAATAATTAGAAAACAGAAACATTATCAAAGAACAAGAACAATAGTAGATTAACCAAGAAGACAGGCGATAACAGTGGACATTGCATTTAAAGTTATTCGGAAAGCATGGAGTCGGAATAGAGTTCCCCAAACAAAAAAGTGCGAGAAAAGAAACTGTTACATTTACCCAATCCAACTGTAAATTGATGAGACCTCATTGCCAATCTAGTACTGCGCTTAAATTCATTAAGTCTAAGTATCATAGCGAAGAGCTCATCCGAACAATTACTATGAAAATATTTATAGAAGTATCACAGGGAATTAGTCTACGGCGGTGGGAAAGTGACTGAATCCGAGACGCCAGGTCAAGACCAATAATATTACTGATTCTTCTTTGGACTTCACCATATGTGGCAGCAATATTCTAAGCATGGGCGACTTATAGACATGTAAGATAGATTCTAGAAAGAAAAATTATCTAGCAAGAGACAGCTGATTTAACAATGGATTCAATATAGTCTTTTCACTTCCTGTCAGCAAAGAATGTTAGCCCGAGAAGGTGCAACGAGTCACTCTCCTGGTGGTTAGCATTAGCCATGATGATGGAAAGCAGGAAGGGGTCTGTTTGATGACTAACAGAGAGCGGCTTTGTTTAAGGGACGTTAAAATTAACACGCCATTCTTTGCCTTAGGTAACAACGGACTGTAGGTCATTTTTGAGATCAGCCGCTAATTTGACCTTATCGAACTGGTCAGACTTAGTATCAAGAGAGAGGAGTAAATAGTTGTGTCATCAGCATAGATATCGAGCTGAGAGCTGATGTCATCAGGAAGGTCGTTAATGAAAATTAAAAACAAAATAGGACCAAAGATAGAGTCATGGGAAACACCTAGATTAGTACAAGAGGATCTAGATGAATGGCCGTCTAGGACAACTTTCATATCACCATTTGATAAGAAAGAATCAGTTCAAAAATTTCTCCGGCGACGCCATGACTTATAAAGACTACCGGTATGCTAAACCGTGTCGAATGCTTTCATGATGTCCAAAGCAACTGCCCAAGCTTTACTATTATTATCTAGTGCGTGATGGTCTCTTTCCGCAATAATCGTTAATACATCGGCAGTTGATCTAGAGAAACAATGCCATATTGCTTGTCTGAAAGAAGGTCGTAACTTGTGAGCTGCATTAAGGCCTCTATCAATAGGTGATATTACTATTACTATTTTATCACTCACACACAAAAACACACACACATATAGGGTGTATCAATAATACATTTAGAAATTAGGGGGTGCAGGTTTCTCACAGCAAAACAGGAACAAAAGTCGATATAAACACATTTCCGCAAATCCTTCGCTTTTGAGATATTAAGTTTAATTTTTACGGTACATTCCAAGGTACAATTCTAAAACACTTTTACAAATTTTAGGGCCGTTTTCCTGACACCAAAACAGAGTACAGTGTCCATATAGACATATGTTCAAAAGGTATATCAACACACCAACTCATAACAAATTTTCAAAATGTCCTTCGCTTGCTTCTACACACGCATGCATACATCTGATCGTTGACTGGCAGACGCTTTCGAATATTCCCACGTGGTGTCGAATGGTTTCGCAGGCCCCCGTGACACGTTGATGAAGCGTATCTGCTTTATTAACGTCTGCTGCATAAACCAAATGTTTTAGGTGCCCACATACCACCAGATAAATATCCGAAGATTTAAGGACAGTGAAATCTGCATGGCATGGAACCGATCCTCCCCGACATATTTATCTTTCATGGTAGATGTCAATCAATGCATCCTGATCAATATGGGTAAAATGTGCAGGAGCCTCATCATGCATGAACTACATGCGTCTTCGTATAAGCTGGGGTACATCCTCTAGCAGGGCTGGGGGTGTGTTCCAAATAAAGTCCCTGTAAGACGTGCTGGGAGAACGTATGGATCTACCAGAGAGTCACCTACAATTCCAGCCCACACATTAATTGTAGACTTAAGCTGATGTCTAGCCTATATTGTACTATACGGATTCTGATCTGCCCACAAATGTTGGTTGTGTAAATTTGTTACTTCATCTCTTCCATATGTTGCCTCATTTGTAAACAAGACTGAAGAGACAAGCAAGGAATCGGCATTTTGTGCAATAAGCCATCGGAAAAAAAGGAAGTTCTCTTGTAGTGAGTCATTAGAGGGCGAAAGACCCTGCGCACGTTGCAAATGATACAGATACGGCAGCTGCTCTTGAATTATCCTCCATGCGATATTATGAGATGTACGATATGCTAGGTCCACTTGGCGTGTGCTGATATCTTGCGAGTCTCCGACAGGCTGTAGAATGTAATCTCCTCGGTCTTCCTCGATCCATAGTTTGTGGTGCCACTGATCATGTCTCAGCAACGTGACAATAAACAGCAGCAAAGGTTGGATGACTCGAATGCTTTCAGTTTGGAAACGCAATCTGATACAGCCCTGTGGCCTAGCGTCCATTACCATTCGCGCGGACGTATGTAAAAATCATATATGCCTGCTCCCAATATGAATATCCTGGTATTGTTAAACAAAACACTTCTCAGTTACGTCACTACTACACACGTTAAACGTTGAAGTCAGACTAGCTACAATTGTACACGAATGACAAATATAACCCAGTCAAATGGCAACATTGCGCCGCTTTCCGTAAACTTTCTTTAAACTCAGTAACTCAAAAACGAAGGATTTGCGGACATATGTTGATATGGAACCCGTCCCCAAAGTTTGTACGTAAAACTTGGAGGATTTTCACAGCACGCATGTGCGAAACGAAAGTAGTACAAGATAGTTGCTGCAATATTTTTGTGAGTCCACAAAGAAACTAAATTAGGTTAGAATAAATAAATAAGTAATTTTTCCTGGGGAAATTTTGGTTCATTCAGCCAGTTATTCAGTTACGAAGCATGCGCAATACACACTTGGGCAATCATGTCTATTTCGATTCATGACTGACTAGACAGAAGATATTCCCGCAGTAGGTTGGCGTTTCTTTCTGCTTGCCTGCCAACCAAGGTTATAGAACCCAATCTGTTCCGCTATTCAATCCATAGTAGGCGAGAAAAGAGATCGATTCATACCATTCCCAAGAGTATTTGCATGTAAGTGAATACAACGAACTCGGCTAGAATTCGAACTCGGCTCTCCGACTTCTCATCCCAAGTCGTGAATAAATCTAACAAATGATACTGTTACGCAAAAAGCAAAACAGTCTGTAATAAATCCCTCATAAGAAGATGCTCCTGCGGTTAGTCATATTTTCGGGTAAACGTATAATGGCATATCAATTCCTAAGTCTCATTTAATGCCGAAATCTAATTTTTTTGAAATCTATGAAGTAATTTCACAATCTTACTATAAATTGGTATTCTTGGCCATTTTACTATAAATATTTATTTTTAGTCATTTTACTATAAATATGTATTGTTGCTACTGTTTTATATAAAATCTATTGCTGGTATTTTTTACTATAAAAATGTACTTTTTATATCGTTTAGTTTTTATTTGGGGGTTCACTATTTCAGAGGCCTTGTTGCTGGATATTGCCTTCATAGCTGGAACCCACAACAAGCGAGCAAAGATGCACCCCAATCCTGGGGTCAAGAATATTAGTGGATCTAATGGCCCAACACACATATCACTGCAATTAAGAGGTGGTTCCATTCTCCTAAAAACCTTCAATCGCCTGATCAGAGGCCTTGTTGCTGGATATTGTTCATCTTCATACCCAGGACTTAACCTACCAATGTGTTTCGGCTTGGGAATACCAGATGCTTTATGGATGTGCAGGTGGTGTAACACACCTGAAATTTTTTTTTAAATTCAAGTCGTGAATATTCGTTTTCGTGCAATCTATACATATTCATGTGAATTTCAGTTTATAATATGTGTTTTATTAGAAAATTTTACAATAATTTATTTTGTGCTGTGTGATTTTGTTATGTAACTCGAGTGTTGATCATAATATCGCAAATGAATATAATTAGTAGTATATATATCGGTATTTATTTTATAATTTCAGATATATCAACATTGCCATGGGTCATACGAAAGATATAACATCAAAAGACGAAGTAAAGATGTTGCAAAGTTATACAGTTGAACGGAGAAGGCAGATCAATAAAAACACATAAATCTAAAGTATTTATATTCAGACTATTGTCCTCATCTTTGTTGTTTTTACCACAACGTTTCGGCTGTTGTACCATTCGGCTTTCTCGTGTGCACATCGATCTGGGTAACTTACAGGGAATTTCTGAAACATTTATTTAATCTCTGAAACATTTATTTAATCTATCCACAACTCATGTCTAGGGATGTCGTCTAGTTCTCATTTTTATTCTGTTCAGTTATTTGCTCGCCCAGTTAGGGTGATTGTAAGTACACACTGCCTGACGCAGGGTTGAACTCACAATCACTAAAATTAAAACTGGGGGAACATCGAAAACCAGCAGGGAGAGGTGAGACAATGAAATCGGGCATGACTGATCATGTATGAAGGGAAGGAAGTGGTCATCCTTTCCTGTGGAATGAAGTGAAAATACTGGACAATAAAGAACACTCGGGAGCTTTACGTCTGAAAGAATTAGCGCATATGCTAGGCTATGAGAACCTCCTTAGTCGGCCTAGCGTAGGGGCGTAAAGGTTAATAATTTGTATGTAACTGAGATATTGATACAAATTATTAACCCTTACGCCCCCTTTTTTTTAAATAATTGCTCTAGCCGTTACCATAGTAATTTTAATTTTAATAATGAATATGCTTATAAAACGCGTAAATTTCAGGAATTAGTTATTCCAAAAAAAATTTCGCTTGAAGATGGAACAGAGATTGGTATTTTAATTCAATTTAATTCAAATAATTATAGTGAAGTTTTCGGCTCTTGTTTTGAAACATGAGAACTCTTATGTAGCGATGGAATCATATTTTTAAATAAATAATTATATTTATGCTCTACTTTTGTATCGAGCACTGTTTTTTTTTAAAAATAATAACAAAAATACTAAAGAACTTTGGATTATTTACCTAACGAGATCTTTCCTATTTTCTATATATTTACACACACACACACACACACACACACACACACACACACACACACATATATATATATATTCAATATAACTTTGTATTTTTAAGTATAACTTTATATTTTTAAATATAACTTGTTTTTTTTTTAGATATAACTTATTTTTAAATAACTTATTTATTTCATTTTATTTCATTTTATTTCATCATATTTTTATTTTTAAATATATAATTAATTTTATCTTATATTTTTATTTTTCATATATTTTTATTTTTAAATATATCCTATATATATATTAAATATAGCTTATTTTTAACACCCATAACAATAATAATTCAGAAGCAGGCATATTTAAAATAACTTGCCAAAACTTTCTCTCACAATAAATTGGGGAAACATACAGAAATTATAAAAAAACAAAAACGTATCTATGAACACATAAGGGGGTCTTATATATAACAATTTATCAAATGCACTAGTTCTACATAGAAATAAATTCAACCAAACTTTTGACCTAAAAATACCACACTTATCAAAAGAGAAGGCAATCTCACTCTCTCTCTCTCTCTCTCTCTCTCTCTCTCTTTTAAGAAAGAAATCTCCTCATTTGTTTACACTCTTCATATTTGATGTAAATTTTCCTTTCGAGGAAATGCTGTAAAGATCTGAAAATGTAACTTTTAAAGGAATAAGTTCAGTATTAGACTGGATGGTTTAGCTCTTCCATATTCAAAGACCAAATGTTTTTTTTTTTTTCGTTCATTCAGAAACATCTGATCTACATACAAGAATAAAACCTCTTCCCAATTAATCAATGAATTTCGCATTTTCAGCAAAAAATTGTGAAGTGATTCCAGTTGACAATATCTCTTAGAACTGATAATAATTAAGCCATTTATTAAGGAAGCCCAACCAGAAGGGTATGGTCTTCGTCAGCTCCGGGCACTAGGCCCTATAATATATCCTATGAAAATTTTGTGCCAAAAGGTGAAGCACGTGCCATGGAAATAATTTATTTTCTTTATATATATATATATATATATATATATATATATATATAAATATCGGGAAAATATAGTTTTAAGGTATGCTATAATTATAGGCTGAGGTGCTCAATATCAGAGAGAGAGAGAGCGTATATATATATATATATATATATATATGTGTGTGGGGGGAGGGTGTGTAATGGGTTAAATTCAGGCCGTTAAATGCAATTAACACTGTTTAATTGAAAACAGAGCATTTACTCAAATAAGTTGTTTCCATAAAGTTAACGTATAAACAGAATATATATATATATATATATATATATATATATATATATATATATATATATATACACACATATATATATACAGACTTCTTGCGTCGTAACAATTGATTCTTTCATTGAATACGATTATAGCAGACCCACTTTTTATCACTTGTGTTTAGCCCTTCCAGAAATGCTTAAGTAGCGTGACTTACTACTGGCAGATCATCACCGATTAAGCCAAAATCCGGTCAGTTTATGTGAAAATTATTGGCAAAATTGCGACACTTTACCGAGTTCTTGAAGGTTGGTTATGATTGTTTTATACTGTAGGCTGTATTGAACTGTTGTGCCAGTTCTGGTGCTGTCAGCTGGCGATTTTCTACATTTACGACTTGGGAGAAAATGAAAGAATATTTGGGGGTAAGGTTACACGATCGAAACTAGGTAAACCGTCACTAGGATTTTCTGACACTTAAGACTTCATTTCCACCGGCAAAGTAAATATTCGTTGTCATGTTTGAATCTGATGCACGCTTTGTGAACACGTACAAAAGGCAGTGTCTGAAATGGCGCTGATATGAACTCATTTTTAAGGATCACATCAATGAGGAAGAGATTCAACTTGACATTAGATATTTCTGAAAGAGACAGGAAAGATCTGAACACTTAATTATAAGGATATTTATGCCTTGTTTACTCAAACAACTTTAGAGATATTATATAGGCAGGGAGAGAGATAGAGAGTGAGAGAGAGGGGGACAGGGAGAGAAAAGAGAAAGTAAGTGTGGACATAACACGTCATGGAGACTCTATCACAACTCCAGCAAATTTGGTTTGAACGTCGCCTTGGGAGCGAAATTGGCAATTACCATACATTGTTGATTCCTATGTCGACAACGGTATGTCCCTAAAAGCTATATATATATATATATATATATATCCATTTTCTTTCACCCCCTAGTAGCCCCTCCATTTTTAGAGTGGCATTATCGCATTGCGTGCGGTGAATATATATATATATATATATATATATATATATATATATATATATATATATATATATAATTTTTGGCAGCAATCCTTTATTCATACATGTTTCATTAAAGATGACAGAAAAGGTACTGCGATTTAGACTTTTATTTAAGTTTTCTTGTGTTCAAACAAGTGTTTTTTTCCTGGACACAGTGTGTGTAGAAACCGACCAAATGTTCTGTAATTCCTAGCACTTTCGGATATACTTTTAGCCATTATCAAGGATAATTTTATTTTTCAATTTTAATATATATATATATATATATATATATATATATATATATATAGGGTATCCCCAAAAATGTACCCACTTTTTGACTTCCTATACCTTCATGGATTTTTTTCTTTTATTCAGATGCATGCATTTAATTAATTTTTTTTTATTTTACTTAAATATTTGATCTTACCTGTAATTCAATAAACGTTAATCTTTCTTAATTTTAATGAATAAAGACAAAAGGAAAGAAAACTTAAGATAAGTTTTCCTTTTGTTTTTATTCATATTGTCCTTTACAGACATACACTCCCCGAAAATTATATATATATATATATATATATATATATATATATATATATATATATATATATATAGGGAGAGATAGAGAGGGGAGTGAAAGAGAGAGATAGAAAGAAGGAAAATGACCCTGTGGTAGGCTGATTCAAGATTTCAGTATTGTGTCTGTCTGTCTCTGACCGAAGGCAATATTAGTATTTCTGACTGAGAATCTTTAGACAAGAAAAAGATCGAGTGGAAAGAGTCTTCGCTGGCGTCAAATTGGCTGAAGAGTCTCGAATTTCTCACACTGAAGTAAAGAGGTCAGATCAAGAAAAGTCGGACTGAAACATGCGAGAATTGTGCCAGGGTATGTCTCTCTAAGACCCAGACACCAAAGTCGTATCGCATACATTACACCCCGAAATGTAATTATAACGGAAGTTTTTGTCACGACATCGATATACCAAACTTGCCACATGATTTTAATTAATTTGATGAAAGTGCATGTTAACAAAATCAAGTCCAAAAATACGCTCATTAGGAATGGCGAGTACACATATAGGTTGTGTCATAAAGTGTTCAGGTCGTTAGTCGGTTTGAAAAGCCATAGACGATCCCATGCTCAAAGGAGAATTCGACAACATGGAATATGTAATAAAAACTAAAGAACATTAACTAGTTTTAGAGAATACTAGCAGTAGAACCCGGCATTACCCGGGGATATAACAGTAAGAGATAGATCAAGTATCCACCATCATAAAGACTGAAAAATAAAATTGACAAAGATTATTGTTTAAGGTTGACGGACACGCATGTCTTAATTATTTTATTTATTTTTTTTTTACGAATTGGTCAAACCCAAACTCAAACAAAAACATTGTTTTCAATCGTTATGAGTCTCCCGATTAAATAGAATAATTTTATAAACAATTGTCTTGTAAATGGAATTTTAAAGCATTCTGAATGTAAAAAATAAAGAAAAAAAGTGTGCAAGACAAAAAAGAAACACTACATGCCAAAAAAAAAAGTGAAGTTTTGTTGAAATCGGTTGAAAAATGTAGGTAGCCTTTCTGTAATCTTTTAGTTTTACAATTTATGATTTTTACTTATTGAATACAGTAAAAAAAAATTGCATATTTTGCTTGTGGTGATTCATAATTAGAATTCTGATTTGAATATATTTTCCACTCGTTGTTTCTAATACAAAAAATATTAACTTTATTTGGGTTTATTAATTATGATCTAACAAATCTTATTCATCTAGTAGCCTTTCTGTAATAATAATCTTTTACAATTTATGATTTTACTTATTGAATACAGTAAAAAAATTGGACACCATGTGTATTTAAAGTAGTTTCCCGTTCCGGTTATTATTTTTAGTTAGGACTTGTTTATGTTTAGATTTCATTATCTTTCCCTAAAGATAAAGAATTTATTCCGATGTTTGTGTTCGTACAATCAGTGGAGATCGTTAGATTATTGTTTAAGGTTGACGGACACGCATGTCTTAAGTAGTTTTTATTTTTTTTATTTTTTACGAATTGGTCAAACCCAGATTCAAACAAAAACATTGTTTTCAATCGTTATGAGTCTCCCGATTGAATAGAATTTTATTATAAATAATTGTCTTGTAAATGGAATTTTTAAAGTATTCTGAATGTTAAAAATAAAGAAAAAAGTGTGCAAGAGAAAAGAAACATTACCTGCAAAAAAAAAAAAAAAAAAAAAAAAAAAGTTAAGTTTTGTTTTATCGGCTGAAAAATATAGGAAATCCGCTCCCATATTTAAAGGAACCCACACCCACAAACAACCCGATGTGAGTTGTCCCCCTTCCATTTTCACGATGTCTCTTAATCGTGTTTTCAAATTGATTTTGTGCAAAAACAATTATATTTTTCCCATGTTTGGCGCTGTTAGAACCACCACAAGGTAATTTTATGTAGTCCTGTGAAGTTTTGTTGAAATCGGTTGAAAAATGTAGGAAATCCGATCCAATATATAAACGTTACACACACACACACACACACACACACACACACACACACACACACACACACACACACACACACACAATCTGTGTTTTTTATAATAAGTAAGATATAATCGCATAAACATAAATGACGATCCTCCTTGCGCATTCAATGGACAATTTATATATATATATATAATGGAAACATTACTAATAAAAAAAACAACACTTAATAATATCAACTATGAACATGGACACGATATTTTGACCGTGTTTTGAAAAATGAAAACATTTTAGAAAACATACATGCAACAAACTATTTCTTATTTAACATTTAAAATATTTAATCCTTAAAAATGGCTAAATGTAGAGCCGAAAGCGCTCAGATAAAAAGAACATTCGGACAGTTTTTATATAATTTATCATCTGAAAAGAAAAAAGTATATATTAGATCGCATGAGAAATTGTATAAAAAACTAAATAAAAGCACCTTATCTGTCGTATTCAATGAAATGTGTATGAAGGAAGGATTGCTACCTAAATACACAAATTATATATATATATATATATATATATATATATATATATATATATATATAAAAAAATATAGTTTTAAGATGTGATATATTTATGGGATAAAGTGCCCAATATCAGAGATAGAGAATATGCAAATATGAAATTGAATATTGAAGTCAACACTCAGTGGCGACAGACTTTTTCATGCTTAACGCAATCATCATGCCACACACACACACACACACACACACACATATATATATATATATATATATATATAATCTGTTTATACGTTATTTTTACAAATACACTTTATTCAAGTAAATGCTCTGTTTTTAACTAAACAGAATAAATTACATGTACATTTACCGACCTGTATGTTGGAGAAATTTCATAGAATATATGCGTTCTTCGACAGGAATCGAACCTGTATTCCTATACGGAAACCGTTCATTTCATATGACGTGCTGTACCCTTTTGCTACAGAGAAACATCTGGTTAGCAAAGTCTAATTAATTCAATTAAATTAATTAATTAAAAACAGAACATTTACTTTAATAAATGGTACCTATAAAAATTACGTAAACAGAAAATATATTAAATAATTTTTGGGCTTAATCCATTTCGTTATATGTTGTCCTAGTTTACGTTAAGGTACGTTTCGCGAGCATATATTGATCGAGAAAAATCGTGGAAGATTGTTTATAAACTGTAATATATATATATATATATATATATATATATATATATATATATATATATATATATATATATATATATATGTGTGTGTGTGTGTGTGTGTGTGTGTGTGTGTTAAGAAATCCTTCTTTCATGCACATTTCATTGAATACGACAGACAAGGTGCTTTGATTTATTTTTTTTTCATACAATTTCTCATGCGATCGAATATTTTTTTCACTTCAGATGATAAATTATATGAAAACTGTCCGAATGTTCTTTTAATCCGAGCGCTTTCACTTTAGCCATTTTCAAGGATGAAATATTTTAACTGTTAAAAAAGAAATAGCTTGTTGCATGTGTGTATTGATATAAAGTTTTCATTTCTCAAAACACGGTCAAGATTGTGTCCATGTTCATAGTTGCTATTATTAAGTGTTGTTTTTTATGATTTTATTAATAAGGCTTCCGTTATTTTTAGCCTTTTTTGCATGTAGATGATGATATTATATTTGTGTTGTCAACAAATATATTGCGAATAGTGTCCGGTAGGTCTTCATAAATATTTAAATGAGATCTAATTGAGCTATAATCAAAAAGTTGTAGCGTGAGTCTTCGTGTCAAACATGTAGTGTGGCCTATATAATTATTTACGAATTTTGATTGATCAAGAATAAAATTCCTTAATGGACATTTAAATTCGTAAATAATATTTGCCCTATTTAATTTTGTTGTAAGAGGTGAATTATTATTTTTAACTATATGGTTAGAGGTTTTAAATTTTTTGTAATACATAATTAATCTAATTTTTTTACTATTGTCAACTAGTGTTATGTATTTTTTATAATGTTCTTTCGTCTTGCTTATAATTTTCGTTCATTTGATTTTTATAAAAAATAATAATGTTGTTTAAGTTTCTATTCTCGTCGTTGCTATTAGCTACCTTAGGCCTAATATGGAAATCCAACAATTGATTAGGAAATCCGTTATTAATAAGCGTTTGTTTTACGTTGTTTAATTCTTTAAAGAAAAGCGTGCGAGTGCATGAACTCTTGTGCGCTCTCGTGAGGAAATTTTTAACAACACCTATTTTATATCTAGGAGGGCATTCACTAGAGACATTAACATGGAAAGAGTCTTTGCTAGTTTTTTTTTATAAACAGAAGTTTTAAAAGTATTATTACTGAAATCGACGAGAACATCTAAGAAAGGAAGTTTATTTTTATCACTAAGTTCATAAGTAAAATTTAGAACGGAATTTTGTTGAAATGTAGCTTTCAGATTTTCTATTTCTTTCTTGTTTTCAGCTATAATAAATATATCGTCTACATAACGAACATATATTTTAGGTTTAATAACTTAAGTTAAAACCTTGTTTTTAACATAAGACGTATTATAATTGGAGAAGTACGGTCCGAGAGGGTTTCCCATACTGACTCCATCAGTTTGTGTGTAAATAGTACCATTCTGGCTATAAAAAGGAAATCTAGTGGTGCAAGCGAGCAATAGTTTTCTTAAAATATTGGGTTGGATTGATGGAGGTGGAATTAAATTATTTCTTATAGTCTGAATTAATGATAATATCAATAGTTTCAGAGACAGGAACATTAGTAAATAAATTTTCTACGTCAAGTGACGTAAGAATTTTTGTGCTTTTAAGTATTTGGAGGAATTCATCGGTAGATTTAATGCTATACTTAGCAAGGAGAGATAGGCTAATAATATCATTGAGAAATTTAATTCTTATTTAACAGTTAAAATATCTCATCCTTGAAAATGGCTCAATGTATAGCCGAAAGCGGTCAGATTAAAAGAACATTCGGAGAATTTTTATATAATTTGTCATCTGAAAAGAAAAAAAAAATAGATCGCATGAGAAATCATAAAAACTAAATCAAAGCACCTCGTCTGTCGTATTCAATAAAATGTGCATATATATATATATATATATATATATATATATATATATATATATATATATATATATATATATATATATATATATTTAAAGAAAAAAACAGACCACTTTAAGCTTCCATTGTTATAATATATTTCACCAGAGATTTTATTTTTCTCTGGATCTTCACACTTCACTTTCAAGGGTGGAAAATGATTTTGAAGGGCAGTATTAAGCTTATATAAGGTGACATAGAGGGGAGGTGAAGGATAGTGTGAGAGACATGGTCAGAATTAGATAGGGAAGGTAGAGTTTTAAAATTTATTTTTGTTTTTATTTTTGTTACAATACTTAATATTGAGGATGAGGTAGGTAAGGATATATATCGTGTGTTTAGGCAGCAATCCTTCATTTATACATGTTTCATTAAAAACGACAGACAAGGTACTGCGATTAAGCTTTTTATTTAATTTTTCTCGTGTTTGTCCAAGTCTTTTCTTTTCTGGACGCAGACTGTGTAGAAAATGTCCAAATATTCTGTAATTCTGAGCGCTTTTGGGTATATTTGTAGGCATTATCAAAGATGAATTTATTTTTGTTTTTTAATTGGGTGTAAGAGTAGTATGTATGTTTCTAGTTTTATAGGGATGTTTTATTTTCCGAGCACAGCACATTGTGGCCGTGTTCGTAGTTAATATTACTGAGTGTTGGCCTTTTCTTTTTTTATTATTAAGGCTTCCATTATTTTTAATCTTTTTTTTTTTACATGTGGATACATGTTTTTTTTACATGTGGATACATGTTTTTTTTTACATGTTTGTATTTTCTACTAGTATGTTTCGGATTGAGTTTGGTAAGTGTCCAGAAAAGAAAACGCTTGTTCAAACACAAGAAAAATTGAATAAAAAGTTTAATCGCAGTATATTATATGTCATCTTTAATGAAAACACACACACACACACACACACACACACACACACACACACACACACACACACACACACACACACACACACACATATATATATATATATATATATATATATATAATTTAATACATTGTTATTAACACAAATAAAATTTGTTAGCGAGGTAATTGATGTTATATTCAGCACCTCACTTTCGGAGTTTCGTAGACGAACACTTTTTGTAATTGTTCAGTCCACTCGTCAGGAGATTTCAATAATTCAGCGCCGTTTTTCTAATTTGTCATTATATTTATAGTAATATATATATATATATATATATTGCTAGTGGCACCAAATTTATATCTTTCAGGACATTCACTGCTATTGTTTAGGAGGCAAAATTAGATTCCTTAATTTTCTTTCTTCTTTCGCTCCATTTTGCTCTTAATTCCTTGGCGGCTTTTGAGTGGGGAACCGACTTTTGCTTGGCGTCAGCACACTCACAGATATACACACACACACACACACACACACACACACACACACACACACACACACACACACACACACACATACATTTGCACTAAGGCTTTCTACTGATTATTTATGATATCTTTTATTACATATATATATATATATATATTATATATATATATTAGAGGATGCACGGTGGATATCGGCTTGGATTGAGGAATCACAGAGCCGTGTTCGAATCCAGGTTGAATCCATTGCATTCACTTACGTGCTAATACCCTTGGGAAAGGTGTGAATCCTCTTCTTCTCCCTCCAGCTATGGGTAAAATAGCAGGACAGACTGGGTTCTATAGCCTTGGATGGCAACTGGTCTAGGAGATAGACAACTCTGAATTCAAAACCTGAGAGGGGTTGTTTGGGGACCTTGTGGCACGTAGTGCACCAGGTCTCTGTATTCGGCCCTTCAAAAAGTGTGGATGGTCCTGCACGAAACCTTCACCACTATAATCGAATCTCATGTACCGGTGTCGGGCTGTCAGTTTCCTTGAAACTGATCTGCTTGACCCTCATACGTCGAACCCGACGGGAGAATCGATTGTTTTTTTATATATATATATATGGTTCCATATAGGAAATATTAAGTTAGGACACTTCCACAATGGAGAAATGCTCGGGGAATAATTAATATATATATATATATATATATATATATATATATATATATATATATATGCACATTCTTCGTACCTCACATTCAGCCATTCACATTTATGTAATTTAGCATATCATTAAAATTCAAGTTTTTATTCATAGCCAAATACGCGAATTTAGTGAGACTTACATTATATTCTTCACTACGATATACTTTAATGTTATATCCCTTCTGGATGTAGGTGATCATAGCTCTCCGGAGATTTCTTCTCTCTATTATCTGCGAATCTCCGTGACTTCTTGAGTAAAATTGTGGCGTGATTTTGTTATCTTCTCTGTTCTCAATTCAGAGTTTTCCTTCTAGTAAACTGACTGCTAATCAAAGCTAAAGTTTGGTCTAGTTCCTTTTGTTTAGCAGCCTCTATGGATTATTTAATGCCATAATCTAAATATTTTGTACGCAATTTTATGTACTTATTTATTGTATGAAGATAATGGTTTTCAGTTATACAATTCTTAGTAATGAACCCTTACCTGGTGGGGGTAAAAGGTGGATTCATACCATATTTGCCCGTAAGCGAATATAATGAGCCGGACGGGAGTTGGAACTCGGCTCTCCAATTAACAATTCAGAGCTATTATCCATTGTACAACCTGTACATCCAAGTTTACAACACATTCCCAAGCGGTTACCCATCTAGGTACTGACCAGGCTCGACGATGCTTTACTTCACTAATCGTACGGGAACCGGTGTTTCAACGTGATGTCGTTGTAAGCCACCAATTCTAGAGAGCAGAGTCAATCCTGCTATTTAACCCATAGAGAGTGAGAGAAAAGTTTGATTGGTAAACATAGACAAACGTGCCCGCACTAAAACGGAGTGTATACAAGACGGTCTTCTTATTCCAGTTCTAACCATCGCTTTTTAAAACAATAAACATTGCCGAAGAGCATAGTGAGGAACTTCACGTAGCTCACTCTGCCAGAATTTGAACTCGGCTCACTGATTCCACTGTCGATGCGAATAAACGTTAGGCTACAGACATTCATAGTTTTTCCTCTCATGGTTTACAAAGAATATTCTTTCTTACACGTAACAATAGAATTAAATCTTTTAATAAATCCATAGATTACTCATGCAGAAATATAATAGATGCAATTGAGAGATGGTTTAAATATTAATATCGTTTTTTGATAATACCGTAAATCAGTAAAGAATAAATGCTGTTTCAACAGAAAATAAAACCCAGAAGCATTTAAGTTACAATGATTCAGTTTGACTTATCTTCATTTTTTAAAAGATTATAACAAACATTTCTTTCCTTCCATCGAATTAATCTTCATCATTTCTGGCATCAACGTATCTTTCAAATAAATCTCTCCTTTCTTTGTAGTTTATTTAATGATCCGCCATTTTCTTTCAGAATTCAATGAAGAAAGATTAATATTTTAAGATGCCCAGCCTTATTAAAGCATTACTTAGTTGGCATTCTACACGAGCGGCTGCTACATAAGACAGAAGAGACGAGTTTACCCTACGATTTAAACCATAAAATAAATGGATCCATGCCTTTCGTAGGGAAATGTGAAGTGAATGAAAAGGAATCGACTGCAATTTGAACTACCGTGACAAGCAACAGCAAAAGCCGAAGATGTTTTTCGCAGAAAAAAAACCTGCATCAAATCTTGCAATCATCAATACATCACGACAAGTCTTGAGTACCGTAATCTATTAGAGTAACTGAACACCACCTATATAGCAGCCAGTGCAGCAGTGGCGTAGCTAGTGCAAAATAACCTAACGGAGCCCATCCATCATTAGGCTATTATTTTTAATTCTCAGTTTTTTTTTTCAAGACAGTGAGGAAAGGAGAGATGTATTCATGCCTTTCACAAGGCTATTTGTTCGGAAATGAACGTAACGAATTCTACCGGATTTCAAGCTCAGCTTTCCCGTTTCTGTTTGCGATTGGTTAACTGTTACACTACTTAAATATATAATCTCCAATAACAGTAATATAATCATCCATAACGTAATAGTTCTTCTCTGGAAAAGAAATATATCATATCTTTCTAAAAATATTTTTGTGTGGTCAAATAAATAAATTCGAAACAAATCACACAGAGCGACGATAACATTATACTGCAGTGGCTCCCAAACTTTTTTTTCTGGGTCGTATTTTCGGAATGAAAATTTGCTCGCGTTTCACCCAATTTTATGTGATAAAAAGTATTTATAAAAATAAAAGAGAGACGGTTAAAGGGAGATAACCGCAGATTTGAAGTCAGAACATTATCATTGATAACTCTCTCCTTTAATTTGCAGAGCCTTGTTATTATATTTTTAATACTTGATATAATACAAAAATATCACAATAATAAAATTGTAATTATTTATACTGGAACTCATGCATGAAATTACAAGTAAGCCATAATAGTATTTTAAATTTTTAAATTTGGTTCATTTTTGTTGATATGAATTTTTTAAAACTTTTTTTCTATATCTACCGCCGCACGTATGAGACGCGCTGCACCGTTTGTGAAGGACTGTACTAAAGTAGTATTTGATTAATTGCAACAAAAATATTTTCTACAAATGAAATAAAATCAAATTCATTCCATTTCTAAGAAAGAGACTTACGCGTATAGTCTTGGGGATCTTGGGACAGAAATACACGATCGAACAGTGTGGAAAAGCATTGTCAATGGAGCTCCATAGAGAGATCGAATGGTCGTAATCAAGATGGTCTTTTGTAGTGAAAATGGCTACGGTATCTTCACCAGAAAATTACCTTGAAGTTTTTAGTAGTCTTATGATTAAGCAGTTGTAGCAAAATTTCAAATTAACATGTAAATGAATTAAATATACGCAGCTTTAATAGAAAGTGTTTCGTTTGATAGATAAAGGATTTTTCCACTTAAGTTACAAACAAAACCCCATGGTTAAAACTGTTTTTCTTTAACTTTAGTATTTTTCTCTTATTTCTTCTATGGACAGTGTCGATTCAGGACACAACATCTCATCCCGTATAACCTTTAGCAATCTCTGTCTTATTTCTCCCACATCCCATTCCAGTATTCATTCACATAAGCTAGTCATGTAAGTTTTGCCACTCTCAAACTCTCTTAACTTCTATATATCTTGTGAGTGTCAGATTTTCCAAGTACTCCTTCCTCATTATGTATTCCCAAAATTTCATACCTCATACGGCCTATTTTTGGGAAAAATTACCAGTACCTGCTTCTTTTCCCAGTGAAGTTTATTCTGTACAAGGCCTCCGAGAACCACACAAGGGAGAGTGTTACAGAAGAGACCCAGTTTATGCGGATATGTGGGGAAGATAACGTCTAGCCCTCGATTTGACCAAGTGATTGTAGTGATCGGGAAAACATCCTCTCGGGAGTCGGTTCAACAGAGCATCGGTTCGCGGGAAGCTGCTCGACTAGAACTTCATCTCACTAATGGAATATGGGGGAATGTGGGTGATTCGCTAGAATGTACGTTACTCCATGTTTCACAGTTCAACAGTAGATCTGATTTAGAATATTCTCCTAAATCTTCCACTTCCACTAAATCTTCCTCTGAACTGGACGCTGGTTCTAGAGTAGTAGTTAGAGAGATAACTTAGCGAGTCATTAGTCCGTGAGTTCGATCCTTACTGGATCTGAACACTTGGTTCGGAAGTGATGCTCTTCAGTTGTGTCCTTTTATTGGAATAAACTAAGTAGAACTAGTACATACAATCTACCGCTAAAGATACTGGATAAATGGTCAGTTCCTTGTACCAATCTAGCAAGTATTCTTCCTGCTATTCTCTACATTTACAAGAGCCGGATCAGGCTGAAAATAGAGTACTGGTGCCATAGATAGACGGGAACTGCCCATTCTTCACTTTCCACTCTTGACAGAGTCCAAAAGAATCTCTGCGTCCTTGTAGTCGATGAATGTTTTGACCATTCTGTAACCCCTTTCTCGCAGACAAGTCGTCGCAAACCTCTTGCGTTATTTCCATGAACTACATTCCTTAGTTTATTCAGTTCTAACCTTCACGGCTAAGACCCGCTATGCAACGAACATTGTAGCGAACCACCCTCATTCCATTCTTCCCAAGAGGAATCGACTCCCAAGTGGTTGCTTCCCCGATCACTACAATCTTAATCTGTTCAAGTCTAGTGCTAACCGTTATCTTCCCTACTTATCCGCATAAATACTGCCTCTTACTGTTAGAATATTAATCAATGTGGTCATTAAAAAAAAAATCGTGTGCCAACAAGAGGTTCAATCGCAAATTTGTGTTTAAAATGTTCAAAAGGCAAAGCGGTCGGAAACAGTCCAGCAGGCAAATTAATACCGAAAATGGGAAAAAAAAAATAATCCAATTTTCCACTCGCAACTCACCAAGCTCAAAAATCGTTCTCCCCTTGTTAATCAGCATAAGCCATGTATGCATCTACAAGTTCATTCAGCTCCCGATAATCTAGTATGGAGCGTACCTCTCCTTTGTTTTTCTGCAACACGGCCATTACATGGATGAGGCCTCTTGGAAGACCAAGCTCTTCTTCAGGATACTGAGCCAGCCATCCATTATCCATTATTCAGCCACACCTGCAATTCGCGCTGGTATTCTCGACTGTCGTGTTCGGGCACCGAGCACTCTGACACCCGGTTCTGTTGCTTCTCTGGTGAGTTATTTTCGGACCATTTCCACAGTGATGTTCATGCAAATTAATACCAAAAATGAGGTAAATAATCCAACTTGCCACTTGCCACAGAGAAAACGCACTTTCGCTCACGAAGCTGAAAACTCGTTCTGACGATGTTGAACCAAAGCAACGGCTTTTATTCACAGAGCCCTTTTTTCTGTTTGACCATGCCACGTTGGTAAGAACATTCGCATACTTCGTCTGAAACGTAAAGTTTCCGGCTTTTGTTAACAATTTTCTTTTTTTTTTCCTTCGGCAGTCCACGCACAAAACACGATCTCTTTTTCGAGGTAGGTGATTTTCTCTTTCGTTCCTCCAACACTCTGTCTCGATTGGCCCTCGGGTCTTCTACAGAGTGAACTCCATTATAAAATAAAGCTATGGTAAATATCTAGGACACCTGGTGTATAACAATAGTTAGTATGTCAGACTCGAATGGCATGTGCTAGTAAGTCCTCTTCCCATAGAGTACGAACTATTGTAACTATGTCCCAAATCAAGTTAAACTTATCTATCTTTCGAGATATTCACACCTACCACTTTATACTTCTTTGTCATGTCATTTTGGATGGGTCCTGGGTGACGAGACGTCAGTTTCTCTTGGATTGCTACCGTGGTAACAAAGAAGTCGTTATGCAGATGTTTGCTGTGTATAAATAAAATGTACTTAGAGCCGTGTATAACAGCCGCAACAACATCTGCCGACCGCCAGCCCACTCCCCAAAAAGAACGATAATATTCAAAATAGCGAAACGTGATACATGTTTAGTTTTCAGTCGTGTGGTGGTCCTTTTCCCCGGCAATATTGGCAGTTTAGTTTCCGTTGACACAAGACAGCTCATTTCATGGCCTGGCCAATAGCATCAGCTGTGATTATGAATAGAGGAGGTAAAGACAGTGTAAATATTTATATATGTAGGTATATGTATGTGCGAGCGTTTTTATCTCTTTAATATATATATATATATATATATATATATATATATATATATATATATATATATGTACATGTACCTATATATATAAATATTTACTACATATAAATATTTATTTACACATACATATGCACACACATACGCACACGCACATATATGTATAGGATGTAAAGACAGTAAATATTTATATATGTAGGCATATGTGTGTGCGAGCATTTTAATCTCTTTAGAGTGAGTGTGTGTGTGTATATATATATATATATATATATATATATATATATATAATAAAAAGGCTTAAACACTAATATTCCATGGTCATAATTTGTTCCATTGGAATCGTAAATACGAACCAATTCATCAAATTCTTTTTTGAATTTGTTGGTCTGATGAATTGGATCGTATTTACGATTCAATGGAATAAATTATGACCATGGAATATTAGTGTTTAAGCCTTTTATTATATCCTTTACTCTGTCCTGGACATTGAGTTCTACCTGGATTCTATCCTCTTGGAATTTTTTATTCAAAAAATATATATGTAAGTGTATGCATCTATGTATATATATTTTGCATATGTATGTATATATTTACTACTAATATTATCTATCTATCTATCTATCTATCTATCTATCTATCTATCTCTCTCTCTCTCTCTCTATATATATATATATATATATATATGCACACATACATATTCGCACAAATGCAAACACACACACACACACACACACACACATATATATATATATATATATATATATATATATATATATATATATATGTATATGCTAATGTAGTACTTCGAGGAGAAAGTAAGCGAGTCAGTCAAATTTCTTCAAATTATTTAGTCTTCCAGTTTTAGAAAGGGATATTTTTAGCTATTTGTTAATAATAAAGGAAAAATTTACAATCTATTGAAGAATTAAGTCTGCTGAAAACAAAAGTTATAGGATCTCCACCGCAACTTACAGTTTCCTAATCAAATATATTTTATATAATGCCATAAGCCTTTAAGACGCCAGCGATAATGGCTCTTCACATATTCGTCTTCTTAATTATTTATGAATTGCCAAGTATTCTTTAGAGATATTGTGGAGTCATTGCTTTTAACGATTTGGAATTTAGAGTTTTCTCTTAGATTGGTTGCCATCCATGGCTAGAGAGCTATTTAACCGATATCTGGATCAATGTATTTGCCAAAGTAGAAGGCAACTGACCAGATCGGTATTTGAACTCGGATCTCTGATTCCTCTTTTAGCACTGATATCGGTTGCACTACCCGCTCATTCATGAATATTTTTTTAAATTCAATTTAATTCAGTCAAAAAAAAAAAAAAAAAAAACACAAATTAAAAAAAAATCAACTGTTCGCTCTCAATTAATAACGCACAGATGCAGCACATTGTTTCTCTAGATTACCGGTTAATCAGTCTATCCGTTTATTAGAGCCAAATCTTAAAAAGTCCAAACAGATCAAGAATAGCTGCAACAATTTTCTTTCAGTTTACTGGGTCACCGAAACCCATTTAAATGGGCTAGCCAAAAGAAACGCAAGTAACGTTTTGGCTGTTCATTTCTGACTCATCGTCCAATTAGTTTTACTATGGCAGCGTCTGTTACAAACAGACTTTTGGAATATTAATACAATTATATGTGTCATTCGTTTATTCAAAACTCCAACCTCCTAAAATAGGATATGACTAATTAAAGAGAAATGAAAGATGTAACTGGATTACGACTTTATATTATATTTAAGAGATTTTGACTGAAGTCCGTTATTTTGTCTACAATTAATCACCGAAGGAACTATAGTAGTTACAAGAAACTGCCTGTATACGGATATAAAATCATTTGGGCAATTACATAGATGTGTAAAACAAAAGATGTGTCATCTTACTGGATTTATTTAACCTTTATAGCGAGGCTATCCAACGATAAGTAGAAGTCCTACTAGGATTTATTTTTGTTAGGCACAATATTAACAACGGAAGAAACGCAGGTAACACCGTTTTGATGGCACATACACGCGCACACACACACACACACATATACACACAGGAACTCATAGACAATTATATAAAGTTGAGAGAAAGGATTACCAATTGTAAGAAGACTGAATATATGATCGTTAGCTAAAGAAACAGCTCAAGATTCGGGCTACGAATTGGAGACATCAAAATCAAAGAAGTAAATAAATTTAAATATTGCAGTAACACACCACGAAAAACGTAGACAGGAATCCGAAGGCGCAGTGGGATAGTAAAAGATGCCTTCGATAAACTAAACAAAGTATTAAGAAAGAGAAACATTTCGTCAGAAGCAAAATAAATAAATAAATAAATAAATAAATAAATAAATAAAAAATAAAAAATAAAGCGCTGGCGTGCTATGTAATATCAATCGTCTTCCATGGCAAGGAATGCTGGACAATTAATTCAAAGATGAAGAATGGACTTGAAGCAAAAGAGTTCCAGTTCTACACAAGGATCCTGAAAATGCAAACATACAGAGCATTGAGCAAAGCGGACGAATTTAAGGAGAATGGAAACAAAAAGGACGCATATAATAAGTAAGAGACAGCTGACATTTGTAGGACGCATAATGAGGAAGGAAGGCTTGGAGAATTTAACACTCACAAAACAATGGATGCCAGGAAGGCAAATGGAAACAACGAATAACGTACTTAAAAATCCCGTGTAAATGGGTGACAGAACAGGGATTTGCAGTTATACTAAAGAGACAACTAACACTTAGTGCTACAAAGGATAGGAAGTCGTGGAGAGCCAGTAACGCCTACGTATTGAAAAATCAATATGCATTAAGGTTTACAATAGTTGCTGTAGTTAAATTTATACATTTACTACCATGGTTATTTGAAGTTTTGCATCATTCCGCCGAGAGGTTCAACGGTATTGAAAATTCAGACCATGATTATTATTTAGATGCTAAGGATGCCTTTAAAAAGTTAAGCAGATTATTAATAAACAAAAAAGCTTCGTTAGAAACAAAGAAAACAATACTGAACTGTTACGTGATATCTATATGGCTGGACAATCTCCTTATTTGTTTGAATTATATTTGATATTTTTTCTCTATTAGATTTTTGCTGCCATTCTTCTTCTTCTTCTTCTTCTTCTTCTTTATTCTTCTTCTTCTTCTTCTTCTTCTTCTTCTTCTTCTTATTATTATTATTATTATTATTATTATTATTTCTTCTTCATCTTCTTAAAATTTCCTCCATACAATTATTTTTCTTTCTCTCATCATTTCAATATATATTTTTTTTTATTATGCTCCTGTTCAAAAAGGAAGAAAAGTAATCAGAGAACATTTAGCTCAAAGGAATAATATTTCTAACTGAAAAACTATATGATTTTGCTACCATATTTGAAATGGGATATAAAAATCTCACGATACTAGTGCTGTGATAATTCTCTGCCAAACTCACTGGGGTTAAGCGATCGTAAAATTTCCATGGACTATCAATACTAGCAGTAGTTGTTTAAAACTAGACAACGGTAACATTTTTAAAGGTTCAGTTTAATAGTGGATTCACCTATTTTTTAGTGAATGCTACAAAACAATGTTAAAAAAAAGAACATTACATTGTATCACTTTTGGCCAAACAGGCTATAGATGTAAGTGTGTTTTGTACGCGTCTTTTCAAAGAAAGAATGTTATTCTAATTGAGTGTTTGGCGATACACAATTTTCCTAACCTTTCCAGCAGTTGATCCATTTGTAAAGTTATTGATTATCCATCTATTTAGGAGCGCTATTTACGACCGAAATGCTTGTTCCTGCTCCTTCGATTGAACATGGTTAAAAACAGATTTTGGGAGGAATACCACACCAGAATTTTCCTACACACGTCATCTGTTACAATGTGTGCCGCTCTACCAAAATTTATTCTTTCTATATGTCTCTTTTTCTTATTATATTCATTACTATTTTCTTCTGTTCGTTTTTTTTTCTCTATCCGTATGACTGTCTCTTTCTACTCGTCTCCTCATTTAATAGATTTAACCATTATTCAGTTAGGAACAAATAGGGCATTTTTATAAATTTGATACATTTCGCTATTAGCATCATCAATATTTTAGTAGTAGAATAATTTGGAATTATACTTTAGTTTACAAATTCTATAATGTTTTCTTTTTATTGGGAAGGTAGCCTTTTTCTGTATAACGACGCTAGTGCTATGGCTATCAATTTTTAAGTTTCATGTGTGTTTTCTTTCTATTAGTTGTGTGGAATATTTGGTTTCAAGTAATATCTATCTATCTATCTATCTATCTATCTATCTATCTATCTATCTATTTGCATAATAGTCCTCCATATTATATCTGTCTAACGATTTTTCTTATTTATTAGTATATCTGTCTATCTAGTTATCGATCTATCTATTTCAGAGTAATAATAGAGTACAGAACAACTAGGAAACGTTTATAAACTTAAAATGTCTCGATTCATCAGAAATCTTTCTGATGGAGCTTAAATAGATGTGAATCATCTTAAATTAATAAACTTTCCTTATTTTTTTCCATATTTTATAATTCTGTCGGATTTTAATCCATATTTATTTTCAATCTATATATCTCAGTCTATTCGTATCTATCTATCTATCTATCTATCTATCTATCTATCTATCTATCTATCTATCTATCTATCTATCTATCTATCTATCTATCTTAATGTTGCATAACAGACCTTCTCATTATATTTGTTTATTGATTTTTCTGTTGTCTTCTCAAGCGCATTCTTTCCAAAGGTTTTGTTTGCAAAACCCAGTGTCCAATGCATTGCATGCAAAGCTTCTTAAATTTAAAGCTTTATGTTTTATACGTTTTATCTTCTCACCGCCTAATTTATGCCGCAGTCATATGTCACTGGAACAGTACTCAGCTCAAGGCATCTTAAAATAAGATATTGCTTTTTAAATGGTTATCGAATATCGATGGTTCGCATATAATGTTTGGTCGCTGAAATCTCTCGATTAGAAAACGGGTTTTGATCATATGAATACACAGATGTATATAGATTGACATTTTTTTTTGTATGGGTATTTGTGGTAGAGGTACAAGCGATTCTGATAAAAGAGAAAAAAAAAAAGTTGGAACAGCCGTCAATCGATGTAAAAAAGAAATCGCAGTCTTACTCTAGTAAGTTCTATGCATCTGATAAAAAAATAATGGAATAAAATTTTAAATTTGTTTTTTTTTTTTTTTTTTACCAACCTAAATGTATTTGTTACATGTCAAGCATATAGTCTACGACGGAGTTCAATTTTGCAAAGAAATATTTCAGGTAACCCATTTATTCGTGACCTCAGATGTACATTTGCTAAGAATGTTTGGATTAGCGTTACATTTTATTTGTTCTAGGTAAGTAGGAAATTAGTTAAAATTGGCCAGGAGTCGTTTCGGCTGATTTCTCAAAGACAATTGAAATGGGAACTGGGAAAATAGTTTCAGAAAATATATTTTACACATTTACTTAACTTTATTTGTATTCTTATTTTCTGTTTCCGACATTGTTATTTACTCTTTTTTTTATCTATTCGTATGTGAGGATCGAACTCACTATTAATGGGGAAGGAGACTCGCTCACTAACCATTACTTCACACCAAGGTACTCGTTTTGTTTTCTACTGTTCATTTCTACCTTTGGTTCCCGTACGATCAAGTAAGCAACGTCGAGCCTGGTCAGTATCTAGATGGGTGACTAATTGGGAATACCATGTGCTTTTAGCTTGCATGTGCGGTTGGTGTAACGGATGATGGCTTGGAATTGTTAATCGGAGAGCCGAGTTCGTATTTCACTTGAATTCGTTATATCCACTTACGCGCAAATACCCTAGGAAAAAGTATGGAGCTGCCTCTTCTCCTTCCAGCTATGGGTTAATTAGTAAAACTTGTATCATTTGTCAACTCCCAAAAGTGAAATAAATTGCTTACAAAAAATATAGATATAATGATCCATAGAGGTGTTGCTATGCCACTAAACAGAAAACAACCGATCATTTCTATCATTAATTTATTTGTATTTTTATTTCTTTTTTTTAATTGTTTTCTTGTTTTTCTCTTTTTTTCTTTTTCCTATTTCTCTTCGAATTACTATATTCTTCTCCTTCTTTGTTTCTCTCTCCTCTTTTATTTCTTCTACGTCCTCTTCTTTTTATCTTGGTCACCTTCCTTTTACTCTTCACATTTTTTTCTATTTAAATTCTATTTCTCTGTTATTTTTGTCCTTTTTCTAATGATTTTCTTTTGATGAGCAACCTTATTTCTCTTGTTTGTTAGTACAGCGCTTTCTAAGTGCAAGAATATTGATAAGAAGGCAAGGGAAGAAAAATGCTCATGGCAATGTTACTATGATTGAATAATATGGATTGTCAGACAGAAAATATGGCAAGGACGATCCATATGTTCGCTTGTCAGAAAGAACATTAAACATCACAGAACAAAGTATGTAAATGAATTACCATAACCTTAAAAGAATGAAAGAAATTTAAATTACTTAAAGTTCATTGGATGCTACAAACAACGGAAAAAACACGGGAAAGAATCGCTGAAAAACTGTGATAAACACAAATAAAACAATTATCATTGTACAGTGTAACCCGGATATAAGAGAGGTTTTCTCTGGTCCCAAATTAGAGCCTGTGTTAATGTATATAAAATAAACCAAACCCGGATATAAGAGAAACCCGGATATAAGAGACTTCTTCTCCGGTCCCGACAACTCACTTATATCCGGGTTACACTGTATATTAAATGCCGTGTCACCTCAGGGCAAGGACGATAATGGCGATGGAAAACTTCCGGTTCCTTGTAACTCTAAACCTACTACGATGAAATGCTGAAAAAATATAGGCACGATACTCTTCTCTAAATTCTATTTTATACTATAGTTTGAAGAGTACTAATCTGTAGAGCCGTTGCGTTTTTTTAGATCACTGACTGAACTATTTGAACGGAAACTGTGAAAGTTTCAGAAGTGAAGATGCAAATTTGGGTGACAAGTGTTCATCAGACTCTGCATGAAGACTTGAAACTTAAAATGTACCATGTTCTAGAAGTTCTTCAACAGTGTCGGGATTTGAAATTGCTGAATGACCCAAGTTTGGCCGATCGACGAATATTCGCCTGAAGAATTGCCGAAACACTACAACGGTTTTTTGTTTTTGAAATTCATGATCAGCTTCGTATACAGAAATCGTCAACCAAACGGGCGTCAGAATGTTTGAATAACACGCAGAAATGATACCGATACCTGACATGCCATTGTTGTTGAAAAGCAGATACACTACTATGACCCCGAGACAACAACAAAAAATATTGAGAAGAGCCCTCGTGTTTTCCACAGCTGAAGAATTTCCATACCAAAAAGTCAGAATGAAATGACTTAGTAATACGTTATTCTTTTTTAGGGGGGGGGGATATCGGTGGAGAAGATAAGGAATGCATTTTGATAACTGATTATCATGGCAAAGACTATGTTAATGTGTGTTGATTAAATGAAGCATTGAAAGAAAAACGGCGGATGAGGTTTCGAGTGGAAGTTCTGTTTAAAGACAGTGTGCCTCCAGACAAGGCTGGTAAGGCGCTCAATATTTTGAAGAGCCTCCAACTTATTTACTAAAATCTTGATCCATTTGACTCTTCCCCGTCTTCAAATCTGAAAAAAAGAATTTGACTGATGAGATGTTTGTCGATGAGGTGAGTCCTATCGCACTTTATGTAAATAGGTAATTCTAGGGGTATTTTACAAGTGCTTGTCTCTGACGTTTTTTTTTATCATAATCAGGGGTCACATTATTATAGGAATAACAATAATTTTAAGGTATCTCATTTCTTTCAATTTCAATTAGCATATTTTTTTTCATCTTCTCGTATCTGTACACCACACACACACATATATATAATGTATATATATATATATATATATATATATATATATATATATATATATATATATATATATAAAAAAGTGAACATAGAAGTCAACACTTAGAGACGACAGTCTGTTTCATGCTATATGTCGCCCCATAGTGTTGACTTCTATGTTCACTTTATATTTACACACGCTCTACCTCTGATATCGAGCACTTTATCCCATAAATATAGCACACCTTAAGAGTATATTTCTTTATATATATATATATATATATATATATATATATATATATATATATATATATATATATATATGTATGTATGTATGTATGTGTGTGTGTGTGTGTTTTTGTGTTGTAATGGAATGTTCCACTCTCCTATTAATATTGTGGA